>NC_069400.1:17643406-17663406 GCF_026875155.1 Cherax quadricarinatus
TGCTTCTCCCGACAGCACAGCTTAAAACTGCAACCCGCCGCTTTGACAGAGATGAATTTCTCCCACGGTAAATTTATTTTCCTAAATACAAAACCATGCAATGATTTCCATCCATACCCCTCAAGGGTATGGATGCTGGTGGGGTGGGGATCCCTCGAGCTCAGGAAGTGGAGTCGTGCTCCAATTCCTTGAATGGAGCCTGAATGCCTTCCATTCCCGAAGGCGCGATATGACCCCCAAGGGGTTAGCACTCCCCCCCTCCATGAATGTAATAATAATAATACTTTCTTCTCTAACCGAGCACACACGGAATAGGTTGGGAGAGAAGCTATCCAGAGAGTTAAGACCGTCTAGTCATGTGTGTAGTCACTCAGAGATGATAGGATGGTAGACAGAAAACTATCCAGAGTAGTAGGACTGTCCTATCATGTGTGTAACCACTCAGATATTGTAGGGTGGTA
Organism: Cherax quadricarinatus; assembly: GCF_026875155.1. Lineage (NCBI taxonomy): Eukaryota > Metazoa > Arthropoda > Malacostraca > Decapoda > Parastacidae > Cherax > Cherax quadricarinatus. The sequence continues at coordinate 17,643,868 of NC_069400.1, forward strand.
GAGAGAAACTATCCAGGGTGGTATGACCCTCCTGTGAAACCGGTAACTTGTTAAACGTTTTGCACTATGCCAAGATGACTTCGAAATGGCAAGAGGCCTGGTCTGAGAGCTGGTCCCAGTGGCCGGTCTCAGACCACAGAATGCTAAAGATTTCTTTTCCAGAAAACACAGAAGAGGAAGAAGAAAATATAGTATATAACAATAACCTCATTGTATGTAATACTTTATATAGTTCATCACAACTTGATCAAGTTTCTTCTTCAGCGACCCACTCGAGGTTATTTTTCCAGCGTCACTCAACTAGTCAAGAAATCTACGGGGAATTTAAAGCAATTTTGGCGACGCAACTTAGCTGTTTGCATGTTTGGAGACGCAGGCTCCTAGCATACTTGGTGTTGCGGCCCCCTGCCAAACTAACGGTTAAATAGTTAACCTGCCGGCCGGCAGTACCACTGGGTACGTCATCAAACCCAATGTGGGGACTGCTGAGCCGGCCTTAGAGCAGTAAGTTCCTGAGTGCCTCACGGTGCACATCTAAGCAGTAGGTACCTGACCACCTAAGGGTACAGTCTATTGGCTTTAGTAACAGTATTTACCTGAGCGCCTCAGGATACGCACCTAAGCAGTAGGTACCTGAACACCTAAGGGTACACGTCTACTGGCTTCAGCAACATTAAGTACCTGAACTCCTCAGGGTACACATCTACGCAGTAGGTACCTGACCACCTAATCGTACCTATCTACTGGCGTTAGAAGAACCGTTCACCGCAGCTCACTGAGTCTGTTGGCCTCAGTTACTTGACGGCCGCATTCAGTGAGCTTGCAGCATGGTGTTCGGCTAGCGGTGTGTCAACCGGCTTTGGAGAGGATTTACTGGACTACCGGTGATGTCTGTGGACTCACCGTCTACGCTGATCAACTGTGGGCTGGAATCATCAGATGCTGTTTAGTGGGACATTACATGAAGAAAAGGTTGGAGTGTTACACTGAACTGGGCCAGGACCGTAGTGTGACACTTAAGGACGTATGATGGAGTGGAACACTGAGATATGCACAGGACCGTAGTGGAACACTGAGATGAAAAGGGTGTCGTGGGACACTGAAGATGGCCTGGTTGTAGTGTACACTGAATAGTATCGTGTGACTGGCCTCGTGTCGTGAGAAGCAGTTGATTGTAATTTATTATACAAATGTTATTTATAATTTATTATTTTAGTATAGAGATATATATATAGATATAGTGACACAATAGTGTCAAGAGTTGTACCCTGTGTAGGGTTACGAATAATTATTTATTTTAGTAAATTGCTAATTATAATTTATTATAGTAACATGTACATATTATTATTATATCATAGTTCAAATACCTCTAGACCAAAGATAGTTGATTTTTATATATTAAAGATTAATTTATTAATGTGTGTATTTATGTATCCCGAACTCTTTATTACAAAAGAAGTAAATCTTAATACCATCTTAATAAAATTACTTTTTTGTAATACTTGGCGACGCAGGCTCCTAGCATACTTGGCGACGCAGGCTCCTAGCATACTTGGCGACGCAGGCTCCTAGCATACTTGGCGACGCAGGCTCCTAGCATACTTGGCGACGCAGGCTCCTAGCATACTTGGCGACGCAGGCTCCTAGCATACTTGGCGACGCAGGCTCCTAGCATACTTGGCGACGCAGGCTCCTAGCATAATTGGCGACGCAGGCTCCTAGCATACTTGGCGACGCAGGCTCCTAGCATACTTGGCGACGCAGGCTCCTAGCATACTTGGCGACGCAGGCTCCTAGCATACTTGGCGATGCAGGCTCCTAGCATACTTGGCGATGCAGGCTCCTAGCATACTTGGCGATTTTTTTTTTTTTTTTTTTTTTTGCCTCTGGTGCCTCGCCACCTTTTTTGAAGCCCCAAAAAACTTTCCCAAGCTTTGAAATAACTTTTTTTAATGGCTGCTTTGTGTTTGTTGCCAGAGAGCTTTTGTTTTTGTTTGTCACCATAATTATTATAAATATTATTTTTATCATTAGTGTAATAATAATAATAATAATAATAATAATAATATAATATAATTATTATTATTATTATTATTATTATTATTATTATTATTATTATTATTATTATTATTATTATTATTATGTTACTCTAGCATTTTATTATTTTATTTTGTTACTGGATTTAACATCACAATTTTTGGACTGTTATTTAAGGATTTTTAATTATTGGAAAGAAATATTTCTCATCCTAACTTCTGGAGGAAATTAAAATTTGTGAGGGAAAAACATTAAGAGTTTCAAGACAATTGTTTTGAATCTGCTTCTTCATCATTTCTCTCTCTCTCTCTCTCTCTCTCTCTCTCTCTCTCTCTCTCCTCTCTCTCTCTCTCTCTCACTCTCTCTTCCACTGATCACATCTCCACCATTAAGACGATAGAGGAGTCACTTTATTCCCATTACCTCACTGGACTTAGTGCCAGGGGTGATGCTATCACTCCTGCCGCCTCCTCCTCCTCCTCCTCCTCTTCCTCTTCCTTCTGCCTCTCCTCCTCCTCCTCCTCCTCCTTTCTACCTCTGACAGTAGAAGATCGTCGTCCCTAACACAGTAAACAGAACGTAAGGTTAACCTAAAATTTGATGATGTTATGCTCATATTTTGCCGATGTGACGGTATCGTGGGATGCTGCAGTGATATTGTGGGATGCTGCAGTGGTATTGTGGGATGCTGCAGTGATATTGTGGGATGCTGCAGTGGTATCATCGGATGCTGTAGTATCATGGGATGTTGTAGTATCATAGGATGCTGCAGTGGTATCATGGGATGCTGTAGTAATATCATGGGATGCTGTAGTAATATCATGGGATGCTGTAGTATCATGGGATGCTGCAGTGGTAACATGGGATTCTATAGTGGCATCACGGGATGCTGTAGCGGTATCATGGGATGCTGAGGTGGCCTCAGCATACACATTACCTGGCCTGCTTCTTATCTACCCAGGTAAATGTGACGTTTGCAAGTTTATTAGTTGTGGGACCAACATTTTGTTGCGAAAGATGAGCATTATGGCTCTCTCTGCTAAATATATTAAAATGGTCTACCGGTGACCACGCTTTAAAAGAGTCGTTCCAGAGTGGTCAAGGATATATTACATCCTGCCACTACTGGACGTCTGTCATGGGATAGCCCAGGATATTTTTACAAGGCTGGTTTTATAGGGGAAGGATATAGTTTGGTCTTGCCTTGGGCAGATTTTAAGAAGGAAGAAATATTATATCTTCCCCACGGGAGATTTTTAGCGAGGAAAAATAAGCAGTAAAGTTGGTTGTAAAGTGTAATATTTCATTAATATAAGCACTTGTTTTTTTTATAGTGCAACTCTCTAGTGACTTTGAGTATATGTTGTGAGGGGGAAGAGTAGGCACGTGGTGCGGTAAAGGAACATTTCCCTTGGGGAAGTTGCTTGGAGTTTGGGGTTTTGTGGTGGGTGTTCTTGGGGAGGTTTTGATGTCTGGGAAAGGGTGGGTTTCTTGGGAGACTGTTGATTTTGGGGTTTTTGTGGAGGTTTTTCGGGGGGTTTTTGATGTCTGGGTTAGGTGGTTGTTTTTGGGGGAGCTTTTTGATGTCGGGGGGCTATGGGGGGTTTCTTGGGGAGTGTTGATTCTGGGGTTATGGGGGGTGTTTGGGGAACGTTGATGTTGGGGTTGTGGGGGGGTTTTCTTGGGAAGGCTGTTGATGTCGGGGGTTATGGTGGGGTTCTTGGGAGACGTTGGTCGGGGGTTGTGGAGGTGTTCTTGGGGGACTGTTGATGTCGGGGTTGGGGAGGGTGTTTTTGGGGGAACTGTTGATTTTGGGGGTTTGTGGGGGTGTTTGGGGAGACTGTTGATGTCTGGGTTGTGGAGGGTGTTTTTGGGGAACTGTTGAGTCGGGGGTTGTGGGGGGTGTTCTTGGGGAGACTGTTGATTTTGGGGGCTTTGGGGGTTTTTGGGGACTGTTGATGCTGGGGCTAGGTTGGTGTTTTTGGGGAATGTTGATGTCTGGGGCTAGGGGGGTGTTTTTTGGGGAGACTGTTGATGTCGGGGTTTGTGGGGGGTTTTTCTGGGGGGTTTGTTGAGTCTGGGGCTATGGGGTGTTTTTGGGGGAAACGTTGATGTCTGGGGTTTGGGGGTGTTTTTGGGGGAAACTGTTGATGTCGGGGGTTGTGGAGGGGGTTTTTGGGGGAGACTTTTTGATGTCTGGGTTGGGAGGGGTGTTCTTGGGAGGTTGTTGTTTTCCTGGGGCTATGGGGGGTGTTTTTGGGGGGGAAACTGTTGAGCTGGGGTTGTGGGGGGTTTTTTTTGGGGGGCGTTGATGTCGGGGGTTATGGTGGTGTTTTGGGGAACTGTGATGTCTGGGGCATGGTGGGTGTTCTTGGGGAGACGTTGTGTCTGGGGTTGGGGTGTTCTTGGGGGCTGTTGGCTGGGTTTTATGGTGGGTGTTCTTGGGGAGCTGTTGATGTCTGGGGTTGGGGAGGGTGTTTTGGGGATTTTTGATGTTGGGTTTTTGGAGGGTGTTCTTGGGAGACGTGATGTCTGGGGTTTGGGAGGGTTTCTTGGGGGAACTGTTGATGTCTGGGGTTGTGGAGGGTGTTTTTGGGGGGAACGTTGATGTCGGGGGTTTGTGGGGGTTTTTCTTGGGGCCGGTTGATGTCGGGGTTGTGGGGGGGTGTTTTTTGGGGAGATGTTGATGTCGGGGTTGGGAGGGTGTTCAGGGGGAGACTTTTTGATGTCGGGGCATGGGGGGGTTTTCTTGGGGAGACTGTTGATGTCTGGGGTAGGGTGGTGTTCTTGGGGGAATTTGAGTCTGGGGCAGGTGGGTGTTTTTGGGGGGAGACTGTTGATGTCGGGGTTGTGAGGTGTTTTTGGGGGAGGTTTTAAAGTCTGGGGGCTAGGGGTGGGGTTTTTGGGGGAAACTGTTGTGTCTGGGGTTTGGGGGGTTTTTCTTGGGGAAACGTTGAGGCCTGGGGTTGTGGAGGGTTTCTTGGGGAAAACGTTGATGTCGGGGGTTTGTGGGGGTTTTTCTGGGGGTTTTGAGCTGGGCTATGTGGGTGTTCTTGGGGGAAACTGTTGATTTCTGGGGTTTGGGGTGGGTGTTCTTGGGAGACTGTTGATTTCGGGGGTTTTGGGGGTGTTTTGGGGACGTTATGTCTGGGTTGTGGTGGGGGTTCTGGGGAAAACGTTGAGCTGGGTTGGGGGTGGGTGTTTTTTGGGGAGACTGTTTATGTCTGGGGCTATGGTGGGGTTCTTGAGGAGCTGTTGATGTCTGGGTTAGGGTTTGGGGTGTTCGTGGGGGGGTTTGTTGATTCGGGGGTTTAGAGGTGTTTTTGGGGGAGGCCTTGATGTCGGGGCATGGTGGTTTTTCGGGGAGTTGTTGAGCCCGGGGGGTTGTGGTGGGGTTTGGGGAGGCTGAGAGTTTAGGTTGGGGGGGTTTCTTGGGAGGCTGATGATGCGGGTTGTGGTTGATGTTCTTGGGGGGGCTTTTGAGCGGGGGTTTGTGGGGGTGTTTTTGGGGGGGATTTTAGTCTGGGGCTTTGGGGGGGCTCGGGGAGGCTGTTGATGTCTGGGGTTGCGAGGGTGTTCTTGTGGAGGTTTTTGATGTCGGAGATAGGGTGGGTGTTCTTTGGGGGGTTTGCGGGTCGGGGGAGGGACTGTAAAATTGTGACCGCTTCGCAGGTTGAAAAGGAAACTTTTAAGGAATTTTAATGGTTTTTGTTTCATAGGAAAGATTTATATTGACCTTGTGGGCTAAGTTGAAATTGGAGGTTTGTGATGAAATTGGGGAGAAAGATTGTGCGGTTGGTGGTGTGGTCAAAACTGGGATGAAATGGTGACTGAGGATGTGGGAGTAACTGTGGGTGCGATTGTGACTGTGGAGAAGGGGGTGGCTGTGGGTGTGGTATTAGCTGGATGTGTGTGTGTGTGTGTGTGGTGTGTGTGTGTGTGTTGTGTGTGTGTGTGTGTGTGTGTGTGGGGTTTGTGTGTGTGTGTGTGTACTCAGGTATTTGTGACTGCGGAGTCGATTTACAGCTCCTGGCCCTGCCTCTTTGCTAGTCGCTACTAGGTTCACTCTCTCTCCTGCCCCAAGAGCTTTATCGTACCTCATCTTAACGTTATGTATGGATCCTGTGTGTGTGTGTGTGTGTGTGTGTGTGTGTGTGTGTGTGTGTGTGTGTGTGTGTGTGTGTGTGTGTGTGTGTGGTGTGTGTGTGTGAATGCACTTTGTCCTCGTATTTCGCACTCTTTGGTAGTTTATTCCAAGCAGAGTTCAGCCCATCCCAGGGTAAGTGCAAGTCTCAGAGTGTAAAGTTTCACTCCCTTGCTTTTGTGAGTGTTCGTATTATTAAGAGAATGCCAAGCAGGAAGCCTGCCTGACCGGTGTATCGTGTTGCAGGCAGCTGTTTCAGCCAAGCACAGTGTCCCCCGGCTGTCATGCAGTCACAGCCTCACGCTGATCCTGCTGGTGCATATTCAACATTTGCTTGGGATGTTGTTCCTTGTTGCCTTCAGTTCCTTTCCCCTCTGACGGAACGGGATTCAGGGTGCAACGAAAACCTCTGCTCTTCCCTAACCGGTAAGGTTCTCTTCTCTTGTTTTCGTCTCTATACTTGAAGCTGTAAATCTCCCCCGGCTTCGCGGCGAGGGGCGAGGGGCGAAGGGCGAGGGATGAGGAAGCAGAGGAGCTAATCCACACTATTCAACTCATCCCTCACGCAGCGCTGGTGATTACTGTGAGTCATTCATCTTTCTCAGTGAATTGTTACTCTGCCCCAACACCTTTGTTTTTGCTAAAGATTTTATGTTGTGTTTTTCGTTATTGAGTCCACTGAGTAATGGGATATTGATATTTGTAAGGGATTTACGGTGGGCGAGATATAGCGAGAGAGAGAGAGAGGAGAGAAGAGAGAGAGAGAGAGAGAGAGAGAGCGTGTGTGTGTGCGTGCGTGTGTGTGTGTGTGTGTGTGTGTGTGTGTGTGTGTTGTTTTGTGTGTGTTGTGTGTGTGTGTTGTGTGGGGTGTGGTGTGGTGGTGTGTAATATTCTCTCTACATTATATTTTTATGCAAATTTTAATAAAAATTTCGCTTCAAGGTCCTGCAAATGTACTCTCATCTTGTAAAAAAATTCTCTATGTATAATTTAAAATTTTTTAAGTAAATATTTTATTTTATTTCAACACACCCATATGACTTTTATAAAATATTTTATTCATATATATATATATATAAAATTATATATAAATATTATATAAATATATATTTTAAAATTATATATATATATATATATGGACGATTTACAACCTATTTACAAGATATGCAAAGGATAAATATATGTTTTTACAAACTATAATTTACAGAATCCAGGGGATTTACAGCTAGAAAAGCTTTTATTTGAAGACAAATACTCAAGTTGTGTATTAAAAAAAAGTTTATTCCTCAGCTTATTTTTGTCAGCATTTACTGCTTTTTGATGCAATAAAAAACAGTTAACTTGGTTTTTTCTTATTTTGCTTCAAAATTAACATGGGATTTTAAACCTTGTTGAAATTTGAAAGAAAAAATTATCAAAGCAAAGTTTATCTATACTTATCTAAGAATTAACGTAACTTTAGTTATGTAACTCATGTTTCTTGAAGGCGGGGGGGGGGGGGTGAATAAAAAAATATATTTCAAAGACTAACTAATGATGTATTGTTTCCTGGAATTTTTTACGGAAATGATATATGATTGTCGGAGGTAAAGATTGTGACGAGAGGGAACATCCTGGTACTACATGACGTGCGCTTACTACGATAGTATTACATGACGTGCGTCTACTACGATAGTATTACATGACGTAGCGTCTACTACGATAGTATTACATGACGTAGCGCTTTATACGATAGTATTACATGACGTAGCGCTTACTACGATAGTAAAATTTCAGACGTGCGTCTACTACGATAGTATTACTGACGTAGCGTCTACTACGGGTAGTATTACATGACGTAGCGTCTACTACATAGTATTACATGACGTAGCGCTTACTACGATAGTATTACATGACGTGCGCTTACTACGAAGTATTCCCTGACGTAGCGTCTACTACGATAGTAATTTCATGACGTTGCGTCTACTACGATAGTATTACATGACGTAGCGTCTACTACGATAGTATTACATGACGTAGCGCTTACTACGATAGTATTACATGACGTAGCGCCTTCTACGATAGCATTACATGACGTAGCGTCTACTACGATGTATTACATGACGTAGCGTCTACTACGATAGTATTACATGACGTAGCGCTTACTACGATAGTAAATTTCATGACGTAGCGCTTACTACGATAGTATTACATGACGTAGCGTTTTACTTTCGATAGTATTACATGACGTAGCGTCTACTACAAAGTATACATGACGTAGCGTCTACTACGATAGTTTTACATGACGTAGCGCTTACTACGATAGTATTACATGACGTAGCGCTTACTTACGATAGTATTACATGACGTAGCGGCCTACTACGATAGTAAATTACATGACGTAGCGTCTTACTACGATAGTATTACATGACGTAGCGTCTACTACGATTGTATTACATGACGTAGCGCTTACTACGATAGTATTACATGCCCTAGCGCTTTACTACGATAGTATTACATGACGTAGCGTCTACTACGATAGTATTACATGAGTACGTCTACTACGATAGTATTACATGGACGTAGCGCCTTTCTACGATAGTAAATTTCATGACGTAGCGCTTACTACGATAGTTATTACATGACGTAGCGTCTATACGATAGTATTACATGACGTTAGCGTCTACTACGATAGTATTACATGACGTAGCGTCTACTACGATAGTATTACATGACGTAGCGCTTACTACGATAGTATTACATGACGTAGCGCTTACTACGATAGTATTAACATGACGTAGCGTCTACTACGATAGTATTACATGACGTTAGCGCTTACTACGATAGTATTACATGACGTAGCGCTTACTCGATAGTATTACATGACGTAGCGCCCTACTACGATAGTATTACATGACGTAGCGTCTACTACGATAGTATTACATGATGTAGCGCCTACTACGATAGTATGATATGGTAGGCACACGATAGTATTACTGATGTAGCGCTATAGATAGTTTATATGACGTAGCGCCTACTACGTAGTTTACATGATGTAGCACTACTACGATAGTATTACATGAGTAGGCTACTACGAGTATTATGTGTGGAGCTGTACTGTTTTCACGACAGCCCTGCGTCTGCCAGCTAGTTCATATTTCGCGCCTAAGGTGCTGCCCTCTATAGCCAGCCTCTCGGTGGGCCACTCAAGCCTACTGCCCTTTCCTCTGCCCACTCACACCCGCGGCCTAGCAGGAAGCACAAGGCCTACTCCTAGCTCCTCTCGTGGGATGGCCCTGCCCGGGCCATGGGCACAACACACAAGCCTGTGTACCCACCACGACACTTTTCAATAAACAAAGAAGCCTCCGAAGACGTATCATTTACTCCCGCTACCAGAACACCAAATAATCTTGTTAAACACATGACGTAGCGCCTACTACGATAGTATTACATGACGTAGCGCCTACTACGACAATACTACATGACGTAGTGCCTACTACAATAGTATAACATGACGTAGTGCCTATTACGATAGTACTACATGACGCAGTGCCTACTACGATAGTACTACATGACGTAGCGCGTACTACGATAGTAACGAGAGTGAGAGACGACACACATCGTAGCAAGTTTTTATTGCTACATAAATAAATAATTAACGTTCAGCGCTAAACCCATGTGGATCACTCGGGAAAAAGACGAGTGAGGTTTCATTCCCCCCTCTCCCTAAAGCGCGACACACGGCTAGTAATTTTTGTCAGAGCAGGGCTTGATAAAGTTCTACACCGGCGAAACGTTGTTCTAATAAAAGCTAGCTATTGTATTCCTGGAGGAAATGTTAAACCTGTAAGGGTTTAACACTTCCCCACGAATATAAGGTAAGGGGAAATGGTTTGTTCTGACGAAGGAAGAGTCAGCCAAACAAAAAAAAAAGGCACCTACGAGACTGGATCATTTAAAATAACCTTAATGGGTAAAAGATATTTGAATGTTCCGGCCACTTGGACCTTGTTTTTTATTTGTTATTAGTCCTTTTCCTGTAGCAAAAAACCCCAACTGGCGTAAAAAATTTTCTTGCTGTAGATTGTACATAAACCTTACAGCCGATCTCTTTCCATGCCCCCAACATTTCCATTCAGAGAGAAGTCACTAAAACCCCAAACACAACATGTCGGAGAGGGGTTCCCCCGTGCAAACCGAATCCATGGGGTTGGAACTTTCCCAATACATTCAAAACCACGAGAACGGTTTCGCGTGTATAAAATTTAGAGTGGAAGCGTCCCCCGACGTATGAATTACACATTTCCTTCTGGGAAATGAAGGATAACGTGGTCTGGCAGCTTTAAAATTTGATTAAAACTAGTGATGCAGAAAATTAATTTCCTTTGGCTCGGGGGATAAAAACGGAGGACCGCCGTCGACGGACTTGGAAAGCTGCAGTACCACCAACAAAAAACAGTTCATTCTTTGGGAATAAAAAAAAAAAAAAAAACTTTTCCCCCGAGGGTTTTGGAGTCTATAACAAAGTTTTTCCCAAAAAAGTTTGTCAATTTTGCACAACTACGTTAAAGGGTCTTGCATAGTTTTTTTGTGTGTGTGAATTTTAGTCTCTGTAAAAAGTTTTCCGGGGAATGAAAAATTCATTCTTCAAATCGAAGGAAAAATGCCACACTTTACGTGTAACAAAATCTCTTGCAGAGAGTTTTAAATTTTTTTGTTTACAGTTTTGGGTTTCAATGAAAAAATTTAAACTTCGTTTTTGCCAACACCTAAATTTTAAAATCTTAAAGGGGAAATTTTTTTCTCCCTTTTTTCGGGTGAGAGTACAAAAGGGGGTCCCCCCAATCCTTACATCAGTTTAAATAACACCACTGAAATGCGTCCAAATTTCTGGTCTACCTTCAGGGAGGTAAATCGTCTACCCCCTGTCCACCACCTAGCCCCTCCCTCACATTTTGGCGGATTCTTGTTTTTAAAACCCGCCATAATAAACTCAAAGCACAGATGAGCGTCACCCAACCACATAATAAAATAATAATAATAAAATAATAATAATAATAATAAAATAAAATAAAAATGCAACAAATATATCATAGAAAAAAACAAAAAACACCTACAGGATAATGTCAACAAGAACGAAAATACACAACTAGAAACCCATTTTTTCCCCATCGGGACCCACACCCCTTTTTATTTTATCGAACCTGCTTCGGGGCCCCAAAGAAATTTTGCAAGGGGAAAACAAGCTGTTTTGGGGTCCCGGGGGGGCGGGCTAAACCCCCCCCCCCGGGTCAAGTGAATTTTTTACAAAATTATTTAAGATTCCCAAAAAAAAAATAAAATAAAAAAAATAAAAATTTAAAGCATCTAGATAGGGGTCCCTTGAGAGCTTCACACCCGGGCCCCGGGCCCTATTACCGGCTGAAACCCCCCCCGGTGGTGCATCGGGGTATACATCCCACAAATGAAAATTAGACAATATGAACATTTGGGTATTTTTAATGTAGACGTAGCCATCCAGTGATTTTCCCAAATGCAAATTTAGGACATAATTTAAGACAAAAGAACTACATCAAAAAAAAGGTAACATCCCTGGGCCCTTGGAGTTGGCGTAAAAGGCACGACTTCTGTTTTCCCACAAAAACCCCAAGACTGGGGGACTGATTATTTTTTTTTTTATCAAAGTTTACTGTCTTAAAATTTAAATTCCTAGTTTGTTGAAAACCCACTGGTGGCGAACGTCCTACTTTAAGAACCCTGATGTTGCATGTTTTTTGTTTTTTAAAACCCGGTTTTGCTATCGATTTAAAATTTAAACTGGGATTTTTCCCCTCTCACTCTGCCCTGAGGAAAGGGGGGGGCAAAGGCAAACTCCGGCCTCATCCCTCGGACAGTTTGGGGGGGGAGGGGGCGGGGCACCCCCGGGCATCCCCCGGGGGACATTTGGCGGGGGAGGGGGGCGAGGCACCTCCGGCCTCTACCTGGGGACAGGGGGCGGGGGGGGGAGGGCGGGGCACCTCCGCTCTACCTCGGAATTGCGGGGGGAGGGGGGCGGGGGCCCCCCGGGCACAAAACCTCGGACAGCTTGGCGGGGGGAGGGCGGGGCACCCCCGGCCCTCATCCCTGGGACAGCTTGGGGGGAGGGGGCAGGCACCTCCGGCCTCATCCCGACAGCTTGGCGGGGGGGGAGGGCGAGGAAACTCCGGCCTCATACCTGGGGACAGCTTGGGGGGGGGAGGGGGGCGAGGCACCTCCGCCTCATACCTCGGACAGCTTGGGGGGGGGGGGGCAGGCACCTCCGGCCTCATACCTGGGACAGCTTGGGGGGGGAGGAGGCGGGCCCCCTCCGCCTCATCCCTGGGACAGTTTTGGCGGGGGGGGGCGAGGCAACTCCGGGCCTCATACCTCGGACAGCTTGGGGGGAGGAGGGCGGGGCACCTCCCCCCTCAACCTGGGCAGTTTGGGGGGGGAGGGGGGCGAGGCACCTCCGCCTCATCCCTCACAGCGGGCGGGGGAGGAGGCGAGGCACCCCGGCCTCATCCCCGGGACACTTGGGGGGGGAGGGGGCGAGGCACCCCCGGGCCCTATCCCTCGGACAGCTTGGCGGGGGAGGGGGGCGGGGGCACCTCCGCCTCATCCCTGGGACAGCTTGGCGGGGAGGGGGGCGACGCACCTCCGGCCTCATCCCTGGGGACAGCTTGGCGGGGGAGGGGGCGAGGAAAACCCGGCCTCATATCGGACAGCTTGGCGGGGGAGGAGGGCGAGGCCCCCCGGGCCTCATCCTCGGACAGCTTGGCGGGGGAGGAGGGCGGGGCACCTCCGGCCTCATACCTCGGACAGCTTGGGGGGGAGGGGGCGAGGCACCCCCGGGCCTCAAACCTCGGACCTTGGGGGGGGGAGGGGGGCGAGGCACCTCCGGCCTCATCCCTGGGACAGCTTGGGGGGGGAGGAGGGCGAGGCACCCCCGGCCCTCATACCTCGGACAGCTTGGGGGGGAGGAGGGCGGGGCACCTCCGGCCTAAACCCCGGACAGCTTGGGGGGAGGGGGCGAGGCACCCCCGGGCCCTCATCCCCGGGACAGTTTGGGCGGGGGGAGGGCGGGGCACCCCCGGGCCTCATACCTCGGACAGCTTGGCGGGGAGGGGGGCGAGGCACCTCCGGCCTCAACCTCGACAGCTTGGCGGGGAGGGGGCGAGGCACCCCCGGGCCTCATCCTGGGACACTTGGCGGGGGAGGAGGGCGAGGCACCCCCGGCCTCAACCTCGGACAGCTTGGGGGGGAGGAGGGCAGGCCCTCCGGCCTCAAACCTGGGCAGCTTGGCGGGGGAGGAGGGCGAGGCACTCCGTTTCATATTTGGGACAGTTTTGGCGGGGGAGGGGCGAGGCAACCCGGCCCATACCTCGAACAGCTTGGGGGGAGGGGGGGCGGGGCACCCCCGGTCATACCTCGACAGTTTGGGGGGGGGGGAGGAGGGCGGGGCACCCCGCCTCATCCCCGGGACGCTTGGCGGGGGGGAGGCGGGGCACCCCGGCCCTCATACCTCGGACAGCTTGGGGGGGGGGAGGAGGGCGAGGCCCCTCCGGCCTTATTTTCGGACAGCTTGGCTGGGAAAGTCCCAAAAAAGAAAACCTTTCCTTTAAACATTTAGGCAAGTGAGCATAAATGGTAGATATTTTTTTTAAGGAGGGACGGGGTGGGAAGGAGGTGATAACGAGGCGTTGACTGGGGAGAATAGAAACAAAAAGCGGGAGTAAAAAAGGAAGAAAAAGTAAAGAAGGACAGAGGGGTTTATATTACACTTTTACATATATATATAAATATATATAATTATAAATATATATATATAAAAAATTATTATATATATAATATATATTATAATATATTATATATAACCACAAAATTTTCCATTAAAAAAATTTTAGCCTGAAAAAAAGCCCTTAGAGCACATTACTGAAAAAAAAAACCACAATGAAGTGTACTGGGAGCGTTTAAGCGTCCTCTGCCCGAAAATCCCAAAGCTTTTGCACATGAAAAGTTTTTCGTGGGAACGCATTACGGGCGAGTTTTTTCCTTTGAAAGCAGCTCCTTGGAAGACAACACAAGCAAGACGGACAGCCTTTCCAAGCCCCCCGATCCCGTCGACACACACACACACAACCCACACACAACGAATTCCCCGGGAAGTGAGTTGGGGGGCGGATCCATACATAGCTTTAAGAAAAGGCATGATATCTCATAAGCAGGGGGAGTGACAGATTAGCGCCCGGGGAAAGGGGGGGCCGGGAGCTTTGAATCACCCCGCAACCCAACTAGGGAATACAACTAAGGATACACTCACCACCACACTCATGCTTTTCTAAAATCTTTGAAAGATAAAAAAATAAATAGAACACAAGGCGAAATAATTTGACATGTCCCCCTCTGACTGACCAAAAAACGGAGACCGCTACAACTAAAAACAAAAGGATGCCTTTAAAATTTTAAAAAAAAAGTAAAAAAAAAGAGGTGCGGAAAGGATACTTAAAGTGTTTCACAGGATGAGTCAAGTGATAAGAGAATCAGAGTCCAGTTTTAATGACTGTCTTTTCCAGGTTCGACCTCCCCCCCGTTCCCTGTCTTAGAGTAATATAATCTCGAGGGATTTATGAAATGATTGTAGATGTATATATAAATATATAATATTATATATATATATAAAATAAATATTATATAATATATTATATATTTAATATATATATATAATATATACATATAGTATAATATATTATATAAATATTATATTATATAAATTTATAAAAAAAAATATATTTATATAATTTTATATATATATATATATAATAAAATAATATATATATTATATATAATATATATATATAGAATCCCGAAGATGGAACAATAAAAGGTAATTACGAAAAGGGGAATAAAGGGAAAAATTTTCAGAGCCAATAAGGGCACGGGGGTTAATGAAGCGCAAGCGAACCTGCCTTTCCCAAGGGAGAAGACAAAGGAAATCAAATAAGAGGAGCCTCGTGGAACCATGACACTTGGTACACTTGGACTCCCCGGGCGTGTGGTGGTCGGGGGGTGGTGTGGGGTTGTGGGTGGGGGTTGTGGTTTTTGGGGGGAAAGAAAAAAAAAACAGTGATAAAGGAAATAATTTACAATGAAACAGTTCCTGATGAGGTATGAAACGACAGGCACAGAGAAACGAGGGGTTTTTTCTATACTAAAATTTACACGACGGAACAATTCATAAAAAAAATTGCAAGTTCCCGAGGTAACACACAAAACATGCCTAAAAAAACACCCAAAAAAGTCGACATAATTTTATTTCTTTTTTTGTTTCTTGAAACCCCGGGAAATTTGCCCGGAAGGACGGACCTAATAAAGAAAATGGTAAATGTCTTTTACTTCCAAAAAACTCCCGAAATCGCAAAGCTTTAAAACCCCACTCCCCCAACTTTGAAAACATAGCGACTAAATCCAGTTTGCATGGTTTTTTTTGGAGGTGAAGAGAATTTTTGGCTCACTAGAACAAAAAAGTTCTTCTTTGTGGGTTATGACTAATACTATAGTAAAATTGTCGTGTTTAAATAACTGACTAGAGCTTCTGACTCCCAATTTAGGGACCCCCCAGTTTGAGCCCTTCGTCACCCTTTTTTTTTATTCCGCGACACTGTTTATTATAACTTTAATTGAGTTCTATACTGGAAAAAAGTTTTATTTAGAAAATTTTTGCCAAACAGGGCGTTTCGTTTTCCCAGTTGATAAAATGTAAACGAAATGTTTTAAAAAAATTATATAAAACCAAATTGTGTTTTACTACCCTGACTATGTAATTTGTATCAGGGAAAAATTTCCATTTATACAAGAAATTCCCCTCGATAACTTTTTATTAAGGAGTTTACCTGGAAGATTCCGGGGTCAACGCCCCCCCGGGCCCCGGGCTGTGACCAGGCCTCCTTAGGTCAGTGTCCCAGGGTGCGACCCCCCCCATGACTAAACCAGTACCCATTTTACTTTGTTATTTGAATAGAATAATTATTTTTCTTACTTATTTTCATATGAAATTAATATACAACAGCTGAGAGAGAAGAGAGAGAAGAGAGAGGAGAGAGAGAGAGAGGGGGAGAGAGAGAAGGGGGAAAAGAAGGGGAGAGAAAGACAGAAGAAGAGGAGAGAGAGAGAGAGGAGAGGGGAAAAAACATGTTTTTTGTTTCTCTTCCTCAAACGATAAATGGGTTTGATATGCTAATACCTGGGGTGCGGGGTTAGGGGGGGGCTGCATAAGGACCTTTTCGAGCCCTGGACCCCTGTTCGCCCCCTTAACCCAGTGGAAGGAACAGACACCACTGCGAACCTTGCTTCTTTCCCCCAACGCCGCCCGATAAACCAGAGCGAATGTGGGAAAACCATGCAATCTACAGGGGGGAAGAAAGAGAGAGAGAGAGAGAGAAGAGAGAAGAGAGAAAAAAGAGAGAGAGAGAGAAAGACCCTCAGCCCTCTAAGACCGCACCTAACCAAGGGGGACGGACTGACTGCTCACGTCCAAAATACTGCTGCGTCTTCTGGTTTTTGGTTAACCGCATTCGATCGAAAAAAGCCATGAAAGATACTTGTGTTGCTCTTTGTGTTTTCAACTTCGTACTGTGACCCCGGGTTGATAATAGATACATTGTAACAAGAACGAGACACACACATTAAGTACATACGGAAACAAAAAAAAAAAATATCACATGGGCAGATGGCTTGCAAAATAAATTTAAAAATCAAATCCCCAAAACTTCACGTGAAAAATCAGATAAAAAAAGGGGGTATCCTCAAAAGGTGTCATAGGGTGGGATCAATTCCCTTACACACACCAGGAACAGAGGTCAGTTTTTTGGATGGCCCCCCACGCAAACATGGTGTATTTTCTAACCATGAACGTGAGCCCTTTTATGGGGAAAGATTTTAAAAAAACCTGTTGGGGTCTGAAGGAGGTAAGGGTTTTCACAGAGGGAGCGGCAGGGGCAGCATGAAAAACTGGGCAGGTTCAGCATGAAGAAACTGGGCAGGTTTTACATGAAAAACTGGGCGGGTTTAGCGAAGAAAAAGGACAGGGTTTTCCCTGAAGAAACTGGACGGTTTGCAAAGAAACGACGTTCAGCTTTTAAAAACTGGACGTTTAGCCTGAAGAAAATGGACAGCTTTAGCAGAAACTGGACGGGTTTTAGCATGAAGAAACTGGACGGTTCACATGGGGAAGAAACTGACGCCCTTTTGCATGAAGAAAGGGGCAGGTTTAAACATGAAGAAACGGACAGCTTTAGCATGAAGAAACGGGCAGTTTAGAGAAACTGGGCAGGTTCAGCATGAAGAAACTGGACGGTTCCAAGAAAACTGGAAGCTTTAGCATAAAAAAAACAAGCTTTAGCATGAAACTGGACGGTTTTACATAAAAAATGACAGGGTTTTGCAAAGAAAATCAGGTTCAGCATGAAGAAAATGGGGCAGGGGTTTACTGAAGAAATGGACAGGTTCCATAAAAACTGGCAGGTTCAGCTGAAAAAAACTGGCAGGTTTTGCATGAAGAAACTGGACAGGTTCAGCAGAAGAAACTGGAAGGTTTAGCATGAAGAAACTGGGCGGGGTTTGCATGAAGAAATGGACGGGTTCAGCATGAAAAAACTGGAAGGGGCAGCATAAGAAAAAATGGACGGTTAGCATGAGAAACGGACAGGTTTTAGCATAAGAAACTGGACAGGTTTAGCATGAAGAAACTGGACAGGGGCAGCATGAAAAAAACTGGACAGGGTTTAGCAAAAGAAACTGGACAGGTTAGCATGAAAAATGGACAGTTCACATGAAAGAAACGGGGGAGGTTCACATTTGAAACTGACGGTTCACTGAAGTAACTGGACGGGTTTACCAGAAGAAGATTGGAAAATCCCCCAACAAAACCCCCAAAACCTCATGACAAACTTAAGAAGAAAATCCTCCTTTTACCAAAACTAAAGTATACTTCCAAAGTAACCTCAAAAAGTATACTTTACAAAGTATACCTCACAAAGTAACTTCACAAAAATACCCACAAAGTATACTTCACAAGTATCCCCCACAAAGTATACTTCACAAAATATACCTCACAAAGTATCCTCCAAAAATACCTCCAAAGTATACCTCCAAAAAAATACTTCACAAAGATAAATCACAAAAAAACCTCACAAATTTTACTTCAAAAGTATACCTCACAAAGTATACCTCCAAATAACTTCACAAAGTATACCCACAAAGTAAACTTCACAAAGTATACTTCACGAAGTATACTTCACAAAGTAACCCCAAAAGTATATTTCCAAAGTTACCCACAAAGTTTAAACCCCACAAAGTAACCTCTCAAAGTATACTTCCAAATATACTTCTCAAAAAACCCACAAAGTTACTTTTCAAAGATATTCGCAAATATTTTCACAAAATATACCTCACAAAGTATACCATAAAAATACTTCACAAAGTATACCTCACAAAGTTTAAAACCCCAAGTTACCTCACAAAGTATCTTTAAAAAAGTATACCTCACAAAGTATACTTTACAAAATATACCTCACAAATAACCTTTAAAAATATACTTCAGAAAGTATACCCCACAAAAAAACCTCACAAATATATTCACAAATATACCTCACAAAAATATACTTCACAAAAAATCCTCACAAAGTATACCTCATAAAGTTACTCCAAAGTAAAAATCACTTATACCCCCAAAGTATACTTCACAAAAATATACCTCACAAATAACTTCTAAAATAACCTCACAAAGTATACCTCATAAAGTATACTTCACAAAGTATACCTCACAAAGTATACCTCACAAAGTATACTTCACAAAGTATACCTCACAAAGTATACTTCACAAATATTACCTCACAAAGTATACTTCACAAAGTATACCTCACAAAGTATACCTCACAAAGTATACCTCACAAAGTATACTTCACAAGTATACCTCACAAAGTATACTTCATAAAATATACCTCACAAAGTATACCTCATAAAGTATACTTCACAAAGTATACCTCACAAAGTATACCTCACAAAGTATACTTCACAAAGTATACCTCACAAAGTATACTTCACAAAATATACCTCACAAAGTATACCTCATAAAGTATACTTCACAAAGTATACCTCACAAAGTATACCTCACAAAGTATACTTCACAAAGTATACCTCACAAAGTATACTTCACAAAATATACCTCACAAAGTATACCTCATAAAGTATACTTCACAAAGTATACCTCACAAAGTATACCTCACAAAGTATATTTCACAAAGTATACCTCACAAAGTATACTTCGCAAAATATACCTCACAAAGTATACCTCATAAAGT
>NC_069400.1:17673406-17690906 GCF_026875155.1 Cherax quadricarinatus
TCCCCGCTCCATGAGCTTTATCAAACCTCGTCTTAAAACTGTGTATGGTTCCTGTGTGTGTGTGTGTGTGTGTGTGGTGTTGTGTGTGTGTGTGTGTGTGTGTGTGTGTGTGTGTGTGTGTGTGTGTGTGTGTGTGTTAAATGTTACATATTAAATGCTCTAAATACATTATATTGTAAACGTTTCATGTTAAATTCGTTAATTATGAATTCCCAACACATTAACAAGCGACTTCGATGGAACAGGAGCTAGAGCTAGTCGCTGACTGCTGGTCGGGTCGCAGTCAGCAGCCACCATCACCACCACCATCATCACCATCACCACCATCACCACCACCATCATCATCACCAGCACCATTCCCCACGATCACCACCATCATCATCATCATCATCACCACCATCCCTACCATCACCACCACCACCACCATCACCACCACCATCATCATCATCATCACCACATCCCTACCATCACCACCACCATCACCACCACCATCACCACCACCATCATCATCATCATCACCACCATCCCTACCATCACCACCACCATCACCACCACCATCATCACCATCACCACCATCACCACCACCATCATCATCATCATCACCACCATCCCTACCATCACCATCACCACCACCATCATCACCACCACCACCATCACCATCACAACCACCAACACCACCACCACCACCTTCTCCAATATTCCAGCTATGGTGACCTTACGACACTTAAAGCTTTACACAGAGCTCAAGAGCTACAGAAGCTTATTCTACGCTTGTTTCTTGCGTTTATCCTGCATAAATGTTCTTGTTTTCGTGTCCGTGTACGTTGACAAGTACACGACCCTTTAAAAAAACCGAGTAGGGAATTCAAAAGATTTTCCAACCAAAAGTAAATCAACAGTAGAATGAAACAGAGGAAGTGAGCAACAAGAGACAGACAACAATACAAACGGAAGAACGTAGAAAAAAAGAATAACAGTGAATGAGAGAACTGATGAATGATTGGAGGGAGGAATGTGTCGAAACTTGAGAGCAACATAAACCCTTCAAGATCCAGAATGAAAAAAATAATAAATGGCGTAGTATGAGAAAAAAATATTGCAGGGCGGTTGAGGTGGGTATCCACATGTGGGTGGCGGTGGGTAGTGGGTCCAAATGTAGGTGGCGGTGGTGGGTGAGGGCCTGTTAAAGAAGAGGTAAAGAGAGAGAGAGAGAGAGAGGGAAAGATAATAAAGATAAAAAAGGAATGAGACAAATAACTTGGGCCCCTAAAAAAAACTGGAAGCTGTGAAAGAGGCAAGAACCCAGCACACGAGATATTCATTACGTCCATAATTAACAAAGGGATGCCCGAATCAGCTTCCAGACGGCTTTTGCAGGATTGAATTAAGGGTCCTTGGTCTTTCAGTACCTCCCTCCCGCCTGCCTCCTCCTTTCCCCTAATTCTCTCCCTCTTCCTCCTTCTCAACCTCTTCCTCTCCCTCTCTTCTCCCACATTTTCACTCTCTGTCTCTTCTCTCTACGTTGCGCCCTCCATGACTGAGTGAGAGGTGGACTACATTTCCCTTGTCTTAACGTGTTTTAGTTTCCATTATGGATAATTCACTTGTAAGGTTCTTCGTAGAGGAAATAATCAGAAGTTTTAAGAGTGACAAGAATTTACGCTTGAGATGAATGCCTTTGAAGCTTTGCCTTTTTTCTTCCCCTTAGAAGTGGAAAGAGCTTAAATCCCGTCATCCAGACATCTGAGAACTTGAACTTAAACGAAGGCCTTTGAGTGAACAGCAACGAAGTGTTCTCATATAACAATGAATTGTTCTTCAATAACTGGAGCTCGAGAACTTTTTTTTTTTCCAGAGAAGCGAGAGTTTTAGAAAAAGGTTATTCGAGCTCAAAGCCGCAATGAAAATGTGCGAAGTATCTTCTGATGTGTTGAAACTCGGGCGGACCAGAAGAAGCTTCCATGGGCGCCTAATAAGGCTGGTCCAGACTGTGAGAATTTCACGTACCTAAGTCTAATGCAGGTATTAGCATAAGTCTTAATTATCACTTAAGATTTTTACTCACTTATGCTAATACAATTTAGGCAGCCTACCAAAAACAACTTTTTCTTCAGAATTTCTTCTCTCTTTTTGCCCCCTCGATATATCAGTATTAATCTCGTCTCGTAATTATTATTTATTTTTTACCAAAGTATATTGAAAATATTCATTATAAGTACAAGTTTGTCTTATCCTGCATAACTTAAAAATATAATCTTGTGTAATCTAAAAATATAATCTTAGCAGGTCTTAAATTACGTTGGAAATTGGTATGTACTCTAGTTAATGATGTAAAATAATGCCAGAACAGTAAATCCTCCCAAATCTTGATTAATGTAGGAAAATTTATCTCACTCAAGTGCATGACCGTAAATTACATTAAAAACTTTTGGAAGGAAACACACACACACACACACACACACACACACACACACACACACACACACACACACACACAATAAGGAAGAAATAGAAAAACCGAAAGAAGAGTGGAAGGACGGAGAGAAAAATCGAGTATATTATGCAACCTCTTGGACCTCACCTCTTTCTGTCTTAAAGAGAATTTTCAAGAAGGCAGGGCATGCCGCACTCTGTTTTTCCCTGCCCTCTTGGACAACACACACACACACACACACACACACACACACACACACACACACACACACACACACACACACACACACACACACACACACACACACGCACGCACGCACACAGTCCTGTGGGACATGTATAATCGGCAGCACTTACAAGACTTTAAAGAGGCGAGCTCGTTGTTTATTGGTCCATTTCTCGGCGTTGTGATGCTATCTGCGTCAGCCAGGAGCAGCCAGCGGAACCCAGCCACTTAGCCAGGCGGATGGGACAAGCAGCTAGCCAACCAGTCAGTTGCTGAACCAGCCAGCCAACCAGTCACCTAGTTGGTTAGTGAACCAGCCAGTCAGCAGGTCAGCCACGTAGCTAGCTGGTTAATCAACCAGTCGGCTAGTTAGTGAACCAGTCAGCCAACCAGCCAGAAGCAAGCAAGCCAGCCAGCCAGCCAGCCAGCCAGCCAGCCAGCCAGCCAGCCAGCCAGCCAGCCAGCCAGAGGGGAAAAGTAACCAAGAACCATTAAGGTGTTACAATCAGATCAGGTCTTCTAGCTGAAAGGAATCAACTACGAAGAAAAAAAAAGGAGGGGGGGGGGGAACTGCACCACACATCACTGGCAATGCAAAAATGTCAGGGAAAAGACGGAATAACGGCGTACAGTACCGAAGAAATAATGCCACAATACCACGGTGGCTGGAACAAATCACAGTTTGAAGATAAAACCTTAGAATACGTTTTGGTCCGCCCAAGACCATTATCAAGAAACAGACATCAACAGAGTGGTCTAGGACCTTTCCACAAGGGAAGGACCAGAGTATAAATGGCATGCATAAGGCTGTAGATCCAAGTGAATCACAAGAACTAGATCACTTGGTTCATGGGGTAGCGAATGCGATCACCAAACACATTTACACGTGTGGATATGAACTGAAAGGTAACCAGCCGGGAATTGAGCCTGGAGATTCTGCATAAGAGGAGGAGACGGAGAGCACAGAAGGTGAATATGCCATTAGGAAGAATTTTTTCTTATTAGTTTCGGGATAGTTATAAATTGAAGTGATCTATATAAAAACTTACCAGATATAAACACACGAATTACTTTTTAGTGCAAGTATGGTAGGCCTCAAGTGGGGTCCAGAAGCTGTGAGGTGACTCACGCCACCACACCTCGGTAAGCACACACACACACACACACACACACTTGAGATTGTTCCAGGGAGGGGACACAGAAACAAGAGGCCACAATTGGAAGTTGAAGACACAAATGAGTCAGAGAGATATTAGGAAGTATTTCTTCAGTCATAGAGTTGTCAGGCAGTGGAATAGCCTAGAAAATGACGTAGTGGAGGCAGGAACCATACACAGTTTTAAGACGAGGTTTGATAAAGCTCATGGAGCGGGGAGAGAGAGGGCCCAGTAGCAACCGGTGAAGAGGCGGGGCCAGGAGCTAAGACTCGACCCCTGCAACCACAAATAGGTGAGTACAAATAGGTGAGTACAAATAGGTGAGTACACACACACATACACACTCACACACACATGAAGACAAGTCAGCTAATTGTATTTAATATTGTAAACCAGGTGCGTTATGAGGATCTTAAAACCTAAATGTGTAAGTCACGATCCTGAGCTGACTACTTCATCAATCTCAACCTCAACTCTTCTCTCTCACGACGAAGGAACAGAGAAGAGAAATAGGGGAGATAAATGGGGAGATGGGAAAAGAAAATATGGCAAAGAAATAGGGCAGAAAAATAGAGGAAAAATAAGCCCAAGAAATAGGGAAGAGAAATAATTACTTCAGTAGGGAGAAATAATGGGATACATCAAATGGGTAATAATGAGAAAACGATGTTTAACATACGTAATAAAGTAATTGAGAAATAAAGGTAGCAAGTAAATATAATAAGGAAAATAATAATCAGCTCAAAGAATGAGGAAATAGGGAGTTGCAAAAGATAAACAGATGAAGGGAACCAACAGGGCAACGAACAGGCGAAATGGAACAAAATAGGTAAATGGTTTTAATGTGGACACACAACAGGGATAAAATAAACAGGAAATAAAATCTGTTGACAGGAAATAGGAAATTGTGCATGATGGGGACTACGAGAGATAATACGAGTCTTACTCTGAATGGAAGATTTTTAAAGGCTAAAATAAAGCGCAGGGGAATTTTTTATTGTTTCCATAATTAGCCTATTCCGTTCCTCCGCATAATTCCTATCCGGCACACGTGCTGTCTATCCTCCGCAGGGACGACCACTGCAAGTGTCTCGTTAAATTCGTTCGTTAGCAACGGGTATTCTGGGTAATTGTGGTAGTTTGTGGCTGATTGTGGTAGTTTGTGGCTGATTATGGTAGTTGTGGCTGATTTTGGTAGTTTGTGGCTGATTATAGTAGTTTTTGGCTGATAGTGGTAGTTTCTTCTGGTTCCTCATTGAGTTTGACCAGTACTATCCCCTCCCACGCACCTGTGACTATCCCCTCCCACCCACATGTGTGACTATCCCCTCCCACCCACCTGTGTGACTATCCCCTCCCACCCACATGTGTGACTATCCCCTCCCACCCACCTGTGTGACTATCTCCTCCCACCCACCCGTGTGACTATCCCCTCCCACCCACATGTGTGACTATCCCCTCCCACCCACCTGAGTGGCTATCCCCTCCCACCCACCTGAGTGACTATCTCCTCCCACCCACCTGAGAGACTATTCCACCACCATACTTGCTGAGAATTGAAAAAAAAATAAATTAAAGTTCTTACTCCTGGACCGCTCCTTAACCTAAAGTCGACATGCCTTTTAAGCGTGTAAGACTTATTGTAGAGGTTTGTGGACTTGCGTAGTAAAATATAGGTTTTAGTAGACGTTGTGGGTCTGTACATGAACATCCTCTGTTTCCCATTTTTGAGGGAATTATCTCAACTTACCCCAGTGATTCATTCGATTGTTTATTGTTTAAAGAGGCCGTGAGCGGCCCAGCAACGCCAGATAACGCAAGCTTTAAACTTAAACCCGCATTAGCAGTATCACGCCTCCCGCTCAATACTCTTTCCCTTCCAGGAAATTGGACTCAATTATCAAAAGCTTTTTCCTAGATAGTTTAAGACTAATGGCTTTTATCACCTCCAGTACCTTGAGATTGTCAACAACATTCAATAATAGTTCTCTCTTTTTTTTTTAAGACGATTATTGTAGGTGGGTATGCCTACTCAGTACCTGTTTCCCATGACTACCGATAGGGAAGCCGCGCCTGTAGACCTGTACTACTGCCTAGTGGCAGCTGTATAGGTCTACGGGAGCACCCTGATTACTTTACGAGTAAGTCAGGGTGCGCAGTGTGGCATTCTATCACACATTTACATTATTGCCCAAAACAGAACAACGTTCTCGTATAATACTCCAAAACGTGTCGGAGACTTGACTGAACACGTCGTAATCTCAGCCAATCAGAGAGCCTCGCATGAAACTCGTATATTTTTAATATAAATCTGTCTAACTTTCCCAACATTATAATTGCCACACTTCCCACTCAACTAATGCATTTATGCAGATAAATAGTCTTATTGTTCAGAGCAGAATGAAAAGGCTGACGTCATGCGCCAAAAGCCAATCGGAGAGCTTGACTTAGCAAGTCATACTACTCCAGCCAATCAGAAGCCTTGCCAGTCCAATACTGTTTCAGTATTGGATGCCGAAGCGAACATAACGTACAGTGCCTTTACTTTTTCCAGATTTACGATTCCGTATTCAGGAAGAATTTCGAGGTATTGAAAGAACATTTGTATATTTTATAGGTCGTGTGAAGAGCCTAAACTCTTGATGGAGGCTCGATCCTCCTGACTCCAATCACGAGACAATAACGTCATCTTAATGTACTTAGGTACAAAGTACGAGTAGCCACTATCGCCGTCAGCATCGCCACTACACCAGCACCACAGCAGCACCACAGCAGCACCACAGTAGCACCACAGCAGTCACAAACCATCACTACCACCAGCACCACAGCAGTCACAACCACACTACCACCAACACCACAGCAGTCACAACCATCACTACCACCAGCACCAAGCAGTCACAACCATCACTACCACCAACACCACAGCAGTAACACCATCACTACCACCAGCACCACAGCAGTCACAACCATCACTACCACCAGCACCACAGCAGTCACAACCATCACTACCACCAGCACCACAGCAGTCACAACCATCACTACCACCAGTACCACAGCAGTCACAACCATCACTACCACCAACACCACAGCAGTCACAACCATCACTACCACCAGCACCACAGCAGTCACAACCATCACTACCACCAGCACCACAGCAGTCACAACCATCACTACCACCAGCACCACAGCAGTCACAACCATCACTACCACCAGCACCACAGCAGTCACAACCTCACTACCACCAACACCACAACAGTCACAACCATCACTACCACCAGCACCACAGCAGTCACAACCATCACTACCACCAGCACCACAGCAGTCACAACCATCACTACCACCAGCACCACAGCAGTCACAACCATCACTACCACCAGCACCACAGCAGT
This sequence comes from Cherax quadricarinatus, assembly GCF_026875155.1. Taxonomy (NCBI): domain Eukaryota; kingdom Metazoa; phylum Arthropoda; class Malacostraca; order Decapoda; family Parastacidae; genus Cherax; species Cherax quadricarinatus. Next base: position 17,680,612 of record NC_069400.1, read on the forward strand.
CACAACCATCACTACCACCAGCACCACAGCAGTCACAACATCACTACCACCAGCACCACACAGTCACAACCATCACTACCACCAGCACCACAGCAGTCACAACCATCACTACCACCAGCACCACAGCAGTCACAACCATCACTACCACCAGCACCACAGCAGTCACAACCATCACTACCACCAACACCACAGCAGTCACAACCATCACTACCACCAGCACCACAGCAGTCACAACCATCACTACCACCAGCACCACAGCAGTCACAACCATCACTACCACCAACACTACAACATCACAACCATCACTACCACCAACACCACAGCAGTCACAACCATCACACCACAAGCACCACAGCAGTCACAACCATCACTACCACCAACACCACAACAGTCACAACCATCACTACCACCAACACCACAGCAGTCACAACCATCACTACACCAGCACCACACAGTCACAACCATCACTACCACCAGCACCACAGCAGTCACAACCATCACTACCACCAACACCACAGCAGTCACAACCATCACTACCACCAACACCACAGCAGTCACAACCATCACTACCACCAACACCACAGCAGTCACAACCATCACTACCACCAGCACCATAGCAGTCACAACCATCACTACCACCAGCACCACAGTAGTCACAACCATCACTACCACCAGCACCACAGCAGTCACAACCATCACTACCACCAACACCACAGCAGTCACAACCATCACTACACCACCAGCACCACAGCAGTCACAACCATCACTACCACCAGCACCACAGCAGTCACAACCATCACTACCACCAGCACCACAGCAGTCACAACCCTCACTACCACCACACCACAGCAGTCACAACCATCACTACCACCAGCACCACAGCAGTCACAACCATCACTACCACCAGCACCACAGCAGTCACAACCATCACTACCACCAGCACCACAGCAGTCACAACCATCACTACCACCAGCACCACAGCAGTCACAACCATCACTACCACCAGCACCACAGCAGTCACAACCATCACTACCACCAGCACCACAGCAGTCACAACCATCACTACCACCAGCACCACAGCAGTCACAACCATCACTACCACCAGCACCACAGCAGTCACAACCATCACTACCACCACCAAAATCATCACGATCGCCACCCGTACAATCTCAACCACCACCACTGTGATTTGATTTGTCGGCCAGGTTACTGTTTTTTCCCATTGTTCTGCCTACATCTGTTAGGTGGACGGTTCTCTTGACGAGAGATGCAGGGGAAGTGTAGCTCCTGGGCCATAACTGTTATATCATGTTACCAAGCAAAGAGTGGCTACCTTCCGAACACTGTTGATGAAAGATCAGTATTTATCAATGTTAATGAGTATTAAAGAGTCAACTCTCTGGGTTGACAAAATACCTTAGGGGCGCCATTGGTACACTAAGAGAAAACACCATAAGTGTCCGGAGCCCAAAACTGTTCAACAGCCTCCCATCAAGCATTAGGGGAATTGCCAATAAACCCCTGGCTGCCTTCAAGAGAGAGCTGGACAGATACCTAAAGTCAGTGCCGGATCAGCCGGGCTGTGGCTCGTACGTTGGACTGCGTGCGGCCAGCAGTAACAGCCTAGTTGATCAGGCCCTGATCCATCGGGAGGCCTGGTCATGGACCGGGCCGCGGGGGCGTTGATCCCCGGAATAACCTCCAGGTAATCCTGGTAAGGTTAGATTTTTTAAGAGGCTCTGAGATGGGATAACAGCTCTTAGCTTGTAAAATGACTGAGGTACGATAACAGCTCTTAGCTTGTAAAATGACTGAGGTACGACAACAGCTCTTAGCTTGTAAAATGACTGAGGTACGATAACAGCTCTTAGCTTGTAAAATTATTGAAATAGGATAACAGCTCTCAGCTTGTAAAATAACTAAGATAGGATAACAGCTCTTGGCGTAAGAAAATAAAATGTCCAAAAAAGCAAAGCTACCACTACATTTGGTACCATCCCCCCCCCCTAGTAAGTACCAATGACTTTAGCAGTACAACCCAAGAGTTTAACGAGAGTTTTACACACCTTCTCTCTCCTCCCTCACACTGCAGGGAGATCAACCAGACTCCGCAAGTTTGGGAGTCATTAAGATAAGATAAGCGATATTCACGTTCTCTACATATGGTTTTACAGGCTATTATGCACTTATGCAATGGATGCAATAAACACCTAATATTTATAGGCGTACATTAGAGATAAATTACGTATATTTGGTAACCTAGGATTGCCCCAAAAAACACGTCAACCTGACTTATTGCCATTGGCTCATTGTGGCACAGATGGGTATGGTATCATTCCATAGTATAGTTTTTGGGCTGATGAATAACACACATGGATATATTTACTGTCGAAGTGTTTCGCCTGTTTAGCAGGCTGAGAGACTGATTTCCTCACAGGCTGAGGGACTGATTACCTCACACGCCTCATCATCATCCCCCGTTTCTCTGCATTAGACTGAAGAAGCAAGCTGGTTGATGAAACGTTTCCAGAATAATGTTACCCAAGCGTTGCACACTTGTATTATTTATCAACAGTGGAAGAAGTGAGAAGTAATTTTGTGATTTTCAGTCCCTCAGCCTTATTAGGTAGTCAGTCCTTCTGTTTCTTTGTAATATGATATACTAAATTACTGCCACAAATGATAACCTTAGAGCCAGCGGTGCACACAAGGAAAGTGACCCCTTACAATAAGTGGGAGAGTCTTACTGACCTGCTCCCTGGGAGAGGTCATGTGGCGAAGACTGAGATTACAGGCACGACCTCCCTCCCTCTAAGTTTAGATTTACCTGCAGGGAAGAGTCGAGTCTTTTCTTTGCAGCGGCGACGAGACGTATCGCCGTCACGACTGTGTGACATTCTCAGCAACAAAGCTTTCACCGAAGGGTGTGTCGCTCTTGCCACATCTGACAAGGCGACTCTGCTTCACCTCCACGCTGATTCAATCGGACTTAAGGTTTTCCTCCCAAGCGATATTGCAATCCTTGGTTTTGTTGTACGAACCCTGGAAGCCTTTCTCTCAATTTCACCAGCCTTTTCAAAACCTATGACACCAAGCTTCACATCGGTCTATCGGACGTAAGTGATTTATTTCTACTGTCGTTGTCTCGGTCTGTGTTTTCTGGAGTCTCAGACATTACTGTGTTAGAAGTTAAAGTCCCACAGAATCGTGGAAGTAACTAATAGGATAAAGGTTACTGGGAAAAGAACCGACGCCCTTGTAGTTGTACGTCTATGAATTTACCGACTCAGCCCCAGTGTGATCGAAAGAACTCTTAAGTGGGTTGCTGCTCCTAGGTGTCCCGTAACTCGGTAGCGCACTCAGCACACACACTGAAGTCCGCGGTTCGGTTCCCGGTACGGGACGGGTAGAAACATTAGAGGCGTGTTTCCTTAAGACACCTGCTGTCCCTGCTCACCTAGCAGTCAATAGGTACCTGGGTGTTAGTCGACTGGTGTGGGTCGCATCCTAGAGACAAAATTAACCTAATTTGCCCGAAATGCTCTACATAGCAAGGAGCTTTCTATATAGAATGTAACTGATGTCGACTAGGTCTGTAAAAGTTGTATCATGTATTTATAGAAGCAAATGATGTTATTATATCTGTTAGTCAAACCCCTGTTAAACTCCGACATCACACGCGCCTCATTAACATATTCTGTGTACATCCATGCTAGCCAATTTGGCAATCCGTTAGAACTTAAGAATATAACAGTAGAGGAGCACTGTTGTAGGACTACTGGCCCATGTTAGGCAGGTGTGACTCACTCACAACCATTCCCGCTCATGTATATCACCCTCCACACACCCGATACTTCAATACTGTATTCACAACTCGCAATGAATTGCGTCTATGTTTTCATCGCTTACTAAATGATATTCTTGAATAATGGCTGGACCAGATCCATATGTTATGAAGGAAGAGACAGGTGGAGTGTAGCTCCTGGGCCAACATTATTACTATACACGTGTGTATATATATATATATATATATATATATATATATATATATATATATATATATATATATTATATATATATATATATATTATATATATATATATATATATATATATATATATATATATATATATATATATATATATATATATATATAATATATATATAATCAACTTCCACACACACCAGAGCTGTGACTCAAACCCCTGCAATCACAAATAGGTGAGAACACACAAAGCAAAAGAATGATATATAATATATAACTCACGGTTTGGTTTTAAAGTCATGTGAAGTGAGTGTATTTCGAATGTTACAGAAAATCTGATTTAACATGATATCTGACTGTTTGGGGAGTTGCATCACGGCTTACTGAGTGGTTGGGTGGATGAGGTGGTTGCTGGATGGTGGATTTCGATAGATAGGATGGTGTGTTGTGGTGATTGGTAGTGTGGTTGACTGTCTAATTTATCAACATTCCTGTCAGACACAGCAACATCTACTTCCACATTTTGGTTTGTCAAGTGTTTACCTGGAGTTTACCTGGAGAGAGTTCCGGGGGTCAACGCCCCCGTGGCCCGGTCTGTGACCAGGCCTCATGGTGGAACAGGGCCTGATCAACCAGGCAGTTACTACTGGCTGCACGCAATCCAACGTACTAGCCGTGATACCACCTACCCTACAACTGCTGCACCTCACCTGGCTACAGTATATAAGCCACTTCATCGCACATATGCTGTATTCTTTTCAAGATTGATGGACTGACCACATCGACTCAAGGCTGAGGGACTGATTACTTCAAACTCCTCCTGCTCTTCACCATTCTCCTTTGCATGGACTGACGAAGCCACTAGCGAAACGTTTCCTCAATAAAGATACCCAAGTGTTGCACATGTATCTAATTTATCAACTTGTTGGGGTGGAATGGTGATTGAATGGGTAGGAGTGTGGAGAGGTGGTGGTTGGATGTGTGGTAGGTTGGGTGATATGGTTGGTGGATAGGTGGGTGGATAGTAAATGAGTGGTTAATTGTTCTATGTTAGTCTATTAATATTCTATTTTGTGTATGCATGTGAAAGTTGTATACATAAATGTGTATGTAGCTACGGAAACAGCTAAGCATGTATGTGCCAGAACGTATGCATGTGTGAGTGATGTATATATGTGTGTACACAAGTGTTATTGTGTATACGTGTGTAAAGCATGTGCTAGGGTGTATTCGTGTGTATAAATCTATTTGTCAGCCCCAAGACAGGCCGTCAACACCCGGGTGCTCTGAGAAGACGAGAAGCGCCAGGGTAAACAGTAGTGATGTCTAGCAGGGCAGGGAAGGAGGGAGAACTCTGGAAGAGCAGGAGGAGAAGCAGGAGCAGGAGCAACAGCAACAGCACTAGCAGGAGACTCGGACGGAGGTGAGGATGAAAGTGATGAGATACGTGGATAGGTATTGGAAGATAAAGGAGGTGGCAAAGACCTGAGCAATATCAGCAATGGTTCACTGCCAGCAAAGAACAGGAGAGCTGAGACCCCTCTCCTTATAACCTCTCGCTCTGTTTCATAATTATATATATATATATATATATATATATATATTTATATATATATATATATATATTATATATATATATATATATTATATTATATATATATATATATATATATAATATATATATATATATATAATGTCATGCTGAATAGGTAAAACTGGTCAGTTATCAAGAACTCAATTAAAATTAAATATTTTCTATAGAAAATTATGTTGTTTAAAGATATATTTTTTAATTTATGTTAATGTAAAAATTTATAAATTTGTACCAAAATAACCTTAGAAAACTTACTTAACCTTATTATAAAAGCGCAATTTAATTTAGCCTAATCCAACTAAATATATTTTAAAAACGTTTACAATAATTTAATAAACAAACATAATGAAATATAATTTTTTCGTTAGGTTCAGAATGATTTTTGCGAAATTATTATATACACAAATTTTCACTTGCCTTATTCAGCAAGGTGAGCGTTGCTATTTAAGCCAGAATCGCAAGTTTAACCTATTCGGCACGACATATATATTATGGGTCACTTCCACCTCTAGTGTTAGATATAATTCTTGTGTTTATTGGAAGATGTTAGTTTTACTTAGCTGGTAAACAGTTTTGCCACATTTCGTGACCTTAGGAGACTGTGATGTTAAGTTTAAATTGTTGGGGTTTGTTGTTATTATTTAGTTAATGAAAATCTGAGAAGCTGAAAAATTATTTCGAAGAATTAAAAGAACTGTAAACTTTAAATAAGTTTTGACAAATTAGAAAACATACCGAGAAGTGTTTATCAGTGTGTATAATACTCAGAGAACTATTTTCCTGCTTCAGAGTTAAAGGTTCCTTTATTAGTGGTGCAGAGGTCAAGGACTGGGTAGTGTGGACGTTGAACTTCGGGATGACCTTCAGATAGTCCCCAGGTAGGTAGTTTTGATGACCCTCACCTGCCTAATGATGTTAATTTAAAAATAGTTTTACTAGCCCACTGCTGTTGTTGGTGGTATTCTAAGAATGGGGAGTAGGTGACCTGTAGTGGGATACTCGGTTCACAACTAATGGGATCCGGGTTTGATTGTCAGGCGAGAGGAGACGTGTAGGTTTGTCCCTACACCTACTTACCCTCTTCTGCTAGCAGTAAATAAGTAGTTGGCACAAATAGCAGGTAGAATTACAGGCATATGGAAGCATAAGCGTAGAAACAGCCACAAGTACAGGTACAAGCAACAACACAGATATTGATGCAGATACAGGCACATGTGCAGGATCATGTACAAGCAGGTACAAGCTCTGCGTCTCTCCTTAATTACAAGAGATGACTTCAGGTATGTTAAGGAGGGTGAGAAGAGGCTCGCCCTTGTCCAGGGTGACAGCTGGCTGGCCAGAGTGTTTGTACAGGAGTACAGAAGGACGAGGAGCATGTAGGAGCAACATACACGAGAGGATAGCAGGGCAGGCAGTAGAATAGGAGTGGATAGTGGAAAGGAAGGAATGGGTGGAGGTAGTGGTTATTTATTTATTATTATTATTATTATTATTATTATTATTATTATTATTATTATTATTATTATTATTATTATTAGTAGTAGTAGTAGTAGTAGTAGTAGTAGTAGTAGTAGTAGTAGTAGTAGTAGTGGTAGTAATAGTAGTAGTAGTAGTACAGTGTACGTAATTTATTTTATTGGCTCTAAAATGTAGGTTTTCATCTGCGTCCGTATTAATATTACTGTTTAAAGAAGTGGATGAGGAAGCCAGTGGAAAGCCTCGGTCAGACGAGCAAAAGCTCCAATGGTGAGTCATCATATGATCATGACCCACGTCATGAAACACTTACCTAGAGTCTACCTGGAGGGTATTCCGGGGATCAATGCCCCCTCGGCCCTGTCCATGACCAGGCCTCCCGGTGGATCAGGGTCTGATCAACGAGGCTGTTACTGCTGGCCGCACGTAGTCCAACATACGAACCACAGCCCGGCTGATCCGGCACTAACTTTAGGAATATGTCCAGCTCCCTCTTGAAGACAACCAGTGGCCTGTTGGTAATTTCCCTTATGGCTGGTGGTAGGCTGTTGAAGAGTCTTGGGCCCTGGACACTTCTTGTCTTTTCTCTTAGTGTGCTAATGGCGCCCCTAATTTTCATTGGAGGTATGTTGCATCATCCTGTTCCGTGACGAATCTTACCTAACCTAACCCAAGCTGACAATGCAGCATATACATACATCACTAACCACACTTGCGAGAAATCCCTGATTATACTGGGCTCTACAGATGCCTTCAACTCAATCAAAAGGAAGAGTACACTCAGAGCTGTCCATGATCAATTGTCTTTGTTACATATAATATCCAAATACATACAATATCCAGATACCACACATTATTTGGTAACACTCCAAAATTAATATCACTTAGAAATTATCCAATAAAAAACAATTTTCCAGTCACCGATATATATATATAAATACAAAGCTGAAGGGGGTAGGAGAGTTTCAGTGGGGGGAAATAAATGGGATTAAATCTGGAGTATCTGAGAGAGTTAGAGCAAAGGAAGGGGTAGCAGTAATGTTAAATGATCAGTTATGGAAGGAGAAAAGAGAATATGAATGTGTAAATTCGAGAATTATGTGGATTAAAGAAAGGTTTGGATGCGAGAAGTGGGTCAAAATAAGCGTGTATGCACCTGGAGAAGAGAGGAATGCAGAGGAGAGAGAGAGATTTTGGGAGATGTTAAGTGATGTATAGGAGCCTTTGAACCAAGTGAGAGAGTAATTGTGGTAGGGGACCTGAATGCTAAAGTAGGAGAAACTTTTTAGAGAGGGTGTGGTAGGTAAGTTTGGGGTGCCAGGTGAAAATTTGATAATGGGACCCTTTGATTGAACTTTGTATAGAAAGGGGTTTAGTATAGGTAATACATATTTTAAGAAAAAGAGGATAAATAAGTGTACATGATATGATGTAGGGCGAAATGACAGTAGTTTGTTGGATTATGTATTGGTAGATAAAAGACTGGTTGAGTAGACTTCAGGATGTACATGTTTATAGAGGGCGCACAGATATATCGATCACTTTCTAGTTGTAGCTACACTGAGAGTAAAAGGTAGATGGGATACAAGGAGAATAGAAGCATCAGGGAAGAGAGAGGTGAAGGTTTATAAACTAAAAGGAGGGCAGTTAGGGTAAGATATAAACAGCTATTGGAGGATAGATGGGCTAATGAGAGCATAGGCAATGGGGTCGAAGAAGAATGGGGTAGGTTTAAAAATGTAGTGTTAGAGTGTTCAGCAGAAGTTTGTGTTTTACAGGAAAGTGGGTGCAGGAGGGAAGAGGAGCGATTGGTGGAATGATGATGTAAGAGAGTAGTAAGGGAGAAAAATTTTAGCATATGAGAAGTTTTTACAAAGTAGAAGTGATGTAAGGAGGGAAGAGTATATGGAGAAAAAGAGAGAGGTTAAGAGAGTGGTGAAGCAATGTAAAAAGAGAGCAAATGAGAGAGTGGGTGAGATGTTATCAACAAATTTTGTTGAAAATAAGAAAAAGTTTTGGAGTGAGATTTACAAGTTAAGGAAGCCTAGAGAACAAATGGATTCGTCAGTTAAAATAGGAGAGGAGAGTTATTAAATGGAGAGTTAGAGGTATTGGGAAGATGGAGGGGGAAAATTTTGAGGAATTGTTAAATGTTGATGAAGATAGGGAAGCTGTGATTTCGTGTATAGGGCAAGGAGGAATAACATCTTGTAGGAGTGAGGAAGAGCCAGTTGTGAGTGTGGGGGAAGTTCGTGAGGCAGTAGGTAAAAAAGAAAGGGGGTAAGGCAGCCGGGATTGATGGGATAAAGATACAAATGTTAAAAGCAGGTGGGGATATAGTTTTGGAGTGGTTGGTGCAATTATTTAATAAATGTATGGAAGAGGGTAAGGTTTCCTAGGGATTGGCAGAGAGCATGCATAGTTCCTTTCTATAAAGGTAAAGGGGATAAAAGAGAGTGCAAAAATTATAGGGGGGATAAGTCTGTTGAGTGTACCTGGTAAAGTGTATGGTAGAGTTATAATTGAAAGAATTAAGAGGAAGACGGAGAATAGGATAGCAGATGAACAAGGAGGCTTTAGGAAAGGTAGGGGGTGTGTGGACCAGGTGTTTACAGTGAAACATATAAGTGAACAGTATTTAGATAAGGCTAAAGAGGTCTTTGTGGCATTTATGGATTTGGAAAAGGCGTATGACCAGGGTGGATAGGGGGGCAATGTGGCAGATGTTGCAAGTGTATGGTGTAGGAGGTAGGTTACTGAAAGCAGTGAAGAGTTTTTACGAGGATAGTGAGGCTCAAGTTAGAGTATGTAGGAAAGAGGGAAATTTTTTCCCAGTAAAAGTAGGCCTTAGACAAGGATGTGTGATGTCACCGGGTTGTTTAATATATTTATAGATGGGGTTGTAAGAGAAGTAAATGCGAGGGTCTTGGCAAGAGGCGTGGAGTTAAAAGATAAAGAATCACACACAAAGTGGGAGTTGTCACAGCTGCTCTTTGCTGATGACACTGTGCTCTTGGGAGATTCTGAAGAGAAGCTGCAGAGATTGGTGGATGAATTTGGTAGGGTGTGCAAAAGAAGAAAATTAAAGGTGAATACAGGAAAGAGTAAGGTTATGAGGATAACAAAAAGATTAGGTGATGAAAGATTGAATACAGATTGGAGGGAGAGAGTATGGAGGAGGTGAACGTATTCAGATATTTGGGAGTGGACGTGTCAGCGGATGGGTCTATGAAAGATGAG
>NC_069400.1:17693406-17718406 GCF_026875155.1 Cherax quadricarinatus
AGCAAGGGGCTGTAACCTCTTCTCCTGTATTTTTTATTAAAATTTGAAAAAGGAAAAACCCCTTTTCTTTTTTTCCTTTTGGGCCACCCCGCCTCGGGGGGGATAGGGCTGGTGTGTTAAAGAAAGTTATATTTTTTTTATATATTATAAAAAATATATATATATATATAAAATTATATATTTATATATATATATATATATATATATAAGGGAAAAACAACCACTCTGAAAGAATAGAAAAATTTCCCAAGCGTTTTCCCCCGTGACTCCCTACATTTAAAGGGGAACTAGGAAAGTGAAGCACCCAAAGGAAAAGCTATATAAGGGGTCGGCCAGACCCCATTTATATACCCCACAAGGGTTTAAACACGGGGAACGCCCCGGGCGAGCCAACTTGGACAGGCCCCTTTGCAAAACTCCCCCAAGCTTTTTTATTTGTCCAGTGTTTTTTAAAAAAATTTCCCCCCCAAAATTTTCTATTAATTAAAAATGGATCTAATTTAAAAAAACCAAAAGGAAATATTCATTTTTATTGTCAAAATTTGTTTTTTAAAGGGAAAAAGTTTTCAATTATTTTCCCTGTGGGCCATGGACTTGCTTGAAAACCACTTTCTCAATTTTTTAAAAATTTAAATTTTGGATGGTTTAAAATCTCTTACATGAATAAATAGAGCTTGGGAATTTCTTGTCCTTCAAATCCCTATTTTTAATGTTTTTTTAATCTTAGTTCGAGTTTTTTCCCAGTTTGCCCGGGAATAAACTTTACCCGAAATTTTTTAAAAGGGAAATTTTTAATAGACACATCCATCAGCTTTGGGGGGGTGGAATTCTTAATCAAAAGTTTTTTACTGTATAAAGTTTTTTGGGAAAAACAATTTTAAATTTTAAAAGTTTTAAGAAGAGAACCCTATCAACCAATTTTTCCCATGGTAAGGGAAACCAACATTTTTTTTAGTTAAATAAGGCTGGTTCCCCTTTTTTTGGAAATTAAAAAAAGTGTTCCTAGAAATTTTAAAAAGATTTATCAATTCTTTTTTGGGTTTTTTTTAAATCTTTTACCTTTTTCAAAAATTTTGGTTTTTTTCCCTCTTTCCTATGAACTCAGGACTAAAAAATTCTTTAAAACTCTAAAAAAACTTGATGAGAAAACAGACAGTTTGGACTCTTCTTGATGCGAGGAAAAATAATAGTGGACATAGGAACAGTTTTTTTTGGTTTTCTGTAAATTTTAAATTTAAATTTCATTTTTTCCCTTAAATAATTAAAACATTTTAAAAAAGGAAATGAGTTTATTTTCTTAAAATAACCCAGTAAATTTTTATAAAAGGGGGCCCTAAGCTATTTTAATTTTTCCAAGAAATGGTGTATATCAAACTTTTTTGGGGCATAAGACACAAAATATCTTTAAAACAAAATCTAAAACCATTTAGCTTATTAGGGAGGTTTGTGTTAAGCAACCTTTTTTAAAAAAATTTCCCCTGTATGGGTTTTCTAAAAAAACGGGTTGAAAGGGGTTTTTCCCATTGCCATCCCCCCCAAACTTCTGAGTTTTAAAAACTTATCTTTTAAATAAAAATTTTTTGCATAAACCCAATCCCAAAGTTTAATAATTTTAAAATGATAGTAGGAACTGGAAATGGAAATCATATTTAACAGTTCTTCAGAAAAGAAATTTAAAAAAATCATCAACAGGAACTTTCGTAAAAAAAGGGAAAAAAAACATAAAACAAACCCAAATTTTAAAAAATCATTTAATCAGCCCAAGGATTTTTAATTTTCAACCAATTTCTATTTTTTTTTTTTAACCCTTAAAGTTAAAAAATTTTCCCAAAACAATAGGGCTCAAAATATCGACAAGCCTTTTGGGAAAAAAAATTTTTAATAGGGGAAACTGACCCATGGAGTAATAATTTGGGTTTACTGGAAACCCCGGTTTTTGGGGGTTTTTAAATTTGTCCATTTCATGTAAGGTAAAGAAAGGATTGTTTTAAGTAAATTGTTTGAAATAAAACCCTCTTTTGGGCCCTTTTTGTAGAAATTTTTTTTGTTTTATTGAAAATTTTGTTTAAAAGGGTTTCAGGGGAATTTTTTCCCAAGTTTTGAATAGGTTTCAAATAACATCAAAAAGGTTTTTTCATTTTTTTTTTGGTAATCATTTTTCTTTCATAATTACTATTTCATTTTTTGTCCCCGCTTTAGTAAAGGGGCAAATTTTTTTTGGGTTTTTAAGTGTATCATAAGAAATTAAAGAATTTTTTGGGGGCAAAAAATTTTTAATGTTTGGTTTTTTAACATAGGCTTATTTCCATTCCTTTTTCTAATATTAATTTAAACAAAGGGTAAATTTAGAAAATTTTTCAAAAATTACAAAAGGCTTTTTGGGGGAATTTCAACCTTTTTTAAGTTTTTTTTAAGTTGGGAAAACTTAACCAAAAAACCCAGAGCAGCCCGTTGTATTTTTTTTCTAAAATTTTATTTTGATAAGTTAATTTCAAATTGTTATTAGCATGCTTTGTCCAATCACTATTTTTTAAATTTAAAAAATTCTAATTTTTTTTTTGTAGTTTGCTTTGGGGCTTAACAATTCCCCCAGAAACCGTTAAAACCCGCAATTTTTAATAAAACAATAAAAAATTCTACTGAAAGGCAAAGTTAATTAGGGCAAAAAAAAATTTTTCTTAACTAATCCCCTCTTTTAAACCCTTTCATGTTGGACAATAAAAAACAAAACAAACCAGGGAAACCAGTCAGAAACCCAAATTTTTTTGCTCCATAGGGGGCAGTTTTTATAAATTATCCAAATGGCTTGTCGATATTTTGAGCCCCATTGTTGGCAAAATTTCTAACTTTAATGTTAAAAAAAAAAACCAAAAGAAATTGGTTGAAAAAAAATTAAAATCCTTGGGTGACCCTTTAAAAGATTTTAAAAATGGTTAGTTTTTTTATGTTACTTCCCCTTTTTTACGAAAGTTCCCCCGTTGGGTGGGTTTATTAAGTTTTACTGAAGAAATCGTTAAAAATTGATTTAACCCCTTGCCAGTTTCCCACCCATCATTAAACTTATTTAAAATTTTCATTGTTGATTTCAAAAAAATTTTTGGGTTTTAAAAAAAAAGTTTTAAAAATAAAAGTTTGGTATGGCAATGGGGAAAACCTTTTTCACCTGTTCTTAGTAACCTATACATGGAAATTTTTTTAAAAAAAGGTTGCTTAACACAATCCTCCCTAATTTGAGCAAATGGTTCCAAAAAATTAAAAGTTTGATATTTTGTGTCTTATGCCCAAAAAAAAAGAAAATACAACCCTTTTCTTGGGAAAAATTTAAAAAGCTTTTGCCCTTCTATAAACTTTAAATGGTTTAGTTTGAAGAAAATAACTCATTGCCTTTTTTTAGATGTTTTAATTTTTTAAAGGGGAAAATGAATTCAAATTTAAAATTTTACCCGAAAACCTACAAATAAATGTTTTCCTTTTGGGCCACTATTATTCCTCGCATTTAAAAAATTTAAATCAAACTGTCTGTTTTCCCCATCAAAAATTTTTTAGAGCTTTACGAAAATTTTTTAGTCCTATTTTATAGATGGGAAAAATCCCAAAATTTTTGAATAGGTTTTTGATTTAAAAAACCCAAGAAATGTAATTGAAAAATCTTTTAAAATTGCTTAGGGAAAACTTTTTATAATCCAAAAAAAAGGGGAACCACCTTATTCAACTAAAAAAAATGTTGGTTCTTCCCCTTTCCAAAAAAACTTGGTTGATATCCTTCTCTTCTTAAGGGCTTTTTATTAAAGTTGTATTCAAAAAACTTGATACAGTAAAAAAACTTTTGATTTAAGAATTCCCCCCCAAAAAGCTGTTTGGGTGTGTCTATAAGATTTCCCCCTAAAATTTCGATAAAGTTTTATTACGGGCAAACTGGTAAAAATTCGAACTAAGATTAAAAAAAACATAAATATAGCATTAGAAAAATGGGCAAAATTCCCAAAGCTCTATTTATTCAGTAAGAGATTTTAAAACCCTCCAATTTATTTTTAAAAAGTTGAGAAAGTATAAACAAGCAAGTCCATTGTCGACAGGGAATTTTAAAATTTAAACTTTGTTTTTATAAAAAGCAGTTTTTGAAAATTTGAATATTTCCTTTGGGTTTTATTAAATTTGTCCATTTATAAATTAAAAATTTTGGGTAGAATTTAATAATACACTGGACAAATAAATAGCTTGGGGTGAGTTTTGCAAAGGACCTGTCCAAGTTGGCTCGCCGCGCGTCACGTGTTTAACCGTTGTGGGATCTGATAGTGAGGTGCTGGCCGACCCCTTATATAGCTTCCTTGGATGCTTCACTTTCATAGTTCCTTGATAATGTGAGTAGTCACGAAAGCGCTTGGAATTTCTCTATTCTTTCAGAGTGGTTGTTTTGCATATTTTGAAATCACCTGTTTACTGGGATCTTATTGCATGTATATATATATATATATATATATATATATATATATATATATATATTATATATAATATATATATATATATATATATATATATATATATATACCATACTACCCCCGGCCGGGATTGAACCCGCGGTCATAGAGTCTCAAAACTCCAGCCCGTCGCGCTCGTGTCATTGCGATCGTTGCAATCGTGTCATTACGATTTCTTAAGTTATATATATATATATATATAATATAATATATATATATATATATATATATATATATATATATATATATAATATATATATATATATAAATATATATATATATATATATATATATATATATATATAATATATATATATATATATATATATATATATATATATATATATATATATATATATTGTACTTCCCATTTCCAGGACTCAAGTCCGGTTTTATAAAAATAACCGGTTTCCTTGAATCCCTTCTGTAAATATTACCCTGCTCACACTCCAACAGCTCATCAGGTCCCAAAAACCATTAGTCTCCATTCACTCCTATCCAACACGCTCTTGCACATTTGCTGGAAGTCCAAGCCCCTTCCTTTACAAACTGACAGGTGTTAAATAATCTTTATAATCAAGTACGATTGTGAGACTGATTGGCTGAGATTGATTGGCTGAGACTGGGTGAGTTTGGTTGAGATTATTTTTGAGGTTGAGTGTGAGACCGTGAGACTGATTGATAGAGATTGTGAAAACGATCGTGGGACTGTGAGATGAATTTCGAGACTTATTGTGGTGACTGACTGACTGACTCTGAGATTGTGAGATTGGAAGTTGTCGCTGAATCAGTTTCATAGACAAACTAAATGCTGAAAAGATTTTTCTTTAAATTTGAGTTTCAGTGACACTATCTCTCTCTCTCTCTCTCTCTCTCTCTCTCTCTCTCTCTCTCTCTCTCTCTCTCTCTCTCTCTCTCTCTCTCTCTCTCTCTCTATCTCTCTCTCTCTCTCTCTCTCTCTCTCTCTCTCTCTCTCTCTCTCTCTCTCTCTCTCTCTCTCACTCACTTTTATTCCCCAGGATTGACAACTTCATAGTCAATGTTTTAAAGGCAATTTTGACTGTAAAATTTTTATGCTAAAATAAATAGGATTCGTGATTGAAGTTTCCACAAGGGATTTACACAGCAGCGTGAGGGGATTTACACAGCAGCGTGAGGGGATTTACACAGCAGCGTGAGGGGATTTACACAGCAGCGTGAGGGGATTTACACAGTAGCGTGAGGGGATTTACACAGCAGCGTGAGGGGATTTACACAGCAGCGTGAGGGGATTTACACAGCAGCGTGAGGGGATTTACACCAGCAGCGTGAGGGGATTTACACAGCAGCATGAGGGGATTTACACAGCAGCGTGAGGGGATTTACACAGCAGCGTGAGGGGATTTACACAGCAGCGTGAGGGGATTTACACAGCAACTTGAGGAAATTTATCAAAAGGAGGAGTTATTCCCATGGAATGTTATAATAATAATAATAATAATAATAAAATAATAATAATAATAATAATAATAATAATAATAATAATAATAATAAAACATTATTATTATTATTATTATTTTTATTATTATTATTATTATTATTATTATTATTATTATTATTATATCATTATTATTATTTTTATTATTATTATTATTATTATTATTATTATTATTATTATTATTATTATTATTATTATTATTATTATTATTATTATGTCAGTGCTGGAATGAATGTCAGTATTTCCTGTCCACCCCAATTCCCTCAGTATCACTGTTTCCTTTCACCGTCTTCCCTCTTCCCTACCTCCCATCCCATCTTTCCTGAAAGGGATCTACCCCGTCCAGGTAGGTAGACCCCCTTTCTCCCCCTTATCCACCTCACCCCCCCCCTCTATCCTCCCCCTCCCTAGTCTTAATATAAACAAACTAAATATTGGCTGCAAGGCTGAAAATTTACGCCACCTTCTATTTCTTTCTCATTGGCAATTTTCTGTGAAATGTTTCCAGTTTTCTCACAAGCAAGAAAGTGTGTGTGTGTGTGTGTGTGTGTGTGTGTGTGTGTGTGTGTGTGTGTGTGTGTGTGTGTGTGTGTATGTGTGTGTGTGTACTCACCTATTTGTGGTTGCAGGGGTTGATACTCATTTCCTGGCCCCGCCTCTTCACTGATCGCTGCTAGGTCCTCTTTCTCCTTCCTGAGCTTTGTCATACCTCGCCTTAAAGCTATGTATGGTTCCTTCCTCCACTACATCACTTGCTAGGCTATTCCACTTCCTGACGACTCTGTGACTGAAGAAATACTTCCTAACATCCCTCTGACTCGTCTGAGTCTTCAGCTTCCAATTGTGACCCCTTGTTTCTGTGTCCCAACTCTGGAACATCCTATCTCTGTCCACCTTGTCTATTCCACGCAGTATTTTGTATGTTGTTATCATGTCTCCCCTGACCCTCCTGTCCTCCAGTGTCGTCAGTCCGATTTCCCTCAACCTTTCTTCGTTGGACATTCCCCTGAGCTCCGGTACTAGCCTTGTTGCAAACCTTTGTACTTTCTATAATTTCTTGACGTGCTTAACGAGGTGTGGGTTCCAAACTCGTGCTGTATACTCCAGTATTGGCCTGACGTACATAGTGTACAGTGTTTTCAGCGAGTCCTTACTAAGGTGTCGAAACACTATTCTCAGCTTTGCCAGGCGCCCATATGCTGCAGCAGTTATCTGGTTGATGTGTGCCTGCAGAGACGTGCTCGGTGTTATGGTCACTCCAAGCTCTTTCTCCTTGAGTGAGGTTTACAGCCTTTGTCCGCCTAGCCTATTCTCTGTCTGCGGTCTTCTTTGCCGTTCCCCAATCTTCATGACTTTGCATTTGGCAGGGTTGAATTCGAGAAGCCAGTTGCTGGACCAGGTGTCCAGCCTGTCCAAGTCTCTTTTGCAATCCTGCCTGATCCTCATCCTATTTAATCCTTATCATTAACTTAACATCATCTGCGAACAGGGACACTTCAGAGTCTATCCCTTCCATCATGTCATTCACATATATCAAAAATAGCACTGGTCCTAGAACTGACCCCTGTGGGACCCCGCTCGTCACAGGTGCCCACTGTGATACCTCATCACGTACCATGACTCGTTTCCTCCCTGTCAGGTGTTCTCTGATCCATTGCAGTGCCCTTCCTGTTATACGCGCCTGATCCTCCAGCTTCTACACTAATCTCTTGTGAGGAACTGTGTCGAAGGCCTTCCTGCAGTCCAGGAAAATGCAATCCACCCACCCCTCTCTCTCGTGTCTTCTGTTACCTTGTCATAAAACTCCACAAGGCTTGTGACACAGGATTTCCCTTCCATGAATCCATACTGGTTGTCATTTATAATCTTGTTCCGTTCCAGGTGCTCCACCACTCTCCTCCTGATAATCTTCTACATGACTTTGTATACTATACACGTCAGAGACACTGGTCTGTAGTTTAGTGCCTCGTTTCTGTCTCCTTTCTTAAAAATGGGGATAACATTTGCTGTCTTCCATACCTCAGGTAGTTGCCCAGTTTCAACACTGTGTGTGTATGTGTGTGTGTGTGTGTGTGTGTGTGTGTGTGTGTGTGTGTGTGTGTGTGTGTGTGTGTGTGTGTGTGTGTGTGTGTGCGTGTGTGTGTTTACAATCCAGGATCCCGGAATCTTTCCAGTTCCATTCTGATTTGGAAATTGGGTTTGAAGCTGTTGATATACATAGATCGCGCGGAGTGGAGACGAGGTGTACGATATCGTTTCCATTACTTCAGCCTCCATTATGGCACCACCAGTGATGCTGGTGAACATTTTGGTACGACTAGTGCCAGTGCACATTTCGGTACCACTAGTGATGCTGGTGCACATAATGAGACCACTAATGAACGTTTCCTGGATATGTTCAGCCCCTGCGTTGCCAGACGTGTCACTGCACCTATTTAATTTGTCTTTCGCGAATAAATAAAACGTTTTTTATAGGTTTATTTAACCTAAACAATACCTAAGCTAACCTAATTTTTTTTTTACAGAGATCAGTTTTATAGCCCAAGCTCCAACCCCCTGGATGCCACCCACACCAGTCGACTAACACACAGGTACCTACTTACTGCTACGTGATCAGGAAGCAGCAGGTGTGAAGAAATATGCGCAACGTTTCCACCCGTGCCGGGGATCGAAACCCAGACCCTCAGTATGTGAGTTGAGTGTGCGACTAACCGAGCCACGGAACACCTAACGTGATCTAACCTAACCTAATCTAATTTAACCAAACCTCTTCCTCTCCCTTTCATATTCCCAGGTCTCCTCTACCTGCATTCTCGCCCTCCTGCTTCTCCTCGTCCTCTCTCCAATCACCCTCTTGACACCGTCCCTCTCTTAAATAAACATTTGCCTCCTGCTTCCTTCCCTTCCTTACCCTACCTCCCGAGACCCCTTCTTCCCTTCCATAGACCTTCCCTCCCACCACCTTCCCTCTCTAAACCTTCCCTCCCTCCACCTTCCCTCCCATCACCTTCCCTCCCTCCTCTCACCTCTGAGCAGCTGTCCCTGTCGCCCCCTGGTCACGTGAGTTTGTTTACCCGCATTTGTTCTCTGAAAAACATCGCCTCCACCTGATTTTTGTTGTGAGATGTCTGTCATAATACACCCACACACACACACACACACACACACACACACACACACACACACACACACACACATACACACACACACACACACACACACATACACACACACATTAAGAAGAGATACGATGAAGCTCATGTAGCAGAGAGTGAACCTAGTGGCGACCAACAGAGAGGTGGAACCAGGAGCTGCAATACAGATGAGTACACACATCCTGGGAGACTGAGTAACTACGCCATACACCTCCCAGCCTTCACACTTCAGTATTTACGATCGTCTAAATCGTTGACAGGCGCGGCCAAACTAGGAATTTATCGGCGCGTATAAAACCCAGGTCGAGCACACGTCGTTAGTGCGTAATGTATATACATTTACCCGAAGTCATAGGTGAAATGTCGAGTACTGATGTGGTTTTAATGAAGGAGGGCTCTCCCTCTCTCTCTCTCTCTCTCTCTCTCTCTCTCTCTCTCTCTCTCTCTCTCTCTCTCTCTCTCTCTCTCTCTCTCTCTCTCTCTCTCTCTCTCTCTCTCTCTCCACAAAGCTCTCGGTACCTGCGTTAAATCACTGGTTCGGTATAAGTGGGAAGGAGGAAGTGTAATTTCCTTTTAAATTATCTCATTCACTGATTTGCCTCACTGGGGTTGTAGTGAAGAGATGAAGAGGAGAGTGAAGGAGAGGGATGGGGATAAAAGAGGGGAGGAGAGGGAAGGGAAAGATGTATAAGAGAGGGAGGTGAGGGAGAGGATTGAGATCAGAGTGGATGATTGAGAGGGAGGGGGTTGGGTGAGGTGGTGAGGGAGGAGGAAAAAAAGGGAATAAGGGAGAGAAAAGAGTGAAGGGAGACGAAAGAATGATGGGAAGACAACGGTTTGCCGGTATATAGAAACCATGGATTTATATACAAGTTCTAGGGATTCTATCTCACAGTGAATTGTTTCTGTATAAAGTTTATACACTAAAAGATTGTACACTGAAAAATGATGGTACACTTAAAGAAGGTGGTACTCTTAAAGAAGGTGGTACACTGAAAGATGGTGGTACACTGAAAGATGGTGGTACATTGAAAGAAGGTGGTACTCTTAAAGAAGGTGGTACACTGAAAGAAGGTGGTACACTGAAAGATGGTGGTACACTGAAAGATGGTGGTACATTGAAAGAAGGTGGTACTCTTAAAGAAGGTGGTACACTGAAAGAAGGTGGTACACTGAAAGATGGTGGTACATTGAAAGAAGGTGGTACTCTTAAAGAAGGTGGTACACTGAAAGAAGGTGGTACACTGAAAGATGGTGGTACACTGAAAGATGGTGGTACATTGAAGGAAGGTGGTACACTGAAAGATGGTGGTACACTGAAAGATGGTGGTACATTGAAAGAAGGTGGTACTCTTAAAGAAGGTGGTACACTGAAAGAAGGTGGTACACTGAAAGATGGTGGTACATTGAAAGAAGGTGGTACTCTTAAAGAAGGTGGTACACTGAAAGAAGGTGGTACACTGAAAGATGGTGGTACACTGAAAGAAGGTGGTACATTGAAAGAAGGTGGTACTCTTAAAGAAGGTGGTACACTGAAAGATGGTGGTACATTGAAAGAAGGTGGTACACTTAAAGAAGGTGGTACACTTAAAGAAGGTGGTACACTTAAAGAAGGTGGTACACTTAAAGAAGGTGGTACACTTAAAGAAGGTGGTACACTGAAAGATGGTGGTACACTGAAAGATGGTGGTACATTGAAAGAAGGTGGTACACTTAAAGAAGGTAGTACACTGAAAGAAGGTGGTACACTTAAAGAAAGTGGTACACTGAAAGATGGTGGTACATTGAAAGAAGGTGGTACACTTAAAGAAGGTAGTACACTGAAAGAAGGTGGTACACTTAAAGAAGGTGGTACACTTAAAGAAGGTGGTACACTGAAAGAAGGTGTTACACTGAAAAATGATGGTACACTTAAAGAAGGTGGCACACTGAAAGAAGGTGGTACACTTAAAGAAGGTGGTACACTGAAAGATGGTGGTACACTTAAAGAAGGTGGTACACTTAAAGAAGGTGGTACACTTAAAGAAGGTGGTACACTTAAAGAAGGTGGTACATTGAAAGAAGGTGGTACACTTAAAGAAAGTGGTACACTGAAAGATGGTGGTACACTGAAAGATGGTGGTACATTGAAAGAAGGTGGTACTCTTAAAGAAGGTGGTACACTGAAAGATGGTGGTACACTGAAAGATGGTGGTACATTGAAAGAAGGTGGTACACTTAAAGAAAGTGGTACACTGAAAGATGGTGGTACATTGAAAGAAGGTGGTACACTTAAAGAAGGTAGTACACTGAAAGAAGGTGGTACACTTAAAGAAGGTGGTACACTTAAAGAAGGTGGTACACTGAAAGAAGGTGTTACACTGAAAAATGATGGTACACTTAAAGAAGGTGGCACACTGAAAGAAGGTGGTACACTTAAAGAAGGTGGTACACTGAAAGATGGTGGTACACTGAAAAATTATGGTACACTGAAAGAAGGTGGTACACTGAAAGAAGGTGGTACACTGAAAGAAGGTGGTACACTTAAAGAAGGTGGTACACTTAAAGAAGGTGGCACACTTAAAGAAGGTGGTACACTTAAAGAAGGTGGTACACTTAAAGAAGGTGGTAGACTGAAAGATGGTGGTACACTGAAAGATGGTGGTACATTGAAAGATGGTGGTACATTGAAAGATGGTGGTACACTGAAAGATGGTGGTACATTGAAAGATGGTGGTACACTGAAAGAAGGTGGTACACTGAAAGAAGGTGGTACATTGAAAGATGGTGGTACACTGAAAGATGGTGGTAAACTGAAAGATGGTGGTACACTGAAAGATGGTGGTTCACTGAAAGATGGTGGTACACTGACAGAAGATGGTACACTTAAAGAAGGTGGTAGACTGAAAGATGGTGGTACACTGAAAGATGGTGGTACATTGAAAGATGGTGGTACATTGAAAGATGGTGGTACACTGAAAGATGGTGGTACATTGAAAGATGGTGGTACACTGAAAGAAGGTGGTACACTGAAAGAAGGTGGTACACTGAAAGAAGGTGGTACTCTTAAAGAAGGTGGTACACTGAAAGATGGTGGTACACTGAAAGAAGGTGGTACACTGAAAGAAGGTGGTACTCTTAAAGAAGGTGGTACACTGAAAGATGGTGGTACACTGAAAGATGGTGGTACACTGAAAGAAGGTGGTACACTGAAAGATGGTGGTACACTGACAGAAGGTGGTACACTGAAAGAAGGTGGTACACTTAAAGAAGGTGGTACACTGAAAGAGGTTGGTACACTGAAAGATGTTGGTACACTGAAAGATGGTGGTACACTGAAAGATGGTGGTACACTGAAAGAAGGTGGTACACTGAAAGATGATGGTACACTGAAAGATGGTGGTTCACTGAAAGATGGTGGTACACTGAAAGATGGTGGTAAACTGAAAGATGGTGGTACACTGAAAGATGGTGGTTCACTGAAAGATGGTGGTACACTGACAGAAGATGGTACACTGAAAGAAGGTGGTACACTTAAAGAAGGTGGTACACTGAAAGATGTTGGTACACTGAAAGATGGTGGTGCACTGACAGAAGGTTGTACGCTTAAAGAAGGTGGTACACTTAAAGAAGGTGGTACACTGAAAGATGGTGGTACACTGAAAGATGGTGGTACACTGAAAGATGTTGGTACACTGAAAGAAGGTGGTACACTTAAAGAAGGTGGTACACTGAAAGATGGTGGTACACTGAAAGAAGGTGGTACACTGAAAGATGGTGGTACACTGAAAGATGGTGGTACACTGAAAGATGTTGGTACACTGAAAGAAGGTGGTACACTGAAAGAAGGTGGTACACTTAAAGAAGGTGGTACACTGAAAGAAGGTGGTACACTTAAAGATGTTGGTACACTGAAAGATGTTGGTACACTGAAAGATGGTGGTACACTGAAAGATGGTGGTACGCTTAAAGAAGGTGGTGCACTGACAGAAGGTGGTACGCTTAAAGAAGGTGGTACACTTAAAGAAGGTGGTACACTGAAAGAAGGTGGTACACTGAAAGATGGTGGTACACTGAAAGATGTTGGTACACTGAAAGTTGGTACACTGAAGGAAGAAGATACAATGACAGTAGAACGAACGTTGAAAGAAAAAGATGCATTGATGAAAGGAGATGCATTTGAAGAAGGTACACATCAAAAAGGCACACACACACACACACACACACACACACACACACACACACACACACACACACACACACACACACACACACACACACACACACACACACCACACACAGTACAATTTACAAAACCTTTCCGAACAAATTTCATGTTACAACGGTTCTGTCAGTGTTTACACTCCTTAACAATGTGTGAAAATGTGTTCCACACTCATCTAGAAAAATATTATCACATAATAAAAGGAAAAAATGTAATTCACCTCCATCATTTGAGTGGAACGTTGTGAGCTGTGAACCCCAGACACAGCATTTCCTCAGAGAGGAACTTAATTCTTGAAATGCTGCAACCCCACGAAGCACTGCCCATATTTGATATTACAACACAAGTGTTTACATATCAGTATATACCAGGAGATGTAATTACAGGGCAGGACACTACAGAAATCTGCGCCCAGTATATACAACCGCCCGGGTAGGCTGGAAACAACCGCCAGGGTAGGCTGGAAACAACCGCCAGGGTAGGCTGGAAACAACCGCCAGGGTAGGCTGGAAACAACCGCCAGGGTAGGCTGGAAACAACCGCTAGGGTAGGCTGGAAACAACCGCCAGGGTAGGCTGGAAACAACCGCCAGGGTAGGCTGGAAACAACCACCAGGGTAGGCTGGAAACAACCGCCAGGGTAGGCTGGAAACAGCCGCCAGGGTAGGCTGGAAACAACCGCCAGTGTAGGCTGGAAACAACCGCCCGGGTAGGCTGGAAACAACCGCCCGGGTAGGCTGGAATCGTTCAAGACTCTGTACACCATTTACGTCAGGCCCATACTGGAGTATGCAGCACCAGTTTTTAACCCTCACCTTTTCAAGCACGTCAAGAAATTAGAGAAAGTGCAAAGGTTTGCAACAAGACTAGTCCCAGAGCTAAGGGGATTGTCCTACGAAGAAAGGTTGAGGGAAATCGGCCTGACAACACTGGTGGACAGGAGGGTCAGGGGAGACATGATAACGACATTTAAAATACTGCGCGGAATATACAAGGTGGACAAAGACGAGATGTTCCAGAGATGGGACACAGAAACAAGAGGTCACAATTGGAAGTTGAAGACTCAGATGAATCAAAGAGATGTTAGGAAGTATTTCTTCAGTCATAGAGTAGTTAGGCAGTGGAATAGCCTAGAAAGTGACGTAGTGGAGGCGGGAACCATACATAATTTTAGGACGAGGTTTGACAAAGCTCATGGAGCAGGGAGAGAGAGGACCTAGTAGCAATCAGTGAAGAGGCGGGGCCAGGAGCTATGAATCGACCCCTGCAACCACAAATAGGTGAGTACACAAACACACACACACACACACACACACACACACACACACACACACACACACACACACACACACCTGTACATCAAAACACTTGTTACTTTCACTGCAGGTGTAATTATCTGACCACAAGTGTTAATTTCCTGGTTGAGCTGTTTAGGATTCTCTCTGATTGCCTGTCCCTTCGCCCTCTGGTCTATCTATTTTCCTCTCTGTGTCTGTCCATGTGTTTTTCCGTCGACCGTAGACAGCGGTTGGCCAGAGATAGAGAAGGACAGAATAGATAGAAGAGAGAGAAAGGGGAAATAAGGTCGCTTTGTCGTGGTTAGAACGCCTCATAAATTTTTCCCACGTCCAGAACCGACCGAAACGTCGTCCTTAGTTTCCTCCATATGAGTGCTACTTCTGAATAGGTAGAGGGTAGTCAGCGAGAGACAACAGGGGCTGCGAATGGAGTGATTAATAAGAAAACCGACAAATCAAGGAACATTACAGGAAAATGTAGTCAGACTGTAACCAGAAGGAAAGAGTTCCAGGGAGTGGAGAACAGCGCGACCTGGAGACTCACCCATGACATGTTTAACACAGAAAAGTATTTCTTAAAACGAGAGGGAAAGAAAAAATACCTTCGTCACCTGGTGATTACCAGGCGAGTTAGGGAGCTGCACACGTTCTCACAAGGGAAAACTAACAAAGTGCAAAATCATTCGTATTTATCCTAATATAAGCATTAATACTTTTTATTAATGCTTATTATATGTATGTATATATATATATATATATATATATATATATAATATATATATATATATATATATATATATATATATATATATATATATATATATATATATATATATATATATATATTACCTGGAGTTTACCTGGAGAGAGTTTCGGGGGTCAACGCCCCCGCGGCCCGGTCTGTGACCAGGCCTCCTGGTGGATCAGCGCCTGGTCAACCAGGCTGTTGCTGCTGGCTGCACGCAAACCAACGTACGAGCCACAGCCCGGCTGATCAGGAACTGACTTTAGGTGCTTGTCCAGTGCCAGCTTGAAGACTGCCAGGGGTCTGTTGGTAATCCCCCTTATGTGTGCTGGGAGGCAGTTGAACAGTCTCGGGCCCCTGAGACTTATTGTATGGTCTCTTAACGTGCTAGTGACACCCCTGCTTTTCATTGGGGGGATGGTGCATCGTCTGCCGAATAGGCAGAACTTGCGATCTTGGCTTAAATAGCAACGTTCATCTTGCCATATAGGACAAGTGAAAATTTGTGTATGCAATAAATTCGCCAAAATTATTCTGAACTTTACGAAAAAAATATATTTCACTGTGTTTGTTTAGTATTAAATTACTGTAAACAAAACTAAAATATATTTAGTTGGGTTAGGCTAAATTAAATTGTTCTTGTTATAAAAAGGTTAGGTAAGTTTTCTAAGTTCCTTTTGGTGCAAAATTATAAATTTTTACATCAACATTAATGAAAAAAATATATCTTTAAACGTATAAGAGAAAATTTTAGAATGGACTTAATTTTAAATGAGTTCTTGCTAATTGACCAATTTTACATATTCGGCACGACATATATATATTTTTTTTTATTTATTATCACACTGGCCGATTCCCACCAAGGCAGGGTGGCCCGAAAAAGAAAAACTTTCACCATCATTCACTCCATCACTGTCTTGCCAGAAGGGTGCTTTACACTACAGTTTTTAAACTGCAACATTAACACCCCTCCTTCAGAGTGCAGGCACTGTACTTCCCATCTCCAGGACTCAAGTCCGGCCTGCCGGTTTCCCTGAACCCCTTCATAAATGTTACTTTGCTCACACTCCAACAGCACGTCAAGTATTAAAAACCATTTGTCTCCATTCACTCCTATCTAACACGCTCACGCATATATATATATGATATATATATATATATATATATATATATATATAATATATATATTTATATATATATATATATATAAAATGTCGTACCGAATAGGTAAAACTTGCGATTTTGGCTTAAATAGTAACTCTCTTCTTGCCGAATAAGGCAAGTGAAAATTTGCATATGCAGTAATTTGGCAAAAATCATTCTGAACCTACGAAAAAAATATATTTCATTGTGTTTGTTTATTATTAATTTATATCAACTTATCTAAAATATATTTACCTGGATTAGGCTAAATTAAATTGTGCTTGTTATATTAAGGTTAGGTAAGTTTTCTAAGGCCCTTTTTGTACAAAATTGTTAATTTTTGCGTTAACATAAATGAGAAAAATATATTTTTAAACGTATAAGAGAAAATTTTAGAAAGGACTTGCAGTGGGTGGGTGAGAAAACAGGTTCTGAAGCGAAGCTAAAAATCTGAGTAGGAAGTACCTTTGTGCTGTTTAATCAGTGGTGTTGTGCTGGCGTTCTGTATTAGATTGGGCGCTGGTATGTACTTCTTGAGGGCGAATTTTGAAATGTCTGGTTTCCATTGTCCTCGTGAGATGTTGGAATTGGGAGTGGTATCTATGACGGCATATATAGCTGCAGTGTGATTTGTGTTTGATGGTGGCAGCTTCCCAGTGAATGTTGTGATTGTTGATACTGACATATTCAGAAATGGCTGAATTATCCTGTACATAATGTATTGCCTTCTGGTGTTCAATGATCCCTGTAGAAAGCGTTTGGCCTGTCTGTCCTGCGTATGTTTGGTTGCAGTCTTTACATGGTATCTGGTAAATTCCTGGTGTGTCTTGCGTTACTGAATGTTTGTGTTTCTTGGAAAAGAGATTCCCTAGTTTGTTGGGATAGAACGTGATTATGTTGGTCACTTTGTTGATGATCATTGTAGTCTGTTGCACTGACTCTGTGGTCTATGCTGCATTATTGCATTTATTTATACTCGAAAGAGCAAGAGAAGGATAAGGGAAACGAGGAGGAGGAGGAGGATAGAAGGGAGGCGTAACTAGTGTAGGAGAAAGTGAAGAATTAACAAAGTGTGGAGAAGAGGATGATGAAGGAAGGTGGACCAGGAGGAGCTTGGTAAAGAACGAGGAGAAGGAGCACGTGAGAAGAAGGATGAAAAGATGAGAAGTAAGGAGGAAGAAGGAGGAGAGTATGAAAGGAGAAGCAGAGAAGGAGGCGGGAAAAGAAAAGAAGCAGGGAGGAAAGGGAAGAGGCAGAGAGTGGCAGATGAGAGCCGCATATAAACAAACATTTTTCTCCCTCACGAGAATCGTTTCTTAATGATGTAAACAATGTCTTCCATTTCTCTCTCTCTTTCTCTCTCTCCGTGAGAGAATGAGACACGTGGAGACACTCCATGAGAGAGAGCAACTCGCTCCCTACACTTGCATAAATCCTGCAGAGCTCCAGCAACTTGCAGAGTCCAAGGAACTACCAGTGATAAGAAAATAATGGTTGGGAGGGTGTAATTACCTTAATGGTGAAGGAGGAGAGAAGAGTAGTAGGCTAGGTGGGGAGGGAGGGAAGAAGAGAAAGCGAGAGGGGAAGACGAAGAGTAAGACTGAGTAGGATGGAAGGGGAAGGAGAGAGGGTGTGGTAGTTGATAATTATGTGGCTGGCGGCACTATGCAAGACCGGCTTATTAGACAGTGTATCCGCCTTTGGTTATGTAATGTTGCTCCAACCATGCCCGTCCACCTGAGGAAGGACGGGCAATACAGGAATTCCTTGTTCCTTCATTATTGGGGAAGGGGACAACAGCTAGCTACACAGGCAGACACCAACCCTTACTCGAGGTGCACCAACATATGACTCAAGTTTTATAAGTCAGTTGTAGATAATTAATTGCAAGTGTACATTTCAGTATAGTTTTTATTCCCACTCCCATAGTTGTGTAATAAATCATTGCAATAACCTTCCCCCCATACTATACCATTATGTTATTCCCATCACAGTGACCTTCTTTATTTCTCCTCATATTCTCACTATTAGTGCAACAAATCATTGTATTCATCGTATATATGTTTATTTTTTCCAGTATAATTTCCGCTATATAATGTGCTGATTAAGTCGAGAACAAACAGTGAAATGTACTCTGTCGAGAGGTGGAGAGTAATACCCATACTCCCTCACTATGACACTCGGATTGTCTCACATCTTGAGTTCGGCCTAACTGACCTGCCTGGCACAGCTAACTGCGGCCCTAAAGTCGGGCCGAGGTAGCTTCGTGACACTGACCGGCACTATAGATGTAGCTGTATAGTGTTGGGACGCTAAAGCTTCTTCCGGCAGCAGACTCATGGAACAATAACTCAGACAACATTGCTCTGATCCGCTTCTGATACTTAGTGTGTTTATGCTTCCATACAGACCATAAGGTTTCCTGCCATCCATCTATTAAATGTACTCCTATGTACCCCTGCGTACTTCTGTGTGCTTCCATGAATGCCAGTGAAATAATTATGTTATAATATCTGAAGACTTCAGGGCAAAAACTTCTGCTATATTTTCTCCCTCCCTGTGGTCCCATCATGGCCATCAGGGCCATCAGGCTTCTATTGTACAAGCATCCTCCAGTCTGGCACTGTGCTTATGGCGCTATACACTTGGTATCCAGCACTATACACATATCCGGATCGTACAAAGCCACTGTCGCATCTGACAGCATCCTATTCACTGCGAGGGAGAGAAAATCAAGAGACGGAAGAAAGATGTGGTCTAGCAGACGCTGACAAGAGAGACGAACACTCGAACTCCCACATCGCAACCAACACAACACGAAGAGGCTACGTAAGCAACTGGGACCCGTAGTGTCATCACCTAAAAGCCTTCTAAAACTAATTCAGACACAGGTGGAGATTCTTGGAGCCGACACTTCCACCTCCACAAGTTCTAATGACAATCAGTTCTGGGTCAGGTCTCCTCCACTTGCAGCTGCTGTAGCTAACACACACCAGCAGCCACGCGACTTGAACGAATGCCAGGTCAGTATACCGGCAGTGTGTGCGAGATCGCTCGAAGAGGACAATGGCATGAAAGAGGTCACATCCACAGTCATCTTATCTCTATATCAGCGGTAGAATATACCGACAAGTATGCTAGTAAAACACAGTATGTGGTTAATCGAAGTTTACTGAGAAGACGTTTCGCCCACCAAGAACTTTATCGGCCCTCCAGTCGAACTGATAACTGGTGGACGAAACGTCTCCCTAATAATAATAAGCTTTAAACTGAATATTGTGTCTTACATCCATCACATCTTTCCAGTTCCAGGTACGTGTTCACCAGGTGCGTAATCGTTAGGTTCAGCAGCAGACCCAGCAAAGAACTCGACTACAGAATCCGCAGCAAAGTAAAAAAAAAAATCCAGTGACCATAATGTCTCCCTCCAAGGCATCAAGTCATTGTTTCAGTTACTACTGAAGAGAAGCACAACACTGGCACTGCCTGCAAGACATCATGTTTAATCAGTGCCAAAGGCGAGGACACCAAGAGAATACCAGTTAGAGCAAAACAAAAAACGAACAGCAATCTACTGGAGCAGAACCAGATGTTGAGAGAGTCTCCGATCACATCAGAAAGATTTCAGACGTAATGCAATCTTCATGTATATTCCACTTTCAGTATCAGTCAGCCAGTTAATGTAAACTTTATTTGGCAATGTGCAGTGCAGTATAAACACTACGTATTGCATAGAATAAAAGAAAAGTGGGTTAAGCATTGTTGCATTACGTAGTCCTTAGCTGTTCATTGCTAAATGCAACATAAGTTTTGTGGTCTCATGGATCTGCGTCCAACTTATCTTAAGTTTACTCATTTCAATAAGAATGTTAATTTTTTAAATAACGATCGTTAAAAGTAAATCTTTACACAAAAATATTAAGAAATAAGGAAAGAGGTGATAGCTACATAAACAAGCTTCTTGTTGGCTCGTGGTTTTGTAGCCATCTTATTCTGTCCTGAATTATTATATCCAAAATTTGTCGACTTAATAATTAGAAAAAACCCTGCTGACTCAAGTTTTATAATTTATGTTGATTGAATAAATTTATAAATTGCCTTTATTTATTAGACATATAAACAAATGGAAAAACATTTGCATAGATCTGTCTTGAGTGTTCACGAATATGCGTTCTAGAACCTTCAAGGCCCCTAATCCGACGCTGCAAGCTACCCCTATCCCTCCTTCACGGGTGATTTTAGCGCTATTATCTTACATGCCACAAAGGTACCAACCGTAGTCAAGCTAGGTAAAAACATTTGGAACCAGTCTATTAGCATCCTGTCTGCCAACATAAGAGCTTTCATTTTCATTCCTGGTCACCTCACAGCTTGGTGTACGATAATCAGCCTGATGTGGTCGTTGTGCTGGAAACATTCCAGGAACACTCGACTCCAGACTTTATGAAATTTCTGTCTGCATCTTATGTGGTATAACTGGTACAGATATTGCTGTGTACTTCAGCCCACTGATGTTGTTCATGGTCACCTGCATAAATAATGGTCCTCAAGCTATTCATACAATATGGGACATTCGCACTGGCGTGGACAATGGACGGAATTCAGTGAAATGGTGCAGACCCAATCAGTTAACTAATGGATTATGATAACTACACAGCAACTGTCAACATATATTAATTGTGACTTCATTTAATAGCTCATAATGAGAGAAACTGATGAGGGCCTTGTTATATATTTTTTTTTCTATACGAATGACTTCTTAAACTTATCCATCCATGTCTCTGGCTGCTCCTCCTCTATTATCGTGAGCGAGTTATCTGAAGGTAGATGCTTGCTGGTTGTATCAGAGCTTCAGATCACAGTGCTGTTTGTCTTGTCGAATAAGACACGTGTGCAACACTCGGGGATCTGTTGTGAATATTAATTTCATCAACCAGGCAGTATTACGTACCATTAATCTAATGATCCTGTTCTTGGTTGAAATATGGCGAAGCCGTAGACTTGTAAAAAGACTCGTACAACAGGAGACCTTCACGAAGATCTTATAAGGTCTTATGAAGATCCCCCTTCCTGTACGTGTCTATGAACGTCTTGTAAAATTCGACTTTTGCTAAATGTGTGTTTGTACAGATATTTCTTTTGTTACAACAAGCATCCCACCCGTACGAAGGAGGAATCACCTGATAGAACTTGGCTGAGGGAGATTGAAAACTAACCAGCCAGCATCTTGTTCGTAGCCTCATTACCACTGAGTGCAACACCTTGCTCCACTCTGTAAATATTGGTATACGTAACGATTTACTTTTTAACATGACTACCGTTTCCCCAACAAGGAAGGGTGATCTCAAGAGAAAAAGAGAAAACACACCGTTATTCGTTCAATCTCTGTCTTGCCAGAAGGGTACTCACATCACGGGATATTTATTGAGGCTACATTTCGCTCTCCAAGAGCTCAAAAGGAGCATCATCTTGATAAACCTCACCTTGAGTCCGGTGTGTTTCTGAATAACGCGCATTTGTTGTAATCCTGCCTTCCAAGCTGGAAGTTAAAATCACAGATGAATCACTGGGATGTTGGGAAGTATTTCTTCAGCTTTAGAGTGGAACGACCTGGACACTGGAGGGGCAGAAGCAGCTTTTATTTTTACATAGCATGAAGAGCTCTTGATGCCAAGAGAGTGAGCCCAGTAGCGACCAGCGAAAAGACGGGGCCAGGAGCTGAGATTCGACCCCTGCAACTACATATAGGTGAATACATATATTTGCACACACACACACACACACACACACACATACACACACACACACACACACACACACACACACCACACACACACACACACACACACACAGGAGCTATGACTCGACCCCTGCAACCACAAATAGGTGAGTACACACACACACACACACACACACACACACACATGCCACACATGTGGCAGGAACGTCCATAAGTTGGTCCAGAGTGGTCCATCAGCTGGTTCATCACCGCCACTAACACATGACCGTCGCCCCCTACACGTGCCAGGGTGGTCCAAGAGCTGGTCCAGGGTGGTTCATCAGCTGGTCAAGGGTGGTCCATCAGCTGGTCCATCACCACCGTTGTTAAAGGGACGAGAACAAGATAATAGAATCACACTTAATCCTTTCTATCCTACGTGACCCAACCCTTGCCTGCAAGGATGAGAGAGAGAGAGAGAGAGAGAGAGAGAGAGAGAGAGAGAGAGAGAGAGGAGAGAGAGAGAGAGAGAGAGAGAGAGAGAGAGAGAGAGAGAGAGAGAGAGACGAGAGAGAGAGAGAGAGAGAGAGAGCAGCGGAAGAAGCAGGGATATGGCAGCTGCCACAAAGGCAAGGCTTCGGGACTTGAAGTTCCTTTTCTTAATAATTTCGTCTTGCGGGGAACATTAAAGATATTGATTTTGCACGTTACCCAAGACGGGGGAAAGAGGGGGGGGGAAAGAATGGGAAAAAGAGGAAAAGGTTTCTGAAGGGGGGGGATAACATACAAAAATTAAAAGTGAAACATTGTAGGGGGACAGAATGGAGAAACAGGGAACAGTGATGGGGGGGACAGAGCAGGGGAAGACAGTAAATGAGGGGAACAAGGGGGAAGAGAACATGGGGGGGGCGTGAGTGGAGGGCTGAAGCGTGGAGGATCTAAATCCAAATCCCCCGACACCCTTTCACTTCATCAATTCACCCTATTATCCCAAACCCCTCTGGCAGGGAAACCTTGAAGCCGCCGTACTACTAACCCTAGTAGAGTCTCCCAGCCAGCTCACATGAAACCCTCGCTGCAACCCTCCTATGACGGGGGAGACGCATCAGTGCTTATGATGTGACCGGCTTAAGAACAGGTAAAGTGATGTTACTATTCTAGAATGGGGAAGAAATGATGTGACTGTCGTAACAGTAAGGAAACAGGAGTACGTCGTAGACAAAAGGAGCGGTGATGTGACGTCGTAACAGTAAGGTAGCAGTGAAGTGACGTCGTAGACAGAAGGTAACATGAGTGACTGTCGTACAGAAGGTGCAGTGATGTACGCGTAGACATAAGGTACAGTGATGTACTTCTAACAGAAAGGGAGCAGTGATGTGACTGTCGTAACAGTAATAGCAGTGAGTACTGTCGTAGTCAGTAAAGTACGTTGTGATTCGTAGACAGTAAGGTAACAGTGATGGGGGGTCGTAGACGTAAGGAGCGGTGATTTGACTGCGTAGAAGTAAGGGGGGCAGTGAGGATGTCGTAGACAGAAAGGGTAACAGTGAGTACGTCGTAACAGTAAGGTAGCGTATGTGACTGTCGTAGACAGTAAGGTAGCAGTGATGTGACTGCGTAACAGTAGGTACAGTGATGTGACTGTCGTAGACGAAAGGGTAGCGTATGTGACTGTCGTAAAGAGGTAGCAGTGAGTGACTGTCGAGACAGTAAGGTAAACAGTGAGTGACTGTCGTAGACAGTAAGGTAACATGATGTGACTGTCGAGACAGAAAGGGAACATGATGTGACGCGTGACAGTAAGGTGAGTGATGTGACTGTCGAACAGTAAGGTACAGTGATATGACTGTCGTAACAGAAGGTACATTATATGACTGCTAGCGTGGTAGCGTGAGTGATGTCGTAGACAGAAAGGGACAGTGATGTACTGTCTAACAGTAATTTAACGGGAGACGTCGAACAGTAAGGTAACAGAGATGTGACTGTCGTAGACAGTAAGGTAAAGTGATGTGACTGTCGTAGACAGTAAGGTACAGTGAGTGACTGTCGTAGACAGTAAGAAACAGTGATGTGACTGACGTAGACAGTAAGGTAACAGTGGAGACTGTCGTAGACAGTAAGTAACAGGAATGGACTTCGGACTTGAAAGTTTCCTTTTCTAAGTAATTGTCTTGACTGGAACAGTAAGGTAGCATTGATGTTGACTTCCAGAGACGGGGAGGAAAGAGGGAGTGAGGAAGATAGGTAAGGAATGGAGAGAGGAAGGTTACATGAATGGGGGGTACTAAGGTACATGACGAAATTAGAACAGGTAAACATGTGATGGGACGCGAGAATGGGAGAAAGCATGTGGAGAGAAGTGAGACAGGGATGGGACAGAGAATGGTAATGAGACAGTGAAATGAAGGAACAGTATGTGGTGTAAGAGACAGCATGGGAGGGCAGTGAAGTGGGATGGGCTGGAAGCGTGGGAAGGGTCATAAATTACCAAATACCCAGGTAACCCTTTCACTTCTCAGTAATTTCACACTATTATCCTTCAACCTCTGGCAGGGAAACCTTTGATGCCGCCGTAGCATACTGAACCTCAGTAGAGTCTCTCAGCACAGGCTCACAAGAAACCCCAGTCATGCACCCTTCCTATGACAGGGGAGACATGCATTCATGTAGCTTCATGATGTGACCTGGTCTTAGAGACAGTAAGAGTGATGTACTTTCTAGAGAGTAGGGAAGCATGATGTGACTGTCGTAGACATGAAGGTAGCAGTGATGTACTGTCGTA
>NC_069400.1:17720906-17730906 GCF_026875155.1 Cherax quadricarinatus
CTCTCTCTCTCGCTCAGAATAGAGATTTTTTTGCGACGATTTCTCATACGTTGCAGCGCTGGGAGTAATGTTTACTCTGCTAGTGTTGATTCGCATCTGATAACTCAATGTTATATTTCTCTCTCGAATAGCCATGTTTAATTTCAGTCTTTTGTGTTTTTACTAACCAGGTCTTCAATTTATGATGGATATGCCACGAGGATACCTCTTTGGCTCGCGTATATATATTATATATGTGTGTAATATTTATTGTGTGCCAACAATTAAATTTTGTGTTTTTATGTTCATTTAATTAAATGAATGTTATATTACATTTGATTAATTCTCCCCAACTGCAAAGATACTATTTTTTTTTTTCATTAAACCAGAGCCTTCAGCTAAGATTTACAAGCAGGAACTTATACACTGGCGCCTACGGTCTAGTGCCTCCAGCTGAGATTTTTAAACAAGAGCTTAGAGAGTAGAGCCTGCAGACTAGAGCATTAAGGTAAGACCTTCACATCAGAGCTTACAATCTTTAGGCTAGACTCTTCAGGCTAGAGTCTTTAGGCTAGAGTCTTTAGGCTAGAGTCTTTAGGCTAGAGTCTTTAGGCTAGAGTCTTTAGGCTAGAGTCTTTAGGCTAGAGTCTTTGGCTAGAGTCTTAGGCAAGTCTTTAGGACTAGAATCTTTAGCTAGAGTCTTTAGACTAGACTCTTTAGGCTAGAGTCTTTAGGCTAGAGTCTTTAGACTAGAGTCTTTAGACTAGAGTCTTTAGACTAGAGTCTTTAGACTAGACTCTTTAGGCTAGAGTCTTTAGGCTAGAGTCTTTAGGCTAGAGTCTTTAGACTAGAGTCTTTAGACTAGAGTCTTTAGGCTAGACTCTTTAGGCTAGGCTCTTTAGGCTGGACTCTTTAGGCTAGAGTCTTTAGGCTAGAGTCTTTAGGCTAGAGTCTTTAGACTAGAGTCTTCAGACTAGAGTCTTTAGACTAGAGTCTTTAGACTAGAGTCATTAGACTAGAGTCTTTAGACTAGAGTCTTTAGGCTAGACTCTTTAGGCTAGAGTCTTTAGGCTAGAGTCTTTAGGCTAGAGTCTTTAGGCTAGGGCCATTTAGACTAGAGTCATTTAGGCTACAGTCATTTAGGCTAGAGTCATTTAGGCTAGAGTCCTTTAGGCTAGAGTCCTTTAGGCTAGAGTCCTTTAGGCTAGAGTCCTTTAGGCTAGAGTCATTTAGGCTAGTCCTTTAGGCTAGAGTCCTTTAGGCTAGAGTCCTTTAGGCTAGAGTCCTTTAGGCTAGAGCGTTCAGACGATTATCTCTGAACTTGAGTCAAGCTTTCAGCTTAAGTTCAGTTATGAGGTTTAGCGAACCTTTAGAGCAAGGTTCAAAAGAAACCGTATTCTGGCCTCCACTTCTTCACTTGCATCATTTAGAGCTTCCCAGTAGCTTCAAACTGGTGTGTCTAGGGATGCTGGTCTCTGTACAATACCTACAGAATGCCTCTTCAGATCGATATTAAACTTTTAAAGCTGGTTTATTTTACTTAGTGTTTCGAATTAGTTTTGAGTTGTGTAGTTCCCAGTTTGCCTTTTTTAATAGAAGAAATTTAAAATTAGTTTGTATGCGAAAAATTGCGTATCTCTCTTCCGATTGGCCTAAGTTGAAATGCATGGCAAGCTTATGGTGCACTCTGCACTATTCCTTTCGCTATGCGTTGAGGAAAAGGGGACTAAAATACGTGTTGCTTTTCTCCGCCTCATATCCAACCTATAGACGGTAGCAGCTACTGTGTGCACCACATACCCATCCTGCAGACGACAGCGCAAGAAATACACGGACACACAACAAAAAAAAAATAGGAATTAGGCTTCTTATATATCCATGTATTCCTTAAGAGAAATCCATATGGGTTAAAAATATCTATAATTTTTATTTGAAATGATACACTGTGCGGGTTGTTGAGCATAAAGGGTGATGCCTGGCTTCCATCTTGTCCTGTATCCTGAGGAACCTTACGTAATTCCTCCCGCTGTTCGTAGTCCAGTGAGGCCGTTAACAGGTGATCCTGGGTAATTATTTACAACTCTTTCTCTGTTACAAGCAGATTCACAGTTGATGAACCCGAATTGAATTCGCGACAACATGCGTGATCCAAGACTCTTCAACATACTACTAGTAGATGTCAGAGAGTGCCAGAACGAAGAGACAAGCTTTCAAGACGAAGCTGAACAGCTATCAGCTACAAGTACCAGATGAGCCGGATTATGTTTGGCCATATGAACCTGCTGACTGCTAGCAAAAACAGCCTGGTTGAACAGGCGCTGAACAGGAAAATCCTGGCCTCAGGCCGGACTGCAAGGGCAGAAGACTCATTGAAACCAGTCACAGGTAAACCACGGGTAATTTTTTTTTCTTTTACAGAGACAAACTGACATCAAAAACTTATATGTCCTAATTTCCGCCGGCCTCGGGGGTTTTAGGGAGAGAGGATAATTAAATGACTTTTTCTAATGAATTTCTTTAGCAACATTGTTAAATTAAATGCTGCATCGAAATTAATTGTTAATTGTTCCGACAGACTTATTCTTTGTGTCAAAGAGTATTTATTTATTTGTTATACTAACTACGGTGATAAAATCTGAAATGTAACCTTACTGTTAATTGCTGCTCTCTCTCTCTTTCTCTCTCTCTCTTCTCTTCTTTTTTTTTTTTTTTTTTTTTCTTTTTTTTCACAATCAATTTTCACGGCTAGAGCTGTTATCCTACCTCAGCTCTTTCAAAGCCAGTCCAATTAAAATTACACACTCTCTCCTCTCTCCTCTCTCTCATCTCTCTCTCTCCTCTCTTTCTACTCTCTTCTCTCTCTCTTCTCTCTCCTCCTCTTCTTCTCTCTCTTCTCTCTCTTCTCTCTCTCGTCCCTCGCTCGTTCATCCTCACCGCTGGCAGCTACTGACGCCTTTATTAAACTTGTGGACATTTCATAACCAAGGTATTGTGGTGCTTCTCGCGTCTGTATATGAGATGAAAGAATGAGGGGGCTAGTGAGTACATGATAAAGGGAGGAAAAGAGAAAAAGTGAGGTAAGGGAGAGGTGAGAGCTTTAGTGAGGGAAATTGTGTGAGGTATAGTGGATGAGAGACCATAAGTAAGCCACTGTTCAAGAGATATTATGAGACGATGGCACTGAAGTTGTGACCAGTGGCCCACAGGCTTTGAAGTGCAGTTGGAGTGACGGTGTTTTGTTTGTCAGGAAACGAACGGGAAAGTATCTCCTGTTTGTCTCATAACCCGTTCAGTGGTAGAGCATTCGCTGGCCTACAAAAATTATAAAGAAAGGATCGTTACACTGTCCTGAAATGTTGGAGAGTGAAAGAGTAAGTTAGTAAAGAGAGAGAGATAGAGAGAGAGATTCTGAAAAACCGGTTAGTTGGACGTGAGTTTTCAAGGTTGGCGTTGGGAGGTTTCGGTTCGGTGGGTTATCACTCGACCGAGAAGTCGGAGAGTTTCTGAGAGGCAAAGAAGAGTGATGGACATTTTTTTTTTTCTGGGAGGGTGGGTGCAGGGAAGGACGGGAAGTCACCCGCTTTATGTGGGAAATGTTGGAGGAATTACATTCATAATACCATTGATGTGGGAGAGAGAGAGAGAGAGAGAGAGAGAGAGTGAGTGAGTTTCTCTTGTATTTTCCGAATGTCCTGCAAGGTGTAATTACAACCACACGAGAGGATAATGTTGTTTTGCCGTTGAAGGAAATGTTCAGACGAAACCAGTGGATTTTAGGAGACAAAAATCTCTGAACTTGCCAGATTTCAGATCTGGTGCACACCTACCCACCTCCAGCGTGCATCTCAGGTTCCCACTGTTGTACCTCACACTCCCAGCTTCTCTCCCAGCACCACTTGCTTTATGCAAGACCACAGGGCGGCATCTCAAGATCCTGCCTTCCTGTGGGACATCCGCCGTGTGTGTGTGTGTGTGTGTGTATATGATATGCCGAGCGAGGTGATGGCGAGCATGGGAAGGCAGTCCTTGAGGATGCTGTCTGCCGCCATGACTGCCTTCATAACCAATGCTGCTAAGCTATCGTAATATTTAAAAAAAAAAAAAACTCTCATCGCCCTGATGTGGCTGCTGTTGTGGAAACTTTTTTTTGGACGACAGAGCTCAAATTGGCTGACTGATAATGGTCCAAGACGGACCGAAACTTCGTCTGAAGATTCCTTTGTAAACTGTGGGTTGTAAATTTTCACATCCATAGTGCTGTGATTTTTCATTCTTCGAGCAAATCTAACATTTATTCACACGATAAACGTCTCCGAAGAGAAAGGTGGAAGCACCAATATATATATTGTGAAAATGGTTTAGATCCCGAGGGGTTGTCGTCTATTTTTTTTCCCAATGAATATAAAGAAAAGCACCAGCTAGCGTGAGCCCCGGAGACAAACCCAGAGTTTTTCATTTAATGTTCTGACAATTATTTCATTTATATACGTAATATGAGTCATTTTTCTGCTGTCTCTGTAATCTTCTTCAGATTTCTTGTTAAGAAAATGTATTTCTCATTAAAACAGATTTAACAGTTACTTGAAATCTTAAAAAATATGTTGAACTTTACTGTTGATTTCGAGTAAATACAACATGATATTTTGTATATAAAACAAACACGTGTACATAATAATCTATTATAAACCAGAGGAGTAAATTGCCTGGTTTATGTCTTTGTTTTATACAAA
Source organism: Cherax quadricarinatus (assembly GCF_026875155.1). NCBI lineage: Eukaryota > Metazoa > Arthropoda > Malacostraca > Decapoda > Parastacidae > Cherax > Cherax quadricarinatus. The sequence goes on from NC_069400.1 coordinate 17,725,616, forward strand.
ATAGTTTTACTCTAGTATACTAATGGTCTTGTTTAAGTTCGGATTTATTGTCATTTGCTCCCGAGATTAACTGACGGTAGCCACTGACATAGACAGTACACAGACAGTACACAGACAGTACACAGCAGTACCGTCTATCAAACTATTTAGAAGCCTGGTAGCTTAACGGTAGCACGCCGGACCTGTTGATCTCGGGACCACGGTTTGACCCTCCCGTCCACCTTTCTGTTTGTTTACTGATAGTCGTTCATTGTGACTTGCATCGAATTCACAGCCACTGTGGAAAAATAGTGAAATTCCAAGTGCTTTCGTGACTTCTCACATCATCAAGGAAATGTAAAAATCGATCATCAGGAAAGCATGTAAGGACGAGACTACACTCTGTGGAACAAGCCTGATACATTATCCAGTTGTGTTTCACATAGTCGGGTGTTGTGACATGACTGTGAGGTATAGTCACATCCTTATATGCCTTTCTCTTGATCTTTTATTTTTATAGTTCCTTGATAATGTAAGAAGTCACGAAAGCGCTTAGAATTTCACTATTTTTCTCACAGTGGTTGTTCTGCATATTATGATATCCCCTGTTTACTATATATTTATATATATATATATATATATATATATATATATATATATATATATATATATATATATATATATATATATATATATATATATACAAACTATCAATTGTATGCTCTCATGTTTCCTTATTTTTGATAGTATTACTTTTGGTGGTTTGTCACTGTTTCTGTGCCGCGAAAACTGCCATACAATAGAGCGGAAAAATAATGTAAGGGACCTGGGAGTAGTAATGTCTGAGGATCTCACTTTCAAGGATCACAACAGTGCCACGATCGCACGTGCAAAGAAAATGATAGGATGGATAATGAGAACTTTCAAAACGAGAGATGCCAAGCCCATGATGATCCTTTTCAAATCACTTGTTCTCTCTAGGCTGGAATACTGCTGTACATTAACATCTCCATTCAAAGCAGGTGAAATCGCAGATCTAGAGAGTGTACAGAGATCCTTTATTGCACGTATAAGTTCTGTCAAGCACCTTAACTACTGGGAAACGCTTGGAAGCACTTGACTTGTACTCGTTAGAACGCAGGAGGGAGAGATATATCATAATCTACACTTGGAAAATCTTGGAAGAATGGTCCCAAATCTGCACACAGAAATCACTCCTACAAAAGTAAAAGACTGGGCAGGCGATGCAAAATGCCCCCAATAAAAAGTAGGGGCGCCATTGGTACACTAAGAGAAAACACCATAAGTGTCCGGGGCCCAAAACTGTTCAACAGCCTCCCATCAAGCATTAGGGGAATTGCCAATAAACCCCTGGCTGCCTTCAAGAGAGAGCTGGACAGATACCTAAAGTCAGTGCCGGATCAGCCGGGCTGTGGCTCGTACGTCGGACTGCGTGCGGCCAGCAGTAACAGCCTAGTTGATCAGGCCCTGATCCATCGGGAGGCCTGGTTATGGACCGGGCCGCGGGGGCGTTGATCCCCGGAATAACCTCCAGGTAACCTCCAGGTATATTTCGAAACTAACTCAGACTACGCCACGGGGGCGTTGACCCCCTCTAGGGATACATTTTAGTGATGAAACCTTTGTCGACGTTTCGATCCGCCAAGAACCATTAAAGTGGATGATCTGCTATATACACTTTTGTGTAAGTGGACTGACTTCCCTACATAATTATCTAAGTGCATTCACTAAAATCAACTTTATTAAAATCAATCTGGACTAGAAATGCAAGTTCAGGCGAGAGAAGAGTTTGATGAAGCGATGAGAAAGGAAAAGGGGAAGAACGGGAGACAATAGGTAAGAGTAAGAATGGGAGATAGGAAAGTGTGACGATGTTTCACAGTCTGTAAATTACAGCATAGGGCGAAAGCTGGGAGATTCTTCTCCTCGGGACAGCTCATTGTATGGCTGTGAGTGTGTGGGAGTCTGAAGAAGTCGAGAGGTAAGTGTAGTCGAGAATTTAGTGAGAGATGTGAGGTTTGGATCGCAAGGACATAGAGAGAGATGAATGAGGTAAGAGGAGATTTTAGTATGTAAGGATTAGTAAGCGATGATTAGAGAATTGGAGTAGAAGCAGAGTGGAGGAGAGTAGAGAGGAGAGAGAGGGGGAGACGGAGCAATAGTAATAAAAGATAGGAGAAGTGAGAGATGAGCAGGTGAAGACGTAACAGAGAGTAGGAGAGGAAGCGTATCATGGAGAGACGAAGCGAGAAGAGAGGAGAGAGAGAGAGAGAGAGAGAGAGAATTTGGAAAATATGAAAGGCAAAGGGGTGAAAAAGAGGAGAGAAAGGGTAAAAGAAAATCTGAAAGGTACGAAGGATTGGGGAAATGGAAAGGTGGGAGGAGGAGAGAGATTTTCCTGTAACGAAAAGGGGCAAAGAAGAGGGTTAAGAGGGATCACACTATATAAAAGAATAGTGTCACCTCCCCCTTCTCCCGGCTGCTCCAGGCCCTGGCCCTGGCCCTGGCCCTGGCCCTCAGAGCTGGAAGAGTGCCACATGGACGCGAAGGAATGTTAGATTTCCGGAGGAAGCTCCTTGTGAGCCCTTCGTGGGGAAAAGGGGTCGTCACTCCTTTCCCCTTATACAGAACATGAAAAGGGTTCCTGTATCAACAATGAGAGGCCCTTGAAGCTGGCAAAGGGATCGTGATTCTACAGGAAAACCTCCTTCACGGTACTGAGGCTGGCATGTCTAGCCTGTTGCAGGAAGAACCTCCTGAATCACTGTGATGGTCTCCATGTTATTAAATTTTCATTCCTGCTTTGCTGGTGGAGTTCCTTGATGACTGGAGTGAAATCCTGTGTTACTGGAGGGCTTCCTGGGGTAACTGGAGAAATTCCTTTGCGACTGTATTACTGGAGGGGTTGTTTGGTGACTGGAGTGAGATCCTGTGGAGGATGCAGAAGGTACAAGGGAGGATGTAGAAAGGTATTGAGACACAAGAGAGGATGCAGAAAGATACTGAGAGTACAAGAGATGATGAAAGGTACTGAGGAAATAAGGAAGGATGCAGGAAAATACTGAGGGTAGGAAAGAGAGAATACAGGAAGGGAACAACGACGAGAAGAAGCTAGATACAAGAGGTACTCAGAATGGGAAAGGAGGATGCAGGCAACAACTGGAGATGGGAAAGCAAATTACAGGAAGGTACCGAGTGTGGGAAAGTAGGAAGATACGGAGAGTGGGAAGGGTGCCTTCCCTGCTGACAGGAAGGAGACTGCTTCTAAAGGGAGTTATAACGAAACGGAAGGAAGGAAGAGGGAGCGCTAATGATAGAACAGGGAGAGGGTGTGGGAGAGAACAAACGGACTGAATAGATTTGTTCAGGACTGTGGATAACTAACTTGCTCAAGACTGTGGATAACAGTTATACAGACGCTTAGTTACGAAAATAAAAAGGTGAATATATACAGATATAAAAAAGAGAAGTGAGGAATAAACAAAAATATGAGAGGAGAAAAAGATGGCAGATAAGGGAAAAGAACAAAAAAGCAAAGAGAATGAAGAAGGGAAAGAGAGAGAGGTAGGAAAATAATGTGACTGGGAAAAGGGAGGGAAGTGATTGATTAATAAAGGGTGGGAGTAAAAAGAAGGGAAAAGAAAGAAGGAAAGAGAATAAAACTGAAAGTTCTATATCATACGAAAGACTAAGAGAGAATAAGAAAGAGATAATAAAAGAGAAAGAGAAGAGAATATGAAAGGCAGGAGACAGGAAGCTAGGACAAGATGTGTGTGTGTGTGTGTGTGTGCGAAAGAGAGAGAGAGAGAGAGAGAGAGAGAGAGAGAGAGAGAGAGAGAGAGAGAGAGAGAGAGAGAGGAGAGAGAGAGAGAGAGACAGAGAGACAGAGAGACAGAGAGACAGAGAGACAGCTACTCAATGAACGCCTCAAGAGTAGAAAACAATAGAGTACTCATTACTCATACATTCAGGGGTCTTCACTCACCGCAAACTCACCGTGTCCTCCCCACCACCCAACAGAACCCGCAACCTCTCATCCCCAACCAACACTCAAACCTGCAACTCCCCACACCTCCAGTTCTCAATCAACACCCCATCCCCCCATCAACCCATCTAAGTCTTAACACAGCCTCTTCTTACCAACATTTACCTCCACAGGGGGATGACCTGCATTACGTTCTAATTTCTAAGCTCCTCCTTCTAATTTCTAAGTACGCCCTCCTAAAGTCTGAAATCTGAACACGTCCTCCTAAATTCCGAGCACGATCTCCTAAATGCATTCTTCAAAATTCTAATTTGATGTTTTAAATATTAATTTAGCTAAATTCTCTATGTTGTTTACGTTAGGTTAGGTTTTCATCAATTAGAAACATTATAACATACCATAACGCCAGGAAATGTGAAACATAAAAGTGATGAAGAATTTCGAGTCAAGAAGAAAAACCTGTGTGTGTGTGTTTCTCTCTCTCTCTCTCTCTCTCTCTCTCTCTCTCTCTCTCTCTCTCTCTCTCTCTCTCTCTCTCTCTCTCTCTCTCTCTCTCTCTCTCTCTCTCTCTCTCCTCTTCTCTCCTCTCTCTCTCTCTCTCTCTCTCTCTCTCTCTCTCTATCTATCTCTCTCTCTCCCACGAGCCAGCACTCTGGAGGAAAGACACGATCGGACTCATATTTCAGGATCCTGTCAGTTGCTGAGAGCAACAACTGGAGCAGCATTGAGATGACCTCGTCCATGTATGTGTGTGTGTCTGAGAGAGAGAGAGAGAGAGAGAGAGAGAGAGAGAGAGAGAGAGAGAGAGAGAGAGAGAGAGAGAGAGAGAGAGAGAGAGAGAACCCATCGGAACTATCAGTATAACCTACGTATATAGAAACACATTTTGAGATCAGCAACTTCAACATATGAAATTCCTCTCTAAATATGTAGACAAACACCTTTGCTCCATATAAGAAATTATCACAGTTGTGAGAAATATGAATGGCGACCGATCATGAGCGGCATCCCACAAGGGTCAGTGCTGGGTCCTCTGAAGTTCACAATCTACTAGAGACTTGTATGAGGGAATCAATTATGGCATAAGAAACATCCCGAAATGACTAAAATGGGAAGAAAAATAAAACTAGTAGGGCAATAGGCAGTTTCGGAATACTTCAGATAGGTTGATGATCTGGTCGGAAATGTAGATGATGCACTTCGACCTTGAGAAATGTCAGGTCATATATAAGATGCTCCTCAAAGTGCACAGAAAGAACAGGGAAGACATGCGAGCATCGTATAAAATACTCAAACTGATATGGTG
>NC_069400.1:17735906-17745906 GCF_026875155.1 Cherax quadricarinatus
CATCAACTGGGACCAGGTAAACCATGTCCTAAACGAAACATGTTGGGAAGATGTCTTAAATGACATGGACCCAAACCAGTGCCTTGAAAGGATCAACTTCCTGGTAGCCGAAGCATGTTCTAGGCATATTCCCCTAAGAAAGAAGAAGAGCAGGAGTAAACTGGAGAGAAAAAGACGCTCCCTCTACAGAAGACGACGAAGAGTCACTGAGCTCCTCAGGAGTGCTAGAATATCTGATACACGAAAGGAGGCGCTGACCAGGGAAGTGGAAACTATCGAACTTAAGCTAAATGACTCTTACAGGAACCAGGAGAGGCAGGAGGAGCTTAAAGCTATTAGTGAAATTGAAAGAAATTCCAAATATTTCTTTTCATATGCCAAAAACAAGGAAAATACCACATCTAGTATCGGGCCCTTACTCAGACAGGATGGGACTTACACAGACGACAACAAGGAAATGAGTGAAATATTGAATCCCCGTACGACTCTGTGTTTAGTGAACAACTAATCGGTCTGAGGATCGACGACCCAAATGATTTCTTCATGAATGAGCCTCAAAACTCCATAAATGTATGCCAGATTTCCGACATTACCCTAACTCCGATAGATTTCGAAAAAGCCATTGAGAACATGCCTATGCACTCAGCCCCGGGCCCAGACTCGTGGAACTCTGTTTTCATTTAAGAACTGCAAGAAACCCCTCTCGCGTGCCCTAAAATACACTATGGAGGAGGAGCTTGGACATGGGTGAAATTCCACAGTCACTTAAAACAACGGATATAGCCCCGCTCCATAAAGGTGGCAGCAAAGCATTTAGCTAAGAACTATAGACCAATAGCTCTGACGTCCCACATCATAAAAATCTTTGAAAGAGTGCTAAGAAGCAGATTGCAAATCACCTGGATTCCCAAAATCTGCACAATCCAGGGCAACATGGGTTCAGGGCAGGTCGCTCCTGCCTCTCACAACTACTGGATCACTATGACATGGCCTTGGATGCACTGGAAGAAATCAGAATGCAGATGTAATATACACAGACTTTGCAAAAGCATTTGACAAATGCGATCATGGCGTAATAGCCCATAAAATACATGCTAAAGGAATAACTGGGAAAGTGGGGGAGATGGATCTTCAACTTCCTAACAAATCGAACACAAAGAGTAGTGGTCAACAGAGTTAAATCGGAGGCTGCCATAGTGAAGAGCTCTGTTCCACAAGGCACAGTACTCGCCCCCATCTTATTCCTTATCCTCATATCAGACATAAACAGAGATATACACCACAGCACCGTATCATCCTTTGCGGATGATACTAGGATCTGCATGAGGCTGTCATCTGCTGAGGACGCGGTTAACCTCCAAGAAGATATAAACAAAGTTTTCCAGTGGGCAACGGTAAACAATATGATGTTCAATGAGGACAAATTCCAACTACTCCGTTATGGAAAACTGGAGGAGATAATAACTAGAACAGAGTATACTACTGACTCCGGCCATACAATAGAGCGGAAAAATAATGTAAGGGACCGGGGGGTAGTAATGTCTGAGGATCTCACTTTCAAGGATCACAACAGTGTCACGATCGCACGTGCAAAGAAAATGATAGGATGGATAATGAAACTTTCAAACGGGGATGCCAAGCCCATGATGATCCTTTTCAAATCACTTGTTCTCTCTAGGCTGGGAATACTGCTGTACATTAACATCTCCATACAAAGCAGGTGAAATCGCAGATCTAGAGAGTGTACAGAGATCCTTTACTGCACGTATAAGTTCTGTCAAGCACCTTAACTACTGGGAACGCTTGAAAGCACTTGACTTGTACTCGTTGGAACGCAGGAGGGAGAGATATATCATAATCTACACTTGGAAAAATCTTGGAAGGAATGGTCCCAAATCTGCACACAGAAATCACTCCCTACGAAAGTAAAAGACTGGGCAGGCGATGTAAAATGCCGCCAATAAAAAGTAGGGGCGCCATTGGTACACTAAGAGAAAACACCATAAGTGTCCGGGGCCCAAAACTGTTCAACAGCCTCCCATCAAGCATTAGGGGAATTGCCAATAAACCCCTGGCTGCCTTCAAGAGAGAGCTGGACAGATACCTAAAGTCAGTGCCGGATCAGCCGGGCTGTGGCTCGTACGTCGGACTGCGTGCGGCCAGCAGTAACAGCCTAGTTGATCAGGCCCTGATCCATCGGGAGGCCTGGTCGTGGACCGGGCCGCGGGGGCGTTGATCCCCGGAATAACCTCCAGGTAACCTCCTCCCCTGGTCACTCTCATTGAGGTATCTCAAGAATATACACAATGAGACTTCATTACCAACCATTTGTAGAGAAGGTTAAAACATCGGGTAGGTCAGGTTTGTCAGGAAACAGGACAAGTGTTTCCTGACCCGCCACTGGAACTTTTGGTCATCTGACCGAGGCCTTCCGCTGGCTTACCGGTCCACCCCTTTAAAATTTATGGGTATTATTATAACCTTTTTTTTTTGTAACATCGTAGCATATTTTTTTTCAGTTTTATAAGGTTAGGTTTAGGGTCCCTAACTTTATTTACAAGCTAAAAGCTGTTACCTACATCAGCTCTCTCTCTCTCTCTCTCTCTCTCTCTCTCTCTCTCTCTCTCTCTCTCTCTCTCTCTCTCTCCTCTCTCTCTCTCTCTCTCTCTCTCTCTCTCTCTCTCTCTCTCTCTCTTTTTTTTTTTTTTTTTTTTTTTTTTTACACAGGGTTTGACAAGGTTAAGGATCCCTAGCTTTATTGACAGCTATTTACAGGTTAAGGATTCCTAACTTTATTGGCAAGCTAAGAGCTGTTACCTACATCAGCTCATTTGAAAGCATTTATGTTATAGAACATACAAGTAGGGAACAGGATGAAGTTGGAGCCATCTGTGGGCCAGCATTTTCATTTGATCAACTGACGTTATCTCGTTGACATCATTATGCTGTACGAATGTGTTCCATACTCGAGTCATCCTGGGTATGTATGATCTCAGATGGAGTGATGTTCTGGAGAAGGGTACAGCCAGAGTGAAGTTGCTGCTTTCTGCCCGTCTTGTGGCATAAAAGCTTGTTTCACGCTGTCCTCGAAGTGGATCCAAGTGTGGTATTTTGACAATATTGGCCTTGTACATAACAGTAAGGCCACCCACATCCCTCCTATGTTGAAGGCTCTGCTGAAATGACAGATCTATCCAGGATGGGTCCAGGCGAGAGATGAGACGTCTTGCTCTGTTCTCTACTCTGTCAAGCAGTCGCAGATGAGAGGGGGGGCAGGCAAACCAAGAAAGTGGAGCATACTCAAGGTGTGAGCGTACTTGTGCCTCGTACAGGATCTTGCAACCCCTACTGTCAAGCAGATGCGAGATACGGCGAAGTGCTGTAAGCTTCCTGGCTGCCTTGTTTGCAAGATTTACAACATGGTTCTTCATGGTTAGTTTGGAGTCAAATTTCACCCCAAGGATATCAACTTCTTCTCCAGGTGCCAACATCGTCTCTCTCTCTCTCTCTCTCTCTCTCTCTCTCTCTCTCTCTCTCTCTCTCTCTCTCTCTCTCTCTCTCTGTTCCACCTCCCCCCCCTCCCTCCCTCTCAGTTACTCTGATACGCAAACACGATAACAGATTTGCTCTGCCCCCTGTGTTGGTTATTACGCTGACTAGTTGACCTCTGATGCGGCAAACAAGGGTAGATTAGCCAGCACACATCTGCCCATCTGCCCTGTAATGGAGCCCTATCCCTATTTCCAAAACTCACCCTGTTTTGGGCCTCAGGTCACGCCAAGGAAGTCGGGTAAAGGGGAGCGAGAGGTCAGGGGCCAAATAGTTCATGAAGACAGCGAGGAGTCGCCTTGCCGAAGGTCAGAATTGAGCTGGGTCCCGAATTCTTAATAATTTACCCTTCATTCATTCTATTCATTCATTCATTCATTCATTCATTCATTCATTCATTCATTCGTAAGACTTATGCAGCAAATGGTTGGTAAACAAACAGTATCACTCCATCTTGTATGTTTCAGGTTTCATTCAGAGATTGATTCTTTCATAAGACGAGAGGGTTGTAGAGCGTGTGTAGAGTGGGCGGCAGACTTCTCCATTGGTAATGGCTTTGGATTCCACAATGGTTTAATTATATGACGGGAGTGGTAAGGTGTGTTGTGGTAGTACGTACACAGAGAGGTGGTGGGTATCTGTGTATATGCACAGAATTTACTGAAATCCCATCATAGAGAAGGTTAAAAATTGGATGCTACGTCATCTTTGTGTGTATGTCTGTCTGTCTTAAATGGATTTTACCTCTTTACCTAGGATGCAGCTCATAACAGTCGGCTATCACCCAGACACCTGTTAACAGCTAGGTAAATAAAACAGAAGGTATAGGGAGACGTGTAAATGTCTCGTCTTTCCCAGAGATACAACTGAAGACCTTGTGTCAGCTTTTATTCACAGTAAAAGCTTTTGTTCTGCAGATATCTGTAAAACCATTCAAAGAAATTGAATGTAATTCGACACTTCAGTAGGATCATGACGCAGTGCACAGTAGTGAGTTGACTTGCGTTCGGTAGAGAGCTGACCTGTGCGCAGTAGGGAACTGACATGTCCACAGTAGGAAGCTGACCTGCGTCATTTTGTGAGGTGACCTGTGCTTAGTAGGGTGTTGAGCTGTATATAGTAGTGAGCTGGCCTGCATTTAGCAGCGAGATGACCAACTGCAGGGTTCCACTGATCTTAAGTTCTTATTGCATTCTATCCCCCCCCACACCATATGTGACTTATAGTTTTACCACTTTCCCATGAATATAATTACAATAATAATATTTACCTCCCATTTTCCATGAGATTATGGCCGTAACTGAGTTACCCCTCTCTTTATAAATTTAATAGTAAATTAATACAAGCCAAACAAGTGAACGTTCCCTGGAAGTCAGTCTCTAAATCCAGTAATTGGAAGGTTCTATCTCAGACGTTTCCTGCCGGGGGGATATCGACTTGGCATCAAACAGGTGACGGGCGCGGCTTGTTAGGCTTCTCCGTTGGAGTTTATTTTTCTTAACGAGAAACTGTGGACGTCTTCGAGAGATATCAAAGTATTGGAGCCTTCTGGAGCACACCGGAAGGTGATAAAGCATTGAGTTGAGGTGTCCTTTCCGAAGTCACACAATGTAGAAGTATCACTTACGAAGTCATCTGGATAAAAAAAAAAATGGTACAATCCCCACCTCGGTGAGAATTCTCTGTCTCTGTCTGTCTGTCTCTCTCTCTCTCTTTCTCTCTGGACTGAAGTGTAAAAAACACTACCTCAGCTGCCCTCATTGTTCGACGATGGACCTTAAACTCGACTCCAGGTTTTTGGGAGAGGAAAGAAAGGAGCCGGTGGAGCTCGTCCTGCAGAAAAGATATTGCTTATTGTATCGCCTATCACGAAGCACTAAGCTCGTGTAGGTCATGCAGCACAAGAGGTGCTGGGAGCTCGATCCTTCCTCCCCTAGTCGCTGTCCGGTCACTCTCCGTGGCGGCAGAGAAAGAGCCATAAGAAGACCTCGGTCAAATGACCGAATCATCCATTTATCTCCTGACAAATAAAACATAACCACAACCACCACCCAGCCACCACCACCAACCACAACCCATAACCCACCATCCATCACAACCCAGCACCACCAACCACCCCAGAAAGATAAGAGTTCCCGCTGCAGCCAGCAGGTCACACACGACCTCGCCATTATCCAACACATCGAGTTATCCGAATATCGGCAGCTTCCAGGTGTGACCAACGCTGTTACTGCCAGCTGCTCCGATAACGGATTTGTCAGTAGGAGGGTGGGTGTGTGGGCGGGCATGTGGGCGGGCGGAAGGGTGCTGAATACACCCGTTCCTGATCGCTAGATACAAGATTTTCAAAGCATCTCGAAGTTGTGTCTATCTGACACCTCCTCTGAGTGAGAGATTTCTCCTTATCTCTATTCATCTTTGCTTCTCTTCAGGGTAAAATCTCTCTCAAATATGGAAGACAACAACAGTGACCAGGTATGGTTTATTGGTTTACTGGTTTCAACCCTATCGATCCTAACGAGGGTCATTAAACTGCATCTATCCTGTTTTCCATACGTCATGAGTACTTTAAAGTTTGAGAAATAGATCGAAGTAGATTCTCGGTGCATATACACTGAAGGATATACTCCCCATGGTGTATATACTCCCTCTGACATATAACAAAATGAATTACAATTTTTAATAGTAAAAAATAACAAAAATAAATATAAGCAAAGATGACAATATAAACAAAAGTAGAATGGTCGACAAAATATTTAATAGAAGTGGAAATAATTATAATAATAAAAATAACATTATTATTATTACTATTATTATTATTACTATTGTTATTATTATTACAATATATATTATTGGTGGGTAATACATAGCTGGGACCAGGTAAACCATGTCCTAAACGAAACATGTTGGGAAGATGTCTTAAATGACATGGACCCAAACCAGTGCCTTGAAAGGATCAACTTCCTGGTAGCCGAAGCATGTTCTAGGCATATTCCCCTAAGAAAGAAGAAGAGCAGGAGTAAACTGGAGAGAAAAAGACGCTCCCTCTACAGAAGACGACGAAGAGTCACTGAGCTCCTCAGGAGTGCTAGAATATCTGATACACGAAAGGAGGCGCTGACCAGGGAAGTGGAAACTATCGAACTTAAGCTAAATGACTCTTACAGGAACCAGGAGAGGCAGGAGGAGCTTAAAGCTATTAGTGAAATTGAAAGAAATTCCAAATATTTCTTTTCATATGCCAAAAACAAGGCAAATACCACATCTAGTATCGGGCCCTTACTCAGACAGGATGGGACTTACACAGATGACAACAAGGAAATGAGTGAAATATTGAAATCCCAGTACGACTCTGTGTTTAGTGAACCACTAATCGGTCTGAGGATCGACGACCCAAATGATTTCTTCATGAATGAGCCTCAAAACTCCATAAATGTATGCCAGATTTCCGACATTACCCTAACTCCGATAGATTTCGAAAAAGCCATTGACAACATGCCTATGCACTCAGCCCCGGGCCCAGACTCGTGGAACTCTGTTTTCATTAAGAACTGCAAGAAACCCCTCTCGCGTGCCCTAAGTACACTATGGAGGAGGAGCTTGGACATGGGTGAGATTCCACAGTCACTTAAAACAACGGATATAGCCCCGCTCCATAAAGGTGGCAGCAAAGCATTAGCTAAGAACTATAGACCAATAGCTCTGACGTCCCACATCATAAAAATCTTTGAAAGAGTGCTAAGAAGCAGGATTGCAAATCACCTGGATTCCCAAAATCTGCACAATCCAGGGCAACATGGGTTCAGGGCAGGTCGCTCCTGCCTCTCACAACTACTGGATCACTATGACATGGCCTTGGATGCACTGGAAGAAAATCAGAATGCAGATGTAATATACACAGACTTTGCAAAAGCATTTGACAAATGCGATCATGGTGTAATAGCCCATAAAATACGTGCTAAAGGAATAACTGGGAAAGTGGGGAGATGGATCTTCAACTTCCTAACAAATCGAACACAAAGAGTAGTGGTCAACAGAGTTAAATCGGAGGCTGCCATAGTGAAGAGCTCTGTTCCACAAGGCACAGTACTCGCCCCCATCTTATTCCTTATCCTCATATCAGACATAAACAGAGAAAATACACCACAGCACCGTATCATCCTTTGCGGATGATACTAGGATCTGCATGAGGCTGTCATCTGCTGAGGACGCAGTTAACCTCCAAGAAGATATAAACAAAGTTTTCCAGTGGGCAACGGTAAACAATATGATGTTCAATGAGGACAAATTCCAACTACTCCGTTATGGAAAACTGGAGGAGATAATAACTAGAACAGAGTATACTACTGACTCCGGCCATACAATAGAGCGGAAAAATAATGTAAGGGACCTGGGAGTAGTAATGTCTGAGGATCTCACTTTCAAGGATCACAACAGTGCCACGATCGCACGTGCAAAGAAAATGATAGGATGGATAATGAGAACTTTCAAAACGAGAGATGCCAAGCCCATGATGATCCTTTTCAAATCACTTGTTCTCTCTAGGCTGGAATACTGCTGTACATTAACATCTCCATACAAAGCAGGAGAAATCGCAGATCTAGAGAGTGTACAGAGATCCTTTACTGCACGTATAAGTTCTGTCAAGCACCTTAACTACTGGGAACGCTTGAAAGCACTTGACTTGTACTCGTTGGAACGCAGGAGGGAGAGATATATCATAATCTACACTTGGAAATCTTGGAAGGAATGGTCCCAAATCTGCACACAGAAATCACTCCCTACGAAAGTAAAAGACTGGGCAGGCGATGCAAAATGCCGCCAATAAAAAGTAGGGGCGCCATTGGTACACTAAGAGAAAACACCATAAGTGTCCGGGGCCCAAAACTGTTCAACAGCCTCCCATCAAGCATTAGGGGAATTGCCAATAAACCCCTGGCTGCCTTCAAGAGAGAGCTGGACAGATACCTAAAGTCAGTGCCGGATCAGCCGGGCTGTGGCTCGTACGTCGGACTGCGTGCGGCCAGCAGTAACAGCCTAGTTGATCAGGCCCTGATCCATCGGGAGGCCTGGTCGTGGACCGGGCCGCGGGGGCGTTGATCCCCGGAATAACCTCCAGGTAACCTCCAGGTAGTTCTGATCAAGTAACTTCATTATGTAATACATCAAAGAGATACATTATTTGTTTTTGTATACTGATACATATGTGTATAATAATTGTTTTATGTATTTTTATGGGATACTTATGTAAATATATAAAAAAAATAAAATTTCGTAAGACAGATAGACACAGACACAGATACACACACAAACACACACACACACACACACACACACACACACACACACACACACACACACACACACACACACACACACACACACACACACACACACACACACACACACACACACAGGTCTCCTGACTGCACGCAATATCTCACTTGGGAACGGTCAAAACTGCCTTTCTAAATCTTGCAACTCAATTTCCATTAGTTGATACCGGAGGCATAAGTTATTTTTAATGGACTTATTAGGTAAGTTGTGAGTTCGGTAGAGTTATTAGAGCCGGCAGCAGTTTGAGGACGGGAATTCCTGAGAGCGGGAGTGCTGGCTGGCCTCTTGACTCTCAGGAATGGGAATGCATTTTGCTCTTGGGCGTGGAAAAGTGTGTCGCGATGCATGCAGTTCACACTGATGGCTTGCAACGTCTTGAAGCCACACTGGATGCGAGAAGGACATTGGAATTGGTTTAAATTGGAACATTGGAGCTGGTTTAGAGCAAAACACTGGAACCAGTTTAAAGAGGGACATTGGAACTAGTCTCAAGTAGATAGTGACTGTTTTAGTTGGATAGCTGGAAATAATTTAGGAGAAGAACACTGCCACTAGTTTAGTCTAGGGGAGTCTAGCTTAGGAAGAATCTGTGCTGGCTGTGCTGATTCTTTCCAGATATTATTCTAGAGGCTAACATAAGTTGATTTCTTGATTTTTCTAGTTACTTAGGAAGACATTACAGGACCAAAGTTGATAACGCTGCTCTCATCCTTCCTGGCAGAGTTGTAATTTTCTCAAGAGGTATTAGGGGGGAATCGAACCTCGTGGTGTAGCTGTGAAAGCGTTTGTGTGTCAAGGTTCGAACCCCGGCTGAAGTCTTTCGGAAAATGTTACACCTGCTTATAACGGCTATTATAGATTCAGTGACACGGGACAAGAACTATAATGACATGTACAGTCATGATAGAATATATACTATGAGAGATATATTTCTCAAAAGTTTAATCCCCATTTTAAGGATTTAAATAATCTTGTCTGGTGGTAAAAAGCTGATATGAAACGACAGTGACTCTAGTATAGTCGATAGGCTTGAACTCCCACTGACCAGTAAGTACTGTCATGTCACTTCGTCTTGTTTACTGTCTTGTACTCTCTTGTACTTCCATGTACTGCC
>NC_069400.1:17750906-17765906 GCF_026875155.1 Cherax quadricarinatus
TACAAGTATATGTACAAGGTATACAGGCCTAGCTGACATCAATGAAGAACTACTATATAAAAGCCACTTGTTATGCGAGCATTTCTGGTAAATTTTAGGTAAATTTTTGGGTCAAATGGATGCGACCCACACTAGTGACTAACACCTAGGTACCTATTTATTGATGGGTGAAAAGGGGAGAGTAGGTGTTTAAGGAAATAGTCCTAAAAATTTTCACCCGTACCGGGGATCAAA
The DNA here is from genome assembly GCF_026875155.1 of Cherax quadricarinatus. Classification (NCBI taxonomy): domain Eukaryota; kingdom Metazoa; phylum Arthropoda; class Malacostraca; order Decapoda; family Parastacidae; genus Cherax; species Cherax quadricarinatus. Next base: position 17,751,141 of record NC_069400.1, read on the forward strand.
AACCATAACCTTCATTTTTCAACTTTCATTCTGCAACCTTCAGAAACCCTTTTCAATAGGGGTTTTAAAAAAAAACCATAATTGGGGGCCTCTTGCCGGATGTTTAGGAATACTTTTTAAAAGCCTTAGATTTTTTTCAGGAAGGGGAACGACCTAGGAAAGCTAAGGGGGAAGGGCAGGATTTATACACATTTTTAAAGGGGAAAGATAAATAGGCTCACGTACCCGGAAAAGGGGGGGGAAACCCCGGGGTTGGGGCCCCAGACTTAGGCAGGACCGGGAACTGTGAACGACCCTCTGAAAACCCAAAATGGGTTTATACCACACAACACACCCCAAAACACACACACCCCCACACACACACACCACACACACACATCATACCCTTCTCACAGAAAAAAGCTTACGGGTTTTAATTTAACAGTTTCCCATTTTTTTCCCAAGGGATACCAAATCCTGGGGAAAAAGACAGGGGGAAACCAGGGAAGGTGGAGGAGGGGCCTTTTGCTGATCAAAAATGGGCGGGAAATTTTTGATGAGGGGAAAGAGGGGAAGACAGCGGAGAAAAAATGTTTACATAGGGGGAAAAACACTTCCTCTGGAGGCCCCAAGGGGGAAATTAGCAGGGGTTTTTAAAACCCCCCCACAGAAAAAAAACAGGAGGGCCAAGGCAAGAGTACAAAACGAGAGAAATGGGAGCGATGGTTGACAAAATGGCTGGGAGTGGCCAAAAAAGGCTCAAAAAGCGGGGAAAAAAAGCTCCTGACAGGGGGAAATTTTAAAACCCAAGGGATCGTTTGGGGAGAATTTGGGAAAACCCACAGGGGGGCCCAAGTTTAATGGGGGGCTAAGAGGGATGGAGGGGTTTACGGGAAAACGGTCATGTGCCAACACGAAAGGGGGGCCCACTAAAAAGGAGAAAAGGAGAGGATAAAACCAGCAAGGTGGACTTAGTATTCCCCTTGAGTAGTGCAGTTATCGAGGACATACAAAAGAAAGACCCCTTGGGGCCAGTGCCCAAATGGGGTTTTTAAAAAGCTTCGAATAAAAACAGTAAAAGCTAAAAGTGGGGGGAGAAGCGGGAAGGCCAGGACGAATGAAGCCAAACAAAAAGGGAAAGGGGGACTACACAGGAATGGGGAAAGTCCCTAAACGGGGTTCAGTGGGACAGAGAACTGGCGGGGAAGAATTAAGGGAAAATTGATGGAATTTGTAGCAAAAAAAATGAAAGGGAGGCTGGGAGAGGTTTTTCCCCAAAGGGTAACAGGATTAATAAAAAAGCCAGGTGAGCCCTTTGGTTTAACCCCAAAAAGGGGTGCAGGGCAAAAAAACCCCAAGTGGGGGCTAGGGAATGGAAAAAATTATAAAAGGCAAAGGCCCCCAGGGAATAAGGGAACATCGATAGAGCCAAAAAAAGGAATATCCCACAGTAAGAAGGGGGGCCCCAAAGAAAATTATGAAAAAGACATAGCAGCAAAAGCCAAATCTGCCCCAAAAACTTTGTACGGGCCAAATCAGGAGGAAAAAACATAAAAGGGGACCAGGTAATCAGGCAAAGGGAAAGGGAAAAGGAGGGGGGAACAAAAAGAAAGGGACCGTGAAGAAATTTTAAGAACTCAACAAGAGATTAAAAAGAAGTTTTTAACAGGGAGCAGAAGGGACTCCAGAAAAAGGAGAGGTGGGGCACCCCAAACCCAAAGTGCGGGGAAAACAGTGCCCCAAAAAACCGAGGAAGAATTGAAGAGGCTTCTGAGTGAGCGGGAATACCTAAAAGGGCAAGGGGCCAGATAAAAATCTCCCCAGGGAAAAAAAAATTGAGAGAGGGAGCGAGGCGCTATGTGTACCCCTAACAACAATATTCAAAAACTTTTTAAATCGAAACGGGGGAGATTGCCTAGGCAGGGGAAGACAGCAAATGTAGTCCCAATTTTTAAAAAAGGAGAAAGACTGAAATTAAAAACAACAGCCCAAACCCCCCGGGAAAAGTATAGTATGAAAAATCATGGAGAAGTTTAAATCAGGAGAAGGTGGGGAAAAACACCTGGGAAAGGAATGATTTTATCAAAAAACAGCCAACATGGTTTCGGGGGAAGGGGGAAATCCGGTGTCACAAACCTATTTGGGAGTTCTATGCCCGGGTTGACAGCAGTAAGACAAGAGAGAGAGGGGTGGGTGGTTTCCCTTTTCCCTTGGACTGCAAGGGGCTTTTTGACACATTTTCCAAACAAGGTTGGTGAAAAAAATGGGGGAAAACCAAGCAGGGATAACGGGGAAAGGCCACAAAAAATTTTTGGTTCAGGGGGGAAATTCCCCTGTCCGGGGGGAAGGGGACGGGCAGCGGAGTCACTGGGGTTGGGGTGGGCGAGGGGGTTTCAGGGGGGGTGGGACACCCCTGGACCCCACCCCCGGGGGTTTCCCGGGAGGGGTCATTTCCTTTTGGGCCCATTTTGGGGCCTTTGGGTTTCTGGTTATTTTTTGTGAAAACGAAAAATAAAACGGAAAATTTGAATAAGCCCCTTCCCGGGGAAAGGGGGTTGGGTTTCCCGGGGGGGGGGGGGGTTTTGGGGGGGGGGGGGGGGGGGGGGGGGGGGGGAGGGGGGAGGGGGGGGGGGGGGGGGGGGGGGGGGGGAAAGGGGGGGGGGGGGGGTTGGGGGGAATTTGGGGGGGGGGGGGGGGGGGGGGGGGGGGGGGGGGGGGGGAAAGAATTTTTTTTCCCCCCAACCCCCCCCCCCCCCCGCCCCCCGAAACCCCCCCCCCCCCCAAGGCCCCAATTTTTCCCCCCCCAAGGTTTTTCCCCCGGGCTTCCAACCTTTTTTTCCCCCCCCCTTGGCCCCTAGTTAAATTCCCCCGGCCCCCGCATAAAATTTTTTAACCCAAAAAGGCCCCCCCAACGGGTTTCCCCCCTAGGGGGCCCCCCCAAGACTCCCCCTCCCCCCCTTTTTGGGCGTTTTTTTTTTTTTATTTTTTTTTCAAAGGAATTTGGGTTTTTTTTTTTTGGGGTTTTAGGGGGCCTTTTTAAATTAAAAGTTTTCCGCTTTTAAAAATTGGAATATTATTTTTTTAAAATTTTTTTCCCCCCCGGGGAAACCCCCCCCCCAAAAATAAAAACCTGAGAAAGTGAAATTTCCCCCCCCTCCAACCCCAGGCCTAAGGGGTTTTTGTCCAACGAAAGTTTAAAGGGAAAAACCTGAGGGACACGGGAAGGCCCGGGAAAATTGGGGGGACATGAAAAACCGACATACAAAATACTGAGGGGAAAAAGACAAGGGGCCCAAAGACAGGATGCCCCAGAAATTTGGAACAGTAAAAGGGGACAAATTGGAACCGAAGACACGATAAATTTCACAGGGATTTTGGGAAAAAGTATTTCTTTCACCCACAGAGTATCAAAAGGGGGAATATTTTTTGGGAAGCAAATGTAGTGGAGGAAAGGATCCTACATACTTTAAGCGGGGTATGATAAAGCTCAGGGCCTCGGGGAGATTGACCTAGTGGGCCGATCAGGGGAAGAGGGGGGGCCGGGGAGTTCGGACTCGACCCCCGAAAACCTCAACTAGGTGAGTACAACTAGGGGGAGTCCCAAAACCACACACGTCCGGAGCTCCGAGGGGGGAGCAAATTTTGCATGAAATACTTGTTATCGTTTTTTTTATATGCTTTAAGAAACGAGTGAAAAGGGTTTATAGAGCAATTTAAAAAGACTTTTTTTCCTAGGGAGTAATTTAGAAACGTTTCGCTCCATTCTGTACCATTTTCAAACCCGGGGACGAAGCGAAACGTTATTTAAAATTTCCTCCTTTAAAACTGGGGGTTATTTTTTGAACGTTTAAAAGTGAATCAAGTATAGCTTTAATTTTACTGAATTAAGAATGCTGGGAAAAAAAATGGGGAGAGAGAGAGGGGGAGAGAGAGGGGAGAGAGAGAGAGAGAAAAAAAAGAGAGAGAAAGAGAGGGGAGAGAGGGGAGGGGGAGCGGGGAGGGGAGAGAGAGAGAGAGAGATGTGCAGAACCGCTAGCAGCACCTCTAACTCGCATCTTTCAGCATGCCTAGGGACGTGGGAAATGGCCCCCCTCCATGGAAAGAGGCAAATGTTTGTCCCCGTTACAAAAAAAAAGAGCAAGCAGAAATCAGCAACTACAGACCCCGTGTCACTCCTTTAATCACGGGTTTAAAATCCTTAGGGCAAATTTAAATTTAAAAACAAAAGACAGATTTTTTTTTACTACCACTCACTACCCTTTTTGATCGTCAATATGGCTTCAGGGGAAAAGGTTTTCCTGTTTCTGTCTGTTGTTTTAAACCCCTCCACTTTAAATGGAAACCAGGGCCCCTGGGGAATTTAAAAATAGCTGTGGGGTAGCAAGGGGGGTTGGGGGGCGGGTTTCACCCGGGGTGGACCCGGGGGTCTTAGCAAAACTTCAAGCACTGGGGGAAATTGGGAGGCTCTACGCTATGTTTTCCTCAGTGATTACCTTCATGGTAAATCTCTAAGTGTAATTTCCCAATGGAACGGAATCAGCCCAAAGGGATCCTATTGGGGCAAGCGTTCCCCAAGGAAGTGTCTGGGGCCACTGTTATTTGGAAGTTATTCAACCCACCCTTTTTCATTCATCCCAGGAAACAAATTTCATAGCAGACGACGTACACTGACATCACTTATCCAAGGAAGAAAGCCAAACCCGCTTTAAACTACATCAAACACCACTGAGAGCTATATAGCTTGGGGGAAAAAATGGGGAAGTAAACAAATTTTCACCTGAAAAAAAAACCCAAAAGAGTTCGTCCCCTAGGCACCATGATGGTAAAGCTGGCGCAGTATTTAAAGGGTGGGAAAGGGACGAAAGTTGGCACCTGGGGAAAGAAGTTTATATCCTTGGGGTTGAAATTTTCTCCAAAATAACCATGTGAAAACCATGTTTTTTAAATTTTTGCAAACAAGGCAGCCAGGGAAACTTACAGCAAATTTTCGCCGTATCTGGGATTTGCTTGACGTAGGGGTTTGCAAGATCCTGTACGTGGGACAAGTACGCTCACACCTTGAGTATGCTCCCCTTTCTTTGGGTTTGGGCCGCCCCCCCCCCTCATCTGCGGGCTGCCTTTTACAGAGGGGAAAAAACAGAGGGAAGACGTCTTTATCTCTCGCCTGGGCCCATCCGGATAATCTTTTCATTTCAGCAGGGGCCTTCAAAAAAAAGGGGGGGTGTGGGTGGCCCCTTTTGTTATGTACAAAAGGAAATTAAATTTTCAAAAAACCACACTTGGGCCCTTTGAGGACAGCGTGAAACAAACTTTTATGCCCCAAGACCGGCAGAAAGCAACAATTTCCCCTTGGTTTTTACCCTTCTCCGAACAACCCCTCCCTTTTTGAGATCATAAAAATAACCCCCGGATGACTCGGGGTATGGAACAAAATTCGTACAGCATAATGATGTCAACGAGTTTAACCCTCAAATTGATCAAAAGAAAAAGCGGCCCACGATGGCTCCAAAATTCATTTCCCGGGTTTCCCCACTTGTATGGGTTTTATAACAAAAAATGCTTTTAAAAAGAGCTGATTTTAGGTAACAGCTCTAGCTTGCCCAAAAAAGTTAGGAATCCTTAAAAAAGTAAATAAACTGTCAATAAAGCTAGGGATCCCCTTAAAACCCTTTTCAAACCCCGTGTAAAAAAAAAAAAAAAAAAAAAAAAAAAAAAAAAAAAAAAAAGAGGAGAGAGAAGAGAGGGGAAGGGGAGGAAAGGGGGAAAGGGCATACCTTGCTGAAATCTTTTTCAATAATAAAAAGTAAAAAGGGAAAAGGGTTTTCCCCGTGATGTCTGTGTGTCCCTGCAACACTGTGGGAAAAACCATTGTCAGTCCGGGTAACTAACACCAGTGTAGGGACCGTTTTAAACGTGTGAATTGTCTTTAATCCACAAGCCCCCTCTCATTTTTCTCTCTCTCTCCCTTCCTTCCTCTCCCCTCCTCTCTCCTCCCCCCTTCCCCTCTCTCCCCCTCTCTCTCTTTTCTCCTCTCTCTCCCCCCTTCTCTCCTTTTTTTTTTTTTTTTTTTTTTTTTTTTTTCACAGGGGTTTTACAAGGTTAAGGATCCCTAGCTTTATTGACAGTATTTAAGGTTAAAGGGTTCCTAACTTTTTTGGCAACTTTAAAAGCTGTTAAACCCAAAAATCCCCTCATTTGGGAAAACCCTTTTTATTGTTATGAGACATACAAGTAGGGAAAAGAATGAATTTTGGGGGAAACCATCTGGGGGCCCCCGCATTTTCATTTGATCAACTGACTTTATCTCCCTTGACATCAATTTATGCTGTCGGGAAAGTGTTCCCCTCTCGAGTCCATCCCCTCTCTCCCCCCCTCTCTCTTTCTCTTCTCTCTCTTTATTATTCACTATCACCAGATTTCCCCCTTTATTTATGGCCAGGGGGTCCTCTGCCATTTTCTCACATGTTCGTTTGGGTTTTTTTGTTGGGGTTTTGTTTGTTTGAGTGTGTGTTGTGTGGTGTGTGGTTTTTACTCCCCCTAGTTGGGGACTCACCCCTTTTGTTTTAAAGGTTTTTCGGGGGTTTTGAGTCCCAGCTCCTGGCCCCCCTTTCACTGATCGCTACTAGGTCACTCCCCCCTAAAACCGTGAAACTTTATCATACCTCTGCTTTAAAGCTATGTATGGATCCTGCCTCCATACATCGTTTCCCCCAAAACTATTCCACTTACTGACTACTCTGTGGCTGAAGAAATACTTCCTAACATCCCTGTGATTCATCTGTGTCTTCAGTTTCCCAAAATTGTGTCCCCTTGTTACTGTGTCCAATCCTGGAACATCCTGTCTTTGTCCCCCTTGTCAATTCCTCTCAGTATTTTTTTATGTCGTTATCATTTTTCCCCCCTATCTCCTGTCCTCCAGTGTCGTCAGGTTGATTTCCCTTAACCTCTCCTCGTAGGGCATACCTTTTAGCTCGGGACTGTCTTGTTGCAAACCTTTGCACTTTCTCTAGTTTCTTTACGTGCTTGGCTAGGTGTGGGTTCCAAAGGGTTTGCCGCATACCCCAATATGGGCAAACGTACACGGTGTACAGGGTCCTGAATGATTCCTTATTAAGATGTCGGAATGTTTTTCTGAGGTTTGTAGGCGCCCTTTATGCTGCAAGCAGTTAATTTGGTTGATGTGCGCTTCGGAGATGTGCCTGGTTTATACTCACCCAAAAATCTTTTTCCTTGGTGAGGTTTGTAGTCTCTGGCCCCCCCTAGACTGTACTCCGTCTGCGGTCTTTCTTTGCCCTTCCCCAATCTTCATGACTTTGAAACTTGGTGGGATTGAACTCCAGGAGCCAATTGCTGGACCAGGGGCTGCAGCCTGTCCAGATCCCTTTGTAGTTCTGCCTGGTCTTCGATCGAGTGAATTCTTCTCATCAATTCATTCACCCTGCAAACAGGGACCCCTCAGAGTTTTTCCTTCGTCATGTGTTACAAATACCAGAAACACACTGGTCCTAGCTGCCCCTGGGGGACCCCCGCTGGCACAGGTGCCCACTCTGACACCTCCCCACGTCCCATGCCCCGCTGTTCTTCCTGAAAAGTTTTCCCCCTGATCCATTGTAGTCCCCTTCCCCCGTTATCCTGTTGGCCCTCCAGTTTTTGCCCCAATCTTTGTGGGGAATGTGTCAAACGCCTTTTGCAGTCCAAAAAAAATGCAACCCATCCCCCCCTCCTCTTTGTCTTCTCGTCCCCGTCATAGACTCAGTAGGTTTGTGACAGGATTTCCCCCCCTAAAACCATGTTGGCTGCTGTTGATGAGATCTTCCCTTTCTGGTTTTCCACCACTTTCTCCTGATAATTTCCCCATGTTTTGCATACTTACATGTTCAGTGACACGGGTCTGTAGTTTAATGCTGCATTCTTTCTCCTTTTTTAAAGATTGGGACTCATTGCTGTTTTCCCATCCTCGGAATCTCCCTGTTTTGATAGATGTATTAAATATTTTTGTTGGGGGGTAACATAGGCTCTGCCCCTCTTCAATCCCATGGGGAGATGTTATCGGGCCCCCATTGCCTTTGAGGTATCTAGCTCACTCGAAGTTTCATTCTTCCTCGGTTGTTGCACTGTGTCAGCACATGGTGGTGTGCCCCACCTCTCCGTCTTTCGGAGCCCCTTCTGTCTCCCTGGGGAACATTCTTTAATCTTTTGTTGGGTTTCCCTACAACTTCAGGGGTCATTTCTTTTTGTCTTCCTTTTCCCTTCTTCCCTGATTACCGGCCCTTGACTGTTGTTTTCCCCTGATGTGGTGTACAACAGTTTGGGCAGATTTGGCTTTCGCTGCTAGTGTTTTCATATTGTCTTGGGGGTCCCTTCTTATTGTGCATATTTTTTTGGGCTCTCGACTGCTTCCTTTTTTCCCCGGGGGCCCTTTGTGTACTCCCCTATTTGTACTCACCTATTTGTGGTTGCAGGGGGTCGATTCATAGCCCCTGGCCCCCCCTTTTCATGATTGCTACTGGCCCTCTCTCCCCCTGCCCAGAGCTTTATTTCCTCCCCTTAAAAAAATTTTGTAGGGTTCCCGCCCCCATACTTCACTTTCTAGGCTATTCCAGGTTGATACTCTATGACTGAAGAAATATTCCAAACCCCTTTGATTCATCTGAGTTTTAAACTTCCAATTGTGACCTCTTGTGTCTGTGTCCCATCTCTGGAAACCCTTTTTTGTTCACCTTGTTTTTCCCGGGTAGTTTTTTGTGTGGGGGTTTTTCCCCACCTATTTGTATCACCTATTTGTGGTTGCGGGGGTGGTCACACTCTGGCCCCGCCCTTCGTGATTGCTACTGGGTCCTCTCTCTCCGCCCCATGAGTCTATCTCCCTCCCCTTTAAAAAAACTATGAGGTTCCTGCCTCCCCACATACTTTCAGGTTTTCCCATGGCCTACAAACCTATGACGAAAAATACTTCCAACACCCCTTTGTTTTCTTTGGGTCTTCAACTTCCTTTTGTGCCTTTTTGGTCTGTGCCCTTCTCGGAAACCCCGTCTTTGTCCACCTCGTTTTCAGCGCAGTATTTTTTTATGTCTTATATGTGTGTTTGTGTTAGGTGATTGTTTGAATATGTTATATATATATTATATATATTATATAATATAATATAATAATAATATATATATATATTATATATTATATAATATATATATATATATATATATATTATTTATAAAATATAAAAATATCAATGCGGTATTAATTTTTAAATAAGCATGTGTCAGCATTAAGCATGTGTCAGCAAAAACGATGTGTCAGCATTTCAACGCAGTGTAGCACTTAAAAACGCATGTGTCAGCATTCAAGCATGTGTCAACATTCAAGCTTTTGGTCGCCTTCACGATGTGTAAACACTTAAACGCAGTGTCGCGCTTCAACGCATGTGTCGCACTTCAACGCATGTGTCAGCACTTCAAGCAGTTCAGCACTTCAAGCATGTGTCAGCATTCAACGCATTGTCAGCACTTAAAACGAGTGTCAGCACTTCAACGCAGTTCAGCACTCAACGCTGTGTCGCATTTCAACGATGTGTCGCACTTCAACGCATGTGTCAGCACTTCAAGCATGTTTAGCATTAAACGCACGTGTCAACACTTCAACGCACGTGTCGCACTTCAACGCATGTGTCAAACATTCACGCATGGTCAGCACTTCAAGCATGTGTAAACACTTCAACGCATTGCAGACTTCAACGATTGTCAGCACTTCAAGCATGTGTCAGCATTTCAACGCATGTGTAGATTTAAAAGGGCATGTGTCAGCACTTAAAACATGTGTCGCACTTAAAGCAATTTTAACCCCCCCAAAAACCATTGTGCCTTCAACCATGTGTAAACCTTCAACGATGGTAAACTTAAAAGCTGTGTCAGCACTTAACGATGTGTCAGCACTTCAACGCAGTGTAAACACTTAAAACGAAACTGCAGCCTTAAAAACGCATGTGTCAACACTTCAAGCATGTGCCGCCTTCAAGATTTTAAACACTTCAACGAGTGTCGCATTTCAACGCATGTGTCAGCCTTAAACGCATGTGTCAGACTTAAAAGCTGTGTCACCCTTTCAAGCATGTGTCGCACTTCAACGCAGTGTCAGACTTAAACGAGTGTCAACACTTAAACCCATTGTCACACTTAAAAACGCATGTTCCATTAAAAGATTGTCGCCTTCAACGCACGTGTCAGCACTTAAACGCACGTGTAAACACTTAAAACGCCGTGTCAGCATTAAACGCATTGTAAACACTTCAACGCATGTGTCAGCACTTCAAGCTGGTAAACCCCTTAAAAGCATGTGTCGCACTTCAACGTTTCAACCTTAACCATGTGTCAGCATTTAAAACGCATGTGTCAGCATTCAACGCATGTGTCAGCCTTAAACGAAGTGTCAACATTTCAACGCATGTGTAAACCTTCAACGCATGTGCCCCAACTTCAACGCATGTGTCAGCACTTAAAAGATGGTCGCACTTAAGATGTGTCAACACTTAAACGCATGTGTCAGCACTTAAAAGATGTGTCGCACTTCACGATGTGAGCACTTAACGCATGGTCAGATTTCAACGCATGTGTCAGCACTTCAACGCATGTTAAACATTTCAACCACGTGCAGCACTTAACGCAGTGTCAACATTTTAAAACGCATGTGTCAGCACTTCAACGCCGTTCGCACTTCAAGCACGTGTCACATTCAACGCACGTGTCAACACTTCAAGCATGTGTCAGACTTCAACGCACGTGTCAGCATTAACGCATGTTCAACACTTCAAGCAGTGTCAGAACTTCAACGCTGGTCAGCATTTCAACGCATGTGTCGCACTTCAACCAGTGCGCACCCTTCAACGATGTGTCAGCACTTCAACGCATGTGTCAAACTTCAACGATGGTCAGCACTTAAAACGCATGGTAACACTTAACCATGTGTCACACTTCAACGCATGTGTCCCACTTCAACGCATGTTAAAACATTTCAACGATGTGTAAACACTTCAACGCACTGTACACTTCAACGCAGTGTCAAACTTCAACGCAGTGTCAGCACTTAAAGCACGTGTCAACACTTCAACGCACGCAGATTCACAAAACGAAAATAACATTCTTTTCCCAAAAATTTTGTTTTTGTTTCCCGTCAGTAAATTGCCGGAAAAATTTCGGTTATATTGAACAAATTTTAAATTTAAAAATTTTTTTAGTTGGACCTTCAAGAGAGAGCGGGACGATACTAAAGCAGTGCGGATCGCCGGGCTGTGGCTCGTCGTCGGGGCTGGTGCGGCCAGCGTAACAGCCTAGTTGATCAGGCCCTGATTTTTCCCCGGGTGGTCATGGGGCCGGGCCCCGGGGGCGTTGATCCCCGAATAACCTCCCGGTAACCTCCCGGTAACCCAAATTAAAAAAAAAATCCTCGTCCATCAAGGAGGCACTCCTCCCCGGGGAAGGGCCTTGACCAAGGAGTAGGGGCTCTTAAAAAATTTTTCCCAGTATAAAAAGTCTAATTACTTTTTTTCCAATGAAAAAAATTATAATAAAAAAATATATAATAATGCTGTTAAAAATTTTAAAACGCTAGTACTAAATTAATATTTAAAAATAATAATAAAATAATAAAATAATATAATTAATAAATAATAATAATAAATAATAATAATAAATGTCTTTCGCTAGAGATAAAGCATTTATGGATTTATATAAAATGTTGACTGTATGATAAAAACTATGGCACGATCAGGTTTTCTCTCCCTCTCTCTCACTCTCTTTCCCCTTCCTCCCCTCTCTCTCTCTCTCTCTCTCCCCTCTCTCTCCCTTACCCCCTCCTCTCTCTCTTTGTTTTTTTTTTTTTTTTTTTCACGCCCCACTCATATTTTTCCCTTTTTTCCGGCCGGCATGGTTTTTTGGACTCTTTGTGATCCTTGCATGTTTTTTTTCCTGGTTTTAGTGTGGCGAGAGAGAGAGAGAGAGAGAGAGGGAGAGAAGGGAAGAGAGAGAGAGAGAGAGAGAGAGGGGAGAGAGAGAGAGAGAGAGAGAGAGGAGAGGGGAAGGAGGAGGAGAGAGGAGGGGAGGGAAGGAGAGAGAGAGGAGAGAGAGAGAAGAGAGAGAGGGGAGAGGGGAGGAGGAGAGAGGAGGATAATTTGCTTCTGAATAATTAAAATGAATGTCTCCTGAGTGACAGATTCGAGAAATAGATCTATATTGAAGTGTGGGGAGTGTGGGCGGTGGGCGTGTGGGGGGGGAGCTGGGGAATGTGGGTGTGGGGTGGGAGCCCCGGGGAGGTGGGCGTGCGGATGGCAGCTTTGGGGATGTGGGGGGTATGGTAGGAGGTGGAGAGCGTGGGGGTACAGGTGGGAGCCCTAGATAGTGTGGGCGTGTAGGTGGAAGCTTTGGAAAGTGTGGGCGTGCTGGTGGGAGGAGTGGCTAGTGCGTGAGAAGAGGTGCCAGGCCAGGCCTCCTGGTCGCTGGCCTGATCGATCAAGTGCCAGCCGTAATAAACAAACGTAAACAATTCAAATAGAGTGCCTGGGATTCGAACCGGAGGTCTAGATGTCTTGACACTGCTAACCCATCCTCCCTCCTACTTTACCAACGGAAGTCAAAATCTTGCGCAACCAAAATCTGGGAAGGCCAGCACAGCCCACCAACTGCGACCCCAAATACACACCAACGAAGGCAAGTAGCACCATAATAGGTCCACCAAAACTGGACCACCCAATCTGGACCACCCAATCTGGACCACCAAAACTGGACCACCAAAACTGGACCACCAAAACTGGACCACCAAAACTGGACCACCAAAACTAGAAGGGCAAAAATGGACCACCAAATCTGGACCAAAACTGGAAAAACAAAAGTGTACCAACAAAACTGTACCACCAAATCGTGACGACCCAGCATATGTGGGGTGGAGCGTCCAGCTGTAACAATAGGACACCCAACCTTAATTAAATCAGACTATGGGCACGGTGGAATCCCTGGGTTTTAATTGGTGGAGGCAGCTGTCTCTATTGTTTATAATGGTCTTGCTGGTGTCCTCATTCTTAATGGTGGGTTGGGGGGAACGGGAGTGGTCTTAGTGAGGGGATAATAAAGGGGAGTGATGCAGTAGGGGGTGTGGAAGGGAAAAGGACAGAGGGGTGGGTGGGTGGATACGCTAGGCTCCCCAGTATTGATGCGTACGCACGTGCTTTCAGTGAGCCGAATGCGTATTTGTGCGAACGTAATTGCCGAATTGTAATTACAGAATTGTGCGCTGTGGGCGCCGAGCTCCGGTTCTTGGGTTCGTCTTTGAACGTCCTGTGCATTATCGTGAGGTATCTTTGTCGTATTTGTTACAAGAATCAAAGGGGAAAAAATCTCATTCTCTGTTTACCCTGAGGTCTGCCACACTGCTTTACTATCCAAGAGCTATCATAATAATAATAATAATAATAATAATAATAATAATAATAATAAACTCCTAGCGTTTGCTCACGAGTCATTTTAAATGTATTTATATCATTTTTCCGACAGGTGGCTGTGTGGAGGTGTTCTCTTGTACTCCAGACACAGGTCGGAAGATTTATGTAGTGGGTGATGTGGTGTGGTTGTGTAGTTTTCTGTTGCTTTGAGATGCTATCGCCTGACCTTGCTTGGCACCGCCCTTCAGAAGGGGTAAGAAAGGTGCCATGATGCTAGTGAAGGGCTTTTCATACAAGGAGTTGGAGTTACCTTCCCCTCCTAATAGCAAACTTGATTTCCTAATATTTCCCGGGGAATTAAGAGCTTTCCCCATTTATATAAATATTGCTGTGGAAATCATCGACTTGTAGATCATAACTTCATTAAGTTTGAATCCCAGCTGAAGTGGCATTATTTAGTGTGTGTGTGTGTGTGTGTGTGTGTGTGTGTGTGTACTCACCTAATTGTGGTTGCAGGGGTCGAGACTCAGCTCCATGTGTGCGTGTGGGTGTGTGTGCTCCTTGAACCGGACCCTTCAAGGAAAGTGCCTTGAGGCTAATTAAGTACTCTTGATCCTGAGAACTGGAGCTATCTTCCCTGTCTTTGGATCGAATCCGATTGCCTCCAATGCCCCAAGACGCCGTACGACCACTGGAGGTTCAACGTTCCACCTCCCGTGAAATAAACAAAATATCCTTGAACCTAACCTTGCTTCACACACTGCTGAGAGAGCTAGAGTTACAGTGGCCGCCTGCTGCACTGTCAAGACATACTTGCACTGCTCCACCTCCATCTTGATACATCCACATGAAGCAGTAAGCGAGACCCAGCATCTGTCCCACCACATCCATAAACATGTCCTCTGCTCCACGAGGGCAAGAATCAGGATATATACACAGAGTGGTGTATATTCTATTTTAGAGATTAAAGTATTCTTGACTGGTGGTGAAGAGGTGACATTGCGGCCATAATGACATTCGTGTACTCTACAGACTTCAAACCCAATTAACTAACATTAACCAGGAGTGTAAGAGGAGGCTGTCCAAAGCTTGTGTTTCTTTGTGCTTTTATCCTGAACACGTGGGCTTGCGCCGAACGTCCCACGCGGGTTTAGCGCTTCGTGAAATTCAATCTACAATCTGGACGCTCGGAGCACGTCCCGCCCCTCACATATGTTAAGTATGAAAGACGTCTGTAGATATGCAGTGAATATAGTTTACGATTACACAGAGTCAGTGGAGCAGAGGTGAGGTTGATGCATGGTATCTGACACGCTCTCCTGACACACTGCTCTCATTGGCTTCTCGGTTGCATTTTGTTCCAT
>NC_069400.1:17770906-17775906 GCF_026875155.1 Cherax quadricarinatus
GCGCCGTAGATAGGCTCCTGGCCCCTTGGACACAGCACCTCACCTGCTGTTGTCTCTTATTCACCCACCACAGCACAAACATTATGGTGGGGTGGGGAGTGGGGTGACGGATGATGGTTGGTGATGGCAGCGGCGGTGGCGGTGGTGACGATGACAGTGATGGAGGTTGAGAATCGTGATGGTGATATTGATAGTAATGGTGGTTGTGGGGGTGGTAGTAGAGGTGGATGATATCGTTCCATGAAAAGGGAAAGATTGTGTGGTGTCTGTGTTTTGCGTTAATTATGGGGCGAAGAAAAAAGAAAGCGAGGGAGAGAATAAAACAAAAATAAGCAACAAAATAATGAAAGAGCCCCTCCTTCAGAAGCTGCCTCCGAAATTAAACGGAATTGCGATTTTATGAGGCAATTCCAATACGGTACAATTCTTGGAGCGTAGAGCTGAAGCCCACCTGTGTACTCCCTCTTCTCTCTCTACTCAATATCGAGTGTTTGTCGGTTCCAGCAATTGGGAAGAACAGAAATAGATTATTTACTGCTCTATTCGAGCCACCTAGCCAGAGGACTGCGGGCGATTGAGGGCGGGGAGAATAAGAGGGCGGGGAGAATAAGAGAGTGGGTGGGCGAGTGAGCGGAGTGGCAGGTGGGCGAGTTCTTAACACCAGGTATATATTACAGACATATCAATGGTAAAAGGCTCAGTCATGTTATGCTTTGCACCTGGTTGTGGACCTGGGTGTGGACCTGGGTGTGGACCTGGGTGTGGACCTGGGTGTGGACCTGGGTGTGGACCTGGGTGTGGACCTGGGTGTGGACTTGGGTGTGGACTTGGGTGTGGACTTGGGTGTGGACCTTGGTGTGGACCTGGGTGTGCACATGGGTGTGCACATGGATGTGCACCTGGGTGTGGACCTGGGTGTGGTAATGTCCGAAGACCTCACCTTCAAGGACCACAACAATGCCACTATCACATCTGCTAGGAAACTGATAGGATGGATAATGAGAACATTCAAGACAAGAGATGCTAAGCCAATGATGATCCTTTTTAAATCACTCATTCTTTCTAGGCTGGAATACTGCTGTACATTAACATCCCCATTCAAGGCAGGTGAAATTGCAGAGCTAGAGAATGTACAGAGAACCTTTACTGCACGTATAAGTTCCATCAAACACCTTAACTACTGGGAGCGCTTGGAAGCACTTGACTTGTACTCACTAGAGCGCAGGCGAGAGAGATATATCGTAATCTACACCTGGAAGATTCTGGAGGGACTGGTCCCTAATATGCACACAGCAATCACTCCATACGAAAGCAAAAGACTTGGCTGACGATGCAACATACCCCCAGTGAAAAGTAGGGGCGTCACTGGTACACTAAGAGAAAACGCAGTAAGTGTCCGGGGCCCAAGACTGTTCAACAGCCTCCCACCAGCAATAAGGGACATTACGGGAAGACCCCTGGTTGTCTTCAAGAGGGAGCTGGACAGATACCTAAAGACGGTGCCGGATCAGCCGGGCTGTGGTCCGTACGTTGGATTGCGTGCGGCCAGCAGTAACAGCCTCGTTGATCAGGCCCTGATCCACCGGGAGGCCTGGTCGTGGACCGGGCCGCGGGGGCATTGATCCCCGGAATGCCCTCCAGGTAGACTCCTGGTAGACCTCTGGCCTCTATATTATAGAATGGAGATAAGTAAGATTTTGTCACAGAAGAGGTTACTTTACTGAGCACCCCACATCCTGGCTAGTTTATTGAGCACCCCACGTCTTGGCTAGTTTGAGCACCCCACATCCTGGCTAGTTTATTGAGCACCCCACATCCTGGTTAGTTTATTGAGCACTCCACATCCTGGCTAGTTTATTGAGCACCCTACATCCTGGCTAGTTTATTGAGCACCCACATCCTGGCTAGTTTATTGAGCACCCCACATCCTGACTAGTTTATTGAGCACCCCACATCCTGACTAGTTTATTGAGCACCCCACATCCTGACTAGTTTATTGAGCACCCCACATCCTGACTAGTTTATTGAGCACCCCACATCCTGACTAGTTTATTGAGCACCCCACATCCTGACTAGTTTATTGAGCACCCCACATCCTGACTAGTTTATTGAGCACCCCACATCCTGACTAGTTTATTGAGCACCCCACATCCTGGCTAGTTTATTGACCATCCAATATCCTGGCGAGTTTATCGAGATGTTGTATGAGTGGGAATGTTTGAGAGTGAATAGCACTGCCTAGTTAAACCAGTAGACCCACTCTAATTCTTTTATGCTCATATACTTTCATAAAATTAATTAATCGGAGTGTGTGTGTGTGTGTGTGTGTGTGTGTACTCACCTATTTGTGGTTGCAGGGGTCGAGTCCTAGCTCCTGTGTGTGTGTGTGTGTGTGTGTGTGTGTGTATGTGTGTGTGTGTGTGTGTGTGTGTATTTTAACTAAATACACAATAATATAACACTGTCCTATATCACAACTCTGACCAATAACACAACATAACTTACAAGCGGGATAAGATCCCAAGGATATTACCTCCAGCCGGTATCAGCCTGGCGTGTGGGGATGGCTACCAAGCGCTCGTACCTCAAGGGTAATACCAGGGAGTTCCCGTAGGATATTGCCCTCGACAGGCTTCAGGATATGAGTCTTCTCCAGGATGGCTGAGGGCAGCTGGGATGCTGGTCGCGTGCTAGCCTCTTCCTACCCACCTCCCAAGAGATGCCTTGTTCCTGCTGGTGGTTGTTGATGGTTGTTGGGTGGTGGTGGTGGAGGTAGTGGTGGTTTTGAGTGGCGATGGGCTTGAACCACTATCATATCTTCAGTTAATTTTGGTCCAGGACTGACTCAAAGTCGTTTAATGTCTTTTTGCATTTTGCGGGTAGTGACTTGCTGACTCCACGGTACTGTGTGTACTCACCTAGTTGTGGTTGCAGGGGGCGATTCACAGCTTCTGGCCCCGCCTCTTCACTGGTCGCTACTAGGTCACTCTTCCTGTTCCATGAGCTTTATCATACCTCTTCTTAAAGCTATGTATGGATCTCGCCTCCACTACATCACTTCCCAGACAACTCTGAGTGAAGAAATACTTCCTAACATCCTTGTGATTCATCTGAGTCTTCAACTCCAACTGTGGCCCCGTGTTGCTGTGTCCCATCTCTCGAACATCCTGTCTCTGTCCACCTTGCCGATTCCTCTCAGTATTTTATATATCGTTATAGGTATCATTATATATATATATATATATATATATATGTGTTTGTGTTTGTGTGTGTGTGTGTGTGTGTGTGTGTGTGTGTGTGTGTGTGTGTGTGTGTGTGTGTGTGTGTGTGTGTGTGTGTGTGTGTGTGTGTGTGTGTGTGTGTGTACTCACCTAGTTGTACTCACCTAGTTGAGGTTGCGGGGGTCGAGTCCGAGCTCCTGGCCCCGCCTCTTCACTGATCGCTACTAGGTCACTCTCCCTGAGCCGTGAGCTTTATCATACCTCTGCTTAAAGCTATGTATGGATGCTGCCTCCACTACATCGCTTCCCAAACTATTCCACTTACTGACTACTCTGTGGCTGAAGAAATACTTCCTAACATCCCTGTGATTCATCTGTGTCTTCAGCTTCCAACTGTGTCCCCTTGTTACTGTGTCCAATCTCTGGAACATCCTGTCTTTGTCCACCTTGTCAATTCCTCTCAGTATTTTGTATGTCGTTATCATGTCCCCCCTATCTCTCCTGTCCTCCAGTGTCGTCGGGTTGATTTCCCTTAACCTCTCCTCGTAGAACATACCTCTTAGCTCTGGGACTAGTCTTGTTGCAAACCTTTGCACTTTCTCTAGTTTCTTCACGTGCTTGGCTAGGTGTGGGTTCCAAACTGGTGCCGCATACTCCAATATGGGCCTAACGTACACGGTGTACAGGGTCCTGAATGATTCCTTATTAAGATGTCGGAATG
Source organism: Cherax quadricarinatus (assembly GCF_026875155.1). Lineage (NCBI taxonomy): Eukaryota > Metazoa > Arthropoda > Malacostraca > Decapoda > Parastacidae > Cherax > Cherax quadricarinatus. The sequence goes on from NC_069400.1 coordinate 17,774,849, forward strand.
CTGTTCTGAGGTTTGCTAGGCGCCCATATGCTGCAGCAGTTATTTGGTTGATGTGCGCTTCAGGAGATGTGCCTGGTGTTATACTCACCCCAAGATCTTTTTCCTTGAGTGAGGTTTGTAGTCTCTGACCCCCTAGACTGTACTCCGTCTGCGGCCTTCTTTGCCCTTCCCCAATCTTCATGACTTTGCACTTGGTGGGATTGAACTCCAGGAGCCAATTGCTGGACCAGGTCTGCAGCCTGTCCAGATCCCTTTGTAGTTCTGCCTGGTCTTCGATCGAGTGAATTCTTCTCATCAACTTCACGTCATCTGCAAACAGGGACACCTCAGAGTCTATTCCTTCCGTCATGTCATGTGTGTGTGTGTGTGTGTGTGTGTGCGTGTGTGTGTGTGTGTGTGTGTGTGTGTACTCACCTATTTGTACTCACCTGTTCGTGGTTGCAGGGGTCGAGACTCAGCTCCTGGCCCCGCCTCTTTACTGATCGCTACTGGGTCCTCTCTTTCCCTACTCCATGGACTTTATCATACCTCGTCTTAAAGTTACGTATGGTTCCTGCCTCCACTACGTCACTTGCGTGAGTGTTAATTTTTCCTACATCCGCTATGTGCTGTTTTCCTATTTCATATATTTAAATGAAACAAAAACAGTCTATATTTCCCGTGTGTAATGGTGACGGTGTTGACGGAGACAGTAATGGTGACGGTGTTGACGGAGACAGTAATGGTGACGGTGTTGACGGAGACAGTAATGGTGACGGTGTTGACGGAGACAGTAATGGTGACGGTGTTGACGGAGACAGTATGGTGACGGTGTTGACGGAGACAGTAATGGTGACGGTGTTGACGGAGAGAGTAATGGTGACGGTGGTGGTGGTGAAGAGGGTGATAGTTGGGTGGAGATTGTTGGGGTAGAGGTAGAAGATTGGTCACTATCTTTTAAAAAGTCGTCACGCCCTGCCAGTCTCTTTATCAACTTGATAAGAGGACCAACCTCAACCTGTGGTTAAATGATAAGAGAGAGAGAGAGAGAGAGAGAGAGAGAGAGAGAGAGAGAGAGA
>NC_069400.1:17780906-17878406 GCF_026875155.1 Cherax quadricarinatus
ATCATCTCACTCCTACCACCTCGCCTGCCTCTCCCCTGCCTACATAATCCGCTTACCCCCATATCCCCCACTTATATACTATTCATTCAATCATTACCCCCCTACATGACAGTAGCTGCGATGGTGGTAGCGGCAGTGGTGGTTGTGGCGGTGGTGGTAGCTGCGATGATAGTAGCGGCTGTGGTGGTTGCGGCCGTGGTGGTAGCGGCGGTAGTGGTAGCGGAGGTGGCGGTAGCTGTTGTGGCGGTAGCGGCGGTAGTCAAAGTGATTACCTGAGGGTTGCCTGAAGACGATTTTGGGGGGTCACCGCCCCCGCGGCCGGGTCCTACACCATGCTTTCTGGTTGCTGCCATGATCAACCAGGATGCTGGTACAAACCAGACCCACTCCAACATAGGCACCTCAGCCAGGCTGATCAGGAACTGACCAGAGGATCTTATCAAGATCTCTCTTGACAGCGAGGAGTCTTGGTATCTTACGTATGAAAGGAGACGCCCTGAAAAGCCCTGGTCCTTTCACACACATATTGAATCATCCCTTAATGTACTCATGGCACTCCTGCTTTTCATTTAGACTTTCTATATTTCTATAATTCTCAAAACTCAAATTCCAGAAATTGTGAGGCTGGATTAAATTTCAAGATTTTCAAGTCAGATCATAGTGGATATTGTATATCTTAGACACATATAAAGACTTTTATTTAACATTTATAATATAGACACAGTCTTTTTATTTAAACATCATAATGTTGTTACCTCTACAATATTTAAAAAAAAAAAATTGCCTGTTAAACCGGATATTAAAAGATGCTGACATAATTTCTTGAAGTTAAGAAGAAAATACGAATGTTTAATCTTGTTTACTAAACATAACTTTAATACGAAGTTTTACCTATTCGGCACGATATATATATATATATATATATATATATATATATATATATATATATAATATATATATATATATATATATATATATATATAATATATATATATATATATATATAATATATATATATAATGTTGCACCCTGTGTATGGGACCAGTATTGTATTTAAATACTGTAGGAGTGTAAAGTAACTCTCAATATTATATTGCGAATATCTTATTAATAACTAAAATGAAGTTGTTTGTCTTTATATTATCTGTCTCATTAATTATCATCATTAATGTTATTATTATTATTATTATTATTATTTATTATTATTATTATTATTTTATTATTATTATTATTATTATTATTATTTTTTATTATTATTATTATTATTATTATTATTATTATTATTATTATTAGCTATGTAAATAGGCAGGATGTGTTTCTTTTGTTAAATGAGGAGAACAACAAACTACTGACGGTGGGAAACAATCATGCCAACTACTGTTAGTTAGTTTTGGGTCGAGCTCACTGCTGACTGAATCACGAGTCACGTGATATTAGGTTAGTGGACTTGGGTTCAGGGAGTCTTGTCCAGCCCAGAACACAGTAAACATCTCTCTCTCCTCTGGTTGTCTGGTAAAGTTTCAGGTTTCTTTAAGAAACTGTGTCATTGGTGACTCCTGGTTTACTCTGTGTATTGGTGGGAAAAAAAGAGCTATTAATAGACTTGGTCATTTGCACTGTGTCTTAAGGTGTATGTCTTTCAGACATTCTAAGTATGTCTATTTCCTTAACTACAGAACATAGATCCTATTTCTGAGTACAACTACGCTAAGACGTAGATTGTAATAATCTGTGACCATAACTATGGGACTTTCTATAAAAAATCCTATAGTTATGGTCACTACATTCAGTTCATTGATCTTGACATAGAAGTGACAATGTTATGTAAACTCTTAATTTGACTTTGGGATTTAAGATCATTGTTTGACTATATCGTAAGATCCGTCCTTATATTGATACTGTGTTACTTCCATTGAAATTATGTATTTATAACCTCTATGCAAATTCATGCCTTTAAAAGTTACCTTAAAGTAAGATATTTACGAAGACTCGAAAAATATTTCGTTGTGTCTGTTTATTAATTACTGTACACTTATCTAAAATATATTTAGTTGGATTAGGCTAAATTAAATTGCGCTTGCTATAATAGGTTAGATAAGTTTTCTAGGGTTCTTTTGGTACAAAATTATTAATTTTTACATTAACATAAATGAAAAAATATATATCTTTAAAAGTATCAGAGAAAATGTTAGGATTTAATTTTAAATGGGTTCTTGCTGGCTGACAAGTTTTACGTATTCGGAACGACACACACACACATTGTGTGTGTATAATATATATATATATATATATGTGTGTGTATATATATATTATATATCCTGAATCTAGTGATCATCCTCAGGGATGAGCATTTTTACCTTGAAATGGTTTAGAAAAAGCACTTGAGAGGTTGTGGTATCAGCCATCCATCAGAGGCAGATGTCGGCGCTTCTCCTGCCTGACACACAAAATAATCAAGAGAGTGAGTCTGGTAAACAGTCTGTCACGGCGTGAGGGTGTTTGTTTGACCAGCCCTAGTAGCAAGGAGGAGGTGGCAGCAGCAGCAACACCAGCAGTAACACCAGCAACACTAGCAGCAGTAACAGCAGCATTACTAGCATTAGCAGTAACAGTAGTATTATTAGTACTAGCAGCAACAATAGCACAACACTAACACTAGTGGCAGCAGTAATCGCAACAGCAATAGCACAGGTAACGGCAGCAGCTCTAGCACCAGCAGTAACAACAGCATTAGCAGCAGTAACAGCAGCAGCATTATAAGCAGCAGTAAATGCAGCAGCATTAGCATCACTATCAGCAGCAGTAACTGCAGCAGCACAGGCAGCAGCAGGAGAACCAGAAGCAAAAACAGCATCAACGACAACACTAGACACAGCAACACCAGCAGTAGCAACACCAGCAGTAGCAACACCAGCAGTAGCAACACCAGTTGTAAAAGCAGCAGAAACAGCAGCAGCAGTTATAACAGCAGTAAACAGATGAATAAGGGACAAATCATTTAATTTATTTCTAGGCAATTTCTTAAGCCAAGGAACTAAAGCTACCTTCTCCTTCCCCGGGTCAAACTTACTTACCTCTCATTCCTGAAACCTTATGGTCCTTAACGATCCAAAACATTTGGTATGTACTGACTACGTAAAATTTCTAGCCATGAGGGCACATGGCTAGGTTATGGGCCACAAAAATGGATAATGAATAAATTGGCGAGAGGGTAGTGGCAATAGACAGTGGGCAAACTAAACACGCAACCACGACACATTCTTCAGGAGCCTGGCAAACGACGATCAATGTATTCGGTCAACATTTGCTAAATGTTGCTTTGTTCATCCCAGAGAGCCTAGGAAGACTCACCACGTAACTTCTGTAGACTCTGTACCCTCCCTGGCATCCCTCACCTCTTCCATCACCTGTACCTTCATCTGTATCCTCCTCTATGTCCTGTGTATCCTCCTGTAGTTATACAAACCTTGCTATTGGTCAGTCGACAGACTGCTAGTTGCTGAACGAGTCAGTCAAAAAATAGAAAGTTGTAGGATTGGGAGTCAATGAGCAACTTGCTGTAGCTGCCGGTAAGTCAGAAGATAGCTTGAAGTAGCTGCTGACTTCAGGTGCTGATCAGTCACGGAATAATTAACTTCAAGAGATAACTGGCTTCCAGTGCTGGTCAGTCAAGACATAATTGGCTTCAGGTGCTGGTCAGTCAAAGGATAACTGGCTTCAGCTACTCACAGAATAGACCTGGAATAAAAGCAACAACGGAGTCCTGAGACCGAACCCACTGATATTTATCACCAGGTGTCTTCGGATAAGGAGCTCTGGTCCTTCTGGGTAGGTCCTGAGCCCTTGTGAGGGTGCTAGGGAGGAGGAGGAGGAGGAGGAGCACTAACAGCAACACTAGTGGCAGCAGCAACGGGAGGATCAGCAACATGTGGAGTACTTGTAGCAATGGGAATATCATACGAGAGAAACCCTCGAGAAATCGTAATACGATCGCAGACCATTCACGGAACAGGTCGGATTTGAACCCATGGCAATTGAGTCTTAAAACTCTCATTGATTTACGCCAGAAGAGTGGTAACAGTAACAGCAACACCAGTAGCAGTAGCAGGAGGTGAAGGATCAGCAGAAGCAACACCAGTAACAATAACTGCTGGAAAAGCAGCAGTAGCAGCGTGATTAGGAGGAGGAGGAGTAGCAGCACCAGCAGCAGCTCAAGCAGCATCAGCAATAACACCACTTACTGTAACAGCAGCAGAAACAACAGCAGCAGCAGGAGGGTGAAGAGGACAGAGGGTGTACCGTACCCCTTTAGTCAAAAATCAGAGTTGTCTCAGGGTCGCCCTCTCCTGAGGGAGCAGCAGCAACAGCAGCAGCAGCAGCAAGAGGAGCGCCGATGCAGAGTCAACAGCGCAGCTCTTCTTGTTTCGTCAGCAAACACAAGATGCTTATATTATGCCAGGGATAATAATGATGGGCAAACGTTGCAAATTGCACGAGGAATCAGCTGTGTTTGCTGCCGGCTCCAGCCTCCGGCCGTCAGTCCTCCACGCCCCCCTAACCCACCATTTTTTCCCCCTGCCAATGTAGCTGATGATGTTTGTCCAGGTGACTATAATTCTCTTCAATATCTTTATGCAAAACTTTATCGATGTCTTATCCTTGTTGAGTTTAATACTGTTGGTTTAAGAACTTAATACAGGGAGGAGGGAAGGTGAGAGGACATGGAGCTTCGTAAAGTGAGCTTGTTCTAGATTTTTTTTCTTTTATCCTCTGGTTGGGAATTCATCTTGATCAGGTTGTCCAGACTCCCGTGTTGGCGAGATGTCGTCAGTGTGATGCATTCACGTCGTTGTAAATGGTATGGTGATACCCACAAACTGTGGATTGTGATATAATTCAGGACAATTTATTAAGGGAAACGTTACGCTACGAGTGGTTTCGTCAGTCTATTGAGGCCACTCATGGCGAAACGTGTACCTTAATAAAAAGTTTGAACGGTACGTAAGTGTCCTTATCCATACATTCATGTCAGTTGACTCCTGAGCGATCACCAACAGCTTGCTGGGTCAAAGATCGGGGCTCCATAAGAGGATAGAGGATCGAGCTTCCCACTACCCCCTCGTACTGAATGGCCCAAACAGGTTCAACACTTCGCGAAATGCAGAACACTACACTCTATTCCAGAAGCTGGAGTAGCGAGGGGGGCGCTGCCCCCAGACCGTCGTCCTCACACCGAGATACTTCGAGGGTGAAGTGTTGTTGCTGGTGAAGGCCATGTCATCAATGGATCAGATCTAGCTTGTTCCTACTTTCCAGGAGCCGTATGACTCCAACAGGTATGTTTCTCTCAGAGTTTCCAGTTTTCCAGAAGATATGTGCTACAGACTTAGAAGCGTGAAGGAGTGAAGCGGGAGAGAGACACCTGAAGCTCTTCATCTGCGTGTCACACTGGCCGCTAAAGTCATGGAAAGGCGCACGTTGCGGAAAACGTTTTTATGGGGCTGCAACGTTTTCCTCTGTTTCATTATGTTAATGGTATACAATTCCTCGTGGACCATTAGTTCTCTTGTTGTGCTTCTTTTTCTTTTTTTTTCTCTTGTCCTGAGACTACCTCCGCTACTACTACTACTACTACGACTATTAATACTAGTACTATTGCCTTGCTAACACTCCACTCTCTTACTCTTGTGTCACTACCACTACTCTCTTCTTATTACCACCACTATCCCTATTGCACTACCTACAACTACTACTAATATTACTACTACTGCTACTACCACTAATATCACCACTACCTATATCACTACTTTTACCATTATACTGTTATTTTCTCTCGTTCACCCGGCCTCGCCCCCCCCCCTCTCGTATATATATACTGGCACCCTTCCCTTCGCGCTGTGACTAGTTTATGATCCAAGTCGGACCGAAACGACGTCATAAGTGTCTGTTTCCCATATGCGAGTTATTTGTGTATTATTCCAGTCACGGTATAGTGTATTTTTTATTTTCTATACTGTTTGCAAGGTGATGTTTTCACCATACAAACAATTGTGTGGGCTATGTTTCTTTTCCGTATCTTGGCCTTAGATGAAGATAAGATGAGGCCTAGTACCGGGAGGTTCCACTGACAGGCAAACAACATCCGCCAGGTTCTTCCACTGCACAGGTGTAGCGTGTCTACCAGATTGTTCCGCCGGACAGGCAAACAATTAGGATATTTTGCGAATTCCAAACATGACAAGTCTTACCAGTCGTGTGTTTGGGTAACGTCAGATGACGAGCTTCTCCGCTGTGTAAACAAAGCCGAATAAAAACAGTACCCATGACTTCCTACTAGAGTTTAAATAAAAAGTACTTACGTTATTCTAGCAATGTTTGCGTAAGGCCTTGGTGAAGGGCTCTTAATCCAGGGAACTGGAACTACGCTTTCATACCTCGGATCAAATCTGGTTACCTCCATTTCCCTCACTCATTCCCCAGGCGCTGCAAAACTTTTTCCCTATAATAATAATAATAATCATAATAATAAAGTAATTAAAAGTTGGAGCAGCCACAGATCAGCAAGTTTGCCAAGACTTTCTGAGTTTTTCAGATGGCAAAATATGGATGTTATTCACACCCACTTCGTCATTCACTCGTGTCTCGGGGCTGTCATTCTACCGTGTATTGATTCCGTGTTTCGTCCATCCCCGAGGCTGTCAGCGTTCCCCGAGTTCAAGAATGAATCTGTACGTAGTTAAATAATCTCACGTTCCTATCCCCCCCCCCTCCCACGACTAACATATCATCAGAAAACATTTTGGGTGAAATTTTTTTTATACTGGATATATCAGAGGCCGTCGATACCCATGAATGGCTGGAGACATATTTACAGGTAGGGTATGTAAATATCTTTTCCCAGTGAGTTACGTTTGAAGACGCTACTCCGGTACGAAAGTCACTTTCACAGCGTCCTTCTGTTGCGCTAGTATTCCACTGGGCGTAGTACGTGCCCATCTGCTGCAACTACCACCACTGCTGCTGCTGCTACTACTACTGCTGCTACTTCTACTACTACTACTACTTACTACTTTTCGCCAGCACTACCACTATTGCCACCAATGCTATATCCGCCACCACCTCCCGACCCGGACAGTAAGATGACTTTGAGTGTGTATTCAACGTGGATACAATGCCATTTGGTGCAGCCAAAGTTGTTTACACACACACACACACACACACACACACACACACACACACACGTGTACACACACACACACACACGTGTACACACACACACACACACACACACACTAACCTGAGAATAGCGCTCCGATACCTCACTAAGGAATCGTTCATGACTCTGTACACCGTGTACGTCAGGCCCATACTGGAGTATGCAGCACCAGTTTGGAACCCACACCTGGTCAAGCACGTCAAGAAATTAAAGGAAGTGTAAAGGTTTGCAACAAGGCTAGTTTCAGAGCTAAGGGTAATGTCCTACGAAGAAAGGTTAAGTGAAAGCCGACCGACGACACTGGAGGACAGGAGGGTTAGGGGAGACATGATAACGACATACAAAATAGTGCGAGGAATTAACAAGGGGACAGAGACAGGATGTTCCAGAGATGTGACACAGCAACAAAGGGTCACAATTGGAAGGCGAGTCAAAGACATGTTAGGAAATATTTCTTTAGTCATAGAGTTGTCAGGAAGCGATAGTAGTGGAGGCAGGAACCATACATAGTTCTAAGACGAGGTATGATAAAGCTCATGGAGCAGGGGAAGAGAGGACCTAGTAGCGATCAGTGAAGAGGCGGAGACAAGGAGCTATGTCTCGACCCCTGCAACCACAAATAGGTGAGTACAAATAGGTGAATACACACACACACACACACACACACACACACACACACACACACACTCTTACGTGCAGCCAACATCACTGCTTGCTCCTGTTTTTGCTGTTGTTACCTGTTGTTACTGCTGCTGCCTCTACTGTTGTTGTTGCTGTTGTTACTGCTGCTACCTCTACTGTTGTTGTTGATACTGTTGCTTTCTGTTGTTGCTGCTGTAGTTACTGCTGCTGCCTTTTGTTGTTGCTGTTGTTACTGCTGCTGCCTTCTTGTTGTTGTGTATTTTTTCTCTGTTGTTCTGCTGCTGCTCTCTCTGTTGTTGCTGCGTTGTTACTGCTTCTGCCTCTACTGTTGTTGTTGTCTGTTTGCTGCCCTCTTGTCTGCCTGCTACTGTTGTTGCTGTTGTTACTGTTGCTGCCTCTACTGTTGTTGTTGCTGTTGTTACTGCTGCTGCCTCTACTGTTGTTGCTGTTGTTACTGCTGCTGCCTCTACTGTTGTTGTTGTTGCTGTTGTTACTGCTGCTGCCTCTACTGTTGTTGTTGCTGTTGTTACTGCTGCTGCCTCTACTGTTGTTGTTGCTGTTGTTACTGCTGCTGCCTCTACTGTTGTTGTTGTTGTTACTGCTGCTGCCTCTACTGTTGTTGTTGTTGCTGTTGTTACTGCTGCTGCCTCTACTGTTGTTGTTGCTGTTACTGCTGCTGCCTCTACTGTTGTTGTTTGTTGCTGGCTTTCGTTTTGTACTGCTGCTCTCTTCTTGTTGTTGTTGCTGTTGTTACTGCTGCTGCCTCTACTGTTGTTATGCTGCTGTTACTGTTGCTGTACTGCTGCTGCCTCTACGTTGTTGTTGCTGTTGTTACTGCTGCTTGCCTCACGTTGTTGTTACTGCTGCTGTTACTGTTGTTGTTACTGCTGCTGCCTCTACTGTTGCTGTTGTTACTGCTGCTGCCTCTACTGTTGCTGTTGTTACTGCTGCTGCCTCTACTGTTGCTGTTGCTGTTGTTACTGCTGCTACCTCTACTGTTGTTGCTGCTGTTGTTACTGCTGCTGCCTCTTCTGTTGTTGCTGTTGTTACTGCTGCTGCCTCTACTGTTGTTGTTGCTGTTGTTACTGCTGCTGCCTTTCTGTTGTTGTTGCTGCTGTTGTTACTGCTGCTGCCTCTTCTGTTGTTGTTGCTGTTGTTACTGCTGCTGCCTCTACTGTTGTTGTTGCTGTTGTTACTGCTGCTGCCTTTTCTGTTGTTGTTTCTGTTGTTACTGCTGCTGCCTCTACTGTTGTTGCTGCTGTTGTTACTGCTGCTGCCTCTACTGTTGTTGTGTTGCTGTTGTTACTGCTGCTGCCTCTACTGTTGTTGTTGTTACTGCTGCTGCCTCTACTGTTGTTGCTGTTGTTACTGCTGCTGCCTCTACTGTTGTTGTTGCTGTTGTTGCTGCTGCTGCCTCTACTGTTGTTGTCTGTTGCTGTTATTGTTACTGCTGCTGCCTCTACTGTTGTTGTTTGTTGCTGTGCTCTACTGCTGCTGCTCCTCTACTTTGTTGTTGTTTTACTGCTGCTGCCTTTTCTGTTGCTGTTGCTGTTGTTACTGCTGCTGCCTCTACTGTTGTTGCTGTTGTTACTGCTGCTGCCTCTAATGTTGTTGTTACTGCTGCTGCCTCTACTGTTGTTGTTACTGCTGCTGCCTCTACTGTTGTTGTTACTGCTGCTGCCTCTACTGTTGTTGTTACTGCTGCTGCCTCTGCTGTTGTTACTGCTGCTGCCTCTACTTTTGTTGTTACTGCTGCTGCCTTTACTGTTGTTGTTACTGCTGCTGCCTCTGCTGTTGTTACTGCTGCTGCCTCTACTGTTGTTGTTGTTACTGCTGCTGCCTCTACTGTTGTTGCTGTTGTTACTGCTGCTGCCTCTACTGTTGTTGTTACTGCTGCTGCCTCTACTGTTGTTACTGCTGCTGCCTCTACTGTTGTTGTTGCTGTTGTTACTGCTGCTGCCTCTACTGTTGTTGCTGCTGTTATGTTACTGCTGCTGCCTCTACTTGTTGTTGCTGTTGTTACTGCTGCTGCCTCTACTGTTGTTGTTGCTGTTGTTACTGCTGCTGCCTCTACTGTTGTTGCTGTTGTTACTGCTGCTGCCTCTACTGTTGTTGTTGCTGTTGTTACTGCTGTTGCCTCTACTGTTGTTGTTGTTGCTGTTGTTACTGCTGCTGCCTCTACTGTTGTTGCTGTTGTTACTGCTGCTGCCTCTACTGTTGTTGCTGTTGTTACTGCTGCTGCCTCTACTGTTGTTGCTGTTGTTACTGCTGCTGCCTCTACTGTTTGTGTTGCTGTTGTCTACTGACTGGCTGCCTCTACTGTTGTTGCTGCTGTTACTGCTGCTGCCTCTTCTGTTGTTGCTGCTGTTGTTACTGCTGCTGCCTCTACTGTTGTTGTTGCTGTTGTTACTGCTGCTGTCTCTACTGTTGCTGCTGTTACTGCTGCTGCCTCTACTGTTGTTGCTGTTGTTACTGCTGCTGCCTCTACTGTGTTGCTGTGTTACTGCTGCTGCCTCTACTGTTGCTGTTGTTACTGCTGCTGCCTCTACCTTGTTGCTGTTGTTACTGCTGCTGCCTCTACTGTTGTTGCTGTTGCTGTTGTTACTGCTGCTGCCTCTACTGTTGCTGTTGTTACTGCTGCTGCCTCTACTGTTGTTGCTGTTGTTACTGCTGCTGCCTCTACTGTTGTTGGTTGTTACTGCTGCTGCCTCTACTGTTGCTGTTGTTACTGCTGCTGCCTCTACTGTTGTTGCTGTTGTTACTGCTGCTGCCTCTTCTGTTGTTGCTGCAGTTACCGCCTCAAGCTTCATATTCCTTTCATGTGTTCAGGCTGAAGTTAAATTTGAACTTGGCTAACTAATGAGAAATAGAGTAAGCAGAGTAGTAAGCAGTCCGTTATTGTCTCGGGCATGCTTCCAATCCAGCTCTCAATCCTCCATCCTCGGCTCATCATCACTGCTACTTGTGTCGTTCTCCTTCTTTCTCTTCTCCTTCTATCTCTCTCCTTCTTCTTCTTCTCCTTCTTCTTCTCCTTCTTCTTCTTATTGTTTATCTTTTTCTTCTTTCTTCAGGGTACGGGGTGTTGTGTCATCGTTGTTAACCTCATTGTCACTATCGTCGTCACCATCGTCACCATCGTCATCATCGTCGTCATCGTCGTCATCGTCGTCATCATCGTCATCATCGTCATCATCGTCGTTGCCATCATCGTCGTCCCCCTGACCAACATACACCGTCGTGTGGAAGGTAAGACTCACTGGTCTGTGTTTGTTCTCACCTGTCATCTCCTGGCTTCAGTTTTTACCCTGCAAGCCAACCTGTTTTTTCTTTCTTTCTATCCTTCTCGGGCTCTGTCGTACCTACAACTCAAACTGTGCATCAAGTCTTTTTCCCCACCATTTAATCGTTCCGTTCATTCCACTTTGCTTATAAATACACATTAAACAGAACAAACTTAAGCTTTCACGACGCTTCCCTCAGAACTGACCTTCACTATCATCCCTGTGAGCTTTGTAAAGCTAAATTAAGGCTTAATGTGCTGTGCTTGTACTTGTGTCTGCTTGTAGACTTGTCCCAGTCACAAGCATTCCACTTACTCGTCTCAAACTGAAAAAAACACTTCCTTACGTCTCAGAACCGTTCGGCGTGATCTGGGACTCTAAATTGCACATGCAACTTATTTTTTCAACATTGCCATTTTTTTTTTGGGGGGGAGGAGAAATAAAAAATAAAGTTGTTTCAATATGAGTTTTTAGTTCTGAGTTTTGCCCATTAGTGTCACTGTTTTTCGTGTAAGAATTCCGTTCTGAATGTCATGTACATAGTTAAACATTGTTTCTTTTGTCTCTCCTCGTATCGCATGTGTCTCTGGACTTTCCCGAGTTTGTGTGTGTGTGTGTGTGTGTGTGTGTGTGTGTGTGCGCGTTCGCGTGCACATATTTTGAATTTCAAGCATGCTGGGGGGAGTAAAGGCCCTCGGTAAATACACTCTGAAGGTTAGCAAATAAGCAGTCACTGTTACTGAATATAGAACAATAGTCATTACAGAGGCGGGTTAAATGTGATCTTTCACTCGAAGTAGCCAGTACGAGGAGGAGGGACGATAATAAAGGTAGAGATTAGAAGAGCTACGCTTGTAAACAGGTCTATACTAAACTCTGCAGAACTTTTCAATTCTTTTATTCCTCCCCTTCCCCTTGCCGCTTGACAGACATAGTGACGGTGCTGACTCTATGTAACCTCGCCAGCACTCATTGTCTGTGGGCATTCCTCTATGCTCCTTATTTTCCTTCAAAGGTTTTTTAATACTCTGGGCGGGTTTGCAAACGTCTTCCAGCCATGACAGACGTTCCTCCCTTCTCCGTGCTGTCACTTTCATGTTGTTCCCACATCGTGATGTGTCTACTTCGTGGTGTCCCCACTTCATAATGTATCTATTTCATATTGTTCCCACTTCGTGATGTACCTGTTACATGATACCTGAAGAATGGTTACAGGGACCCACTGACAGGTCCCAGACCAGGCCTCCTGGTGGATCAAGGTCTGATCAGTAGGTTTCTTTTGGCCTCACGTTAGTCATGGGATGACTTTAGGAATTTCTCCAGGTCCCTTTTGAAGATAGCAAAGGTCTATTGGTAATCCCCCTTATGCATGATTGAATGTTGTCGAATAATCTTGGGCTCCCTACACTTATTTTGATATTGCACCGTCTGCTTTCATAGGGAGTGATTTCTGTATGCAGATTTAGGACCAGTCCCTCTTGAGTTTTCCGTGTGTAAATTATGATGTATCTTTATCGCTTTCGTTCCAACAAATAGAGTTCAAGGGACTTCAAACGGTCCCATTAATTCACGTACTTGATTGAGTTTATAAGTACAGTGAAGGTTCTCTGTTCATTCGCCCGTCTTAAAATGTTACTAGTGCACAGCAATATTCCAGATTCAAGGGAACAAGTGACTTTAAGAAGACCTTCATTTTCCTAGAAAACTTTGTTTTGAGATCCTAGAAATTGAGGCGTTCTGACATTGTTTTTAAGTCCTTCACCTTACTTTTTCGCTCTTTTGAGTAGTTAAAGTTAGATTCAAATTTCAACTTAGCTTTACCTCAATTTGTCCTCATCACATTTTCTGTAGCTCTCTTGATTCACATTCGCTTGGAGATTTGCCGAGTCCTCAGTGGATGCTACCTTATAGTAACTTCTGATATCGTCTGCAAATGATGAGGAAAAGATGGCGGCGAGTATTGTGCCTTGAGGAACAGAGCTTTTCACTGTGGCAGCCTCCGATTATCTCTGTCTACTATTACTCTCTCTGTTCTATTAGTTAGATTTTTTTTAAAATCCATCTGTTCTCCTTTCCATTTATTTTTTGCATACATTTTATATGTACTTAAACCATGATCGCACTTGTCGAAGACTTGCCCGGAGTGTAATACTTGAAGGATGTTTCGGGGGTCAGCGCCCCCGCGGCCCGACTTTTGCAAAGTCTTTGTATACTACATCTGCATTTTGTTTTTCCGGTCATCCAAGACCGTATTATAGTGGCACCGACGTCAGCACCGTGGCACCGACGTCAGCACCGTGGCACCGACGTCAGCACCGTGGCACCGACGTCAGCACCGTGGCACCGACGTCAGCACCGTGGCACCGACGTCAGCACCGTGGCACCGACGTCAGCACCGTGGCACCGACGTCAGCACCGTGGCACCGACGTCAGCACCGTGGCACCGACGTCAGCACCGTGGCACCGACGTCAGCACCGTGGCACCGACGTCAGCACCGTGGCACCAACGTCAGCACCGTGGCACCAACGTCAGCACCGTGGCACCAACGTCAGCACAGTGGCACCAACGTCACTACCGTGGCACCAACGTCAGCACCGTGGCACCAACGTCAGCACCGTGGCACCAACGTCAGCACCGTGGCACCGACGTCAGCACCGTGGCACCGACATCACCGTGGCACAAACGTCAGCACCGTGGCACCCACAGCACCGTGGCACCGACGTCAGCACCGTGGCACCGTCAGCCCCGTGACACCAACATCAGCCCCGTGGCACCAACGTCAGCACCGTGGCACCAACGTCAGCACCGTGGCACCAACGTCAGCACCGTGGCACCGACGTCAGCACCATGGCACCAACGTCAGCACCGTGGCACCAACATCAGCACCGTGGCACCAACATCAGCACCGTGGCACCAACGTCAGCACCGTGGCACCAACGTCAGCACCGTGGCACCAACGTCAGCACCGTGGCACCGACGTCAGCACCGTGGCACCGACGTCATCACCGTGGCACCGACGTCATCACCGTGGCACCGACGTCATCACCGTGGCACCGACGTCAGCACCGTGGCACCGACGTCAGCACCGTGGCACCAACGTCAGCACCGTGGCACCAACATCAGCACCGTGGCACCAACGTCAGCACCGTGGCACCAACATCAGCACCGTGGCACCAACGTCAGCACCGTGGCACCAACATCACCGTGGCACCGACGTCAGCACCGTGGCACCGACGCCAGCACCGTGGCACCAACATCAGCACCGTGGCACCAACGTCAGCACCGTGGCACCAACATCAGCACCGTGGCACCGACGTCAGCACCGTGGCACCGACGTCAGCACCGTGGCACCAACGTCAGCACCGTGGCAGTAAGCCTCAGTACCCTCGACTGTCATCAGTCAGTCGGCAACAATGAACACAACTTATGTGTTTTTTTTTCCGTTAAATAAAGAAAACGACTCGTGTTGTGAAGAGAATAAAGGAGGAAGAGAAATAGATGGGAGAAGGGGAGGGGGAGGGAAATGGGGAGGGGGAGGCTGCGCATTGTTATCTCATAGGGTGGGAAGGGACAGAGACTGGAGGGAATGGACAGAAGTAAAGAAAAGGGGTGGACAGAAGGGAAGAGAATGGACTAAAGTAAAGATGGACAGAAATTAGGGGAGGGGAGAGAGAGACAGATGTAAGGGAAGGGGAGAGACAGAGGTAAAGGAAGTTGGATAAAAGCAAAGAGAGGGGAGAGAGAGAGAGATAAACGAAGGGGAGAGACAGAGGTAAAGGAATAGGATGGACAGAGGCTAGGGAAGTGGATGGACATAAGTAGGGGCAGGTGGGGCAATGGAAGGGGAGCTGGAGGATGGATGGCTGCTTCCAATCAGATAGCCAGGGGTAATTAAATTTATTTAGCATGCGCCTTTATGAAGTTAATCAAAGATGTTTATCAGGGAGCCATGTTAGGCCCTGAGACTGGCCCTTGTGCCTCTGTTCCGTGGACACCCAGCCATGTTAGGCCCCGAAACTAGTCCTTGTGCCCCTGTGGCACGGACGTCCAGCCATGTTAGGCCGTGAGACCGGCTCTTGTACCCTTGTAGCTTCGAATCTTAAGGACACGTGGGTATAACCCGAGTCTGGAAGAGCCTCTTATGACCTTGTGACTCGGGGTATGATAGTGGGTATTTGTGCTATTTCTTAATGTGTAAATTATGACGACATCGTGAGCCATACACGAGGCCATGAGTGCCATTGTTAACGAGGTTCATAAACGACGACATGAGTGCCGTTATTAACGAGGTAATTTGCAGTCGACCTGGCCTCGTCATATCTTCATCTTAAACAATGATATTGACAAGCAAACGACATCTCGCAGGGTGAGTCACCTACGTTAAATCTTACAGATATCTTCAATAAATCCACAACTAAAAAAGAAATGTAAAGTGTTAATGTGATAATGGTGAGAATGATGTACATAGCTTATTATGTTCCGCCCATGTTAATATTAGCTAAAGAAAATTCTCTCTAAGCCTTCCAGCTACTGCAAAACGAAGCCCTCGGAATAATTCCCGGTCCTAAAACTACAACGATTTTTAACATGAGGAAGGAACTTGGTGTTCCTAGTACGAGTGACAGGATTACTGAGATTAACACTATACTTGGTATTGGAATGTTACCTGGAGTTTACCTGGAGAGGGTTTTGGGGGTCAACGCCCCCGCGGCTCTGAGACCAGGCCTCATCACTGTCACTACATTTTTTTTTTATTAACACACTGGTCGATTCCCACCAAGGCAGGGTGGCCCGAAAAAGAAAAACTTTCACCATCATTCACTCCATCACTGTCTAGAAGTAAACAAACACGGATACATATGGGAAGTGAAAATATTCAATTATATTATATTTTATAACTTGCACGAACTATATCTCCGTAGAGAGGAGCATTTCATTGCTCCATGGAAGATGTATTCACTTAATATCACATATCTTCAAGTTCCTCCCAAGAAGCTCTTCACTAGTAAACTCTTCCTTAAATCATAAGCAACGGCAAGTACTCAAAAAAAATAACTTTCTCGCTAAGCAGCAACATTAACAGTATTAGTAATAATAGTTGTTATTGTAGTAGTAATAGTAACAGCAGCAGTAACAGAATAGCTGGTTTCCGTTCCTGTATGCGTCTCTCTCTCTCTCTCTCTCTCTCTCTCTCTCTCTCTCTCTCTCTCTCTCTCTCTCTCTCTCTCTCTCTCTCTCTCTCTCTTTCAAAACCACCAATATGTGTGAGGAATGTACCGTAAAATCCCGACAAAGATAGCAGAATTTTTGCATAAGCAGTATGGTTCCCGGGCGTCACTTGGCTGCATAAAACTCTGGACAATATTAGCCTTTTTTATTAAGAACAAAAATCTGGAGATATATGGCTGTGGGACTCGCTAGTATTATGTGTGTGTGTGTGTGTGTGTGTGTGTGTGTGTCTGCCTGTCTGTCCTCGAGACTGTTTGAATGCTACAGACGAGTAGGCCTCTGAAGAGGGTAAGGTTTACTAATGTATATAAATACAACCCACACATAGAAAGCTTTAGACGACGTTTCGCTCCATATCCTCGATCATTGTCAAGTCCCAGATGAGTAAGAAACAAGCGAAACAGACAGGCATAAGAGCCGTTTTCACTGCAGTGATTTGACCAGTCAACCAGTGCTTGGTCTGGATGGCCATTAAAGATGGCTCATTAACGATGCTTGAAACCTGTTTACCAGTCAACCTGGAGGTTACCTGGAGGTTATTCCGGGGATCAACGCCCCCGCGGCCCGGTCCATGACCAGGCCTCCCGATGGATCAGGGCCTGATCAACTAGGCTGTTACTGCTGGCCGCACGCAGTCCGACGTACGAGCCACAGACCGGCTGATCCGGCACTGACTTTAGGTATCTGTCCAGCTCTCTCTTGAAGGCAGCCAGGGGTTTATTGGCAATTCCCCTAATGCTTGATGGGAGGCTGTTGAACAGTCTTGGGCCCCGGACACTTATGGTGTTTTCTCTTAGTGTACCAACGGCGCCCCTACTTTTTATTGGCGGCATTTTGCATCGCCTGCCCAGTCTTTTACTTTCGTAGGGAGTGATTTCTGTGTGCAGATTTGGGACCATTCCTTCCAAGATTTTCCAAGTGTAGATTATGATATATCTCTCCCTCCTGCGTTCCAACGAGTACAAGTCGAGTGCTTCCAAGCGTTCCTAGTAGTTAAGGTGCTTGACAGAACTTATACGTGCAGTAAAGGATCTCTGTACACTCTCTAGATCTGCGATTTCACCTGCTTTGTATGGAGATGGTAATGTACAGCAGTATTCCAGCCTAGAGAGAACAAGTGATTTGAAAAGGATCATCATGGGCTTGGCATCTCTCGTTTTGAAAGTTCTCATTATCCATCCTATCATTTTCTTTGCACGTGCGATCGTGGCACTGTTGTGATCCTTGAAAGTGAGATCCTCAGACATTACTACTCCCAGGTCCCTTACATTATTTTTCCGCTCTATTGTATGGCCGGAGTCAGTAGTATACTCTGTTCTAGTTATTATCTCCTCCAGTTTTACATAACGGAGTAGTTGGAATTTGTCCTCATTGAACATCATATTGTTTACCGTTGCCCACTGGAAAACTTTGTTTATATCTTCTTGGAGGTTAACCGCGTCCTCAGCAGATGACAGCCTCATGCAGATCCTAGTATCATCCGCAAAGGATGATACGGTGCTGTGGTGTATATCTCTGTTTATGTCTGATATAAGGATAAGGAATAAGATGGGGGCGAGTACTGTGCCTTGTGGAACAGAGCTCTTCACTATGGCAGCCTCCGATTTAACTCTGTTGACCACTACTTTTTGTGTTCGATTTGTTAGGAAGTTGAAGATCCATCTCCCCACTTTCCCAGTTATTCCTTTAGCACGTATTTTATGGGCTATTACGCCATGATCGCATTTGTCAAATGCTTTTGCAAAGTCTGTGTATATTACATCTGCATTCTGATTTTCTTCCAGTGCATCCAAGGCCATGTCATAGTGATCCAGTAGTTGTGAGAGGCAGGAGCGACCCGCCCTGAACCCATGTTGCCCTGGATTGTGCAGATTTTGGGAATCCAGGTGATTTGCAATCCTGCTTCTTAGCACTCTTTCAAAGATTTTTATGATGTGGGACGTCATAGCTATTGGTCTATAGTTCTTAGCTAATGCTTTGCTGCCACCTTTATGGAGTGGGGCTATATCCGTTGTTTTAAGTGACTGTGGAATTTCACCCATGCCCAAGCTGCTGCTCCATAGTGTACTTAGGGCACGCGAGAGGGGTTTCTTGCAGTTCTTAATGAAAACAGAGTTCCACATAATACACACAGCCATAGTCTCAAAAAGCATAGCATTCTAAGTCTATCGGAAGATTATTCTTAAGTCACCCGTTTAAGGTGGTAAACGCACCACGTAACGGAGACAGATAGCGACAGCCGTATCTTAATATCCTGCTGCTCGTTACGTCTTGCTTCTTTCAATCGTCTTGCCTGAGCATTTCTAGCAAGACAATGAATGAATGATGGTGATATTTTTTTTCTTCAGGTCAGCTTATCATGGTGGGAAACCGCCAGAGCGATAACTCACAAAAACTGCGCCAGTGAACAATATTTCACATCCCTTATTCAAGCTCGTTGGAACTGCATTTTTTTCTCTGTTTATATTCAAGAGTTAAACGTTTCCGTATATTTAGTAATTCGGGATGCAAATAACTGTTGTATAAACTTACCATGAGTTTAGTTAAATGTGACAATGTTTTGGAGGACCCCCCCCCCCCCCTCCTAAAAAAATACGGTATATAAATAAAAGAGGTTTGTGCATAGAAGATAAAAGAGTATGGTCTTCCTGGAGCCTAACTGGAGAGTGTTCCAGGGGGAAGTCAACGTCCCCGTGGCTCGGTCCATGACCAGGCCTTCTGGTGGATCAGGGCCTCATCAGCCAGACTGTTACTGCTGGCCTCACGCGGTTCATCGTATGAACCATAGCCCGGCTGATCACGAACTGACTTTAGTTGGTGTTACTTGACCTGAGTGCTATCTAGAAGCAAACTAAAGTCTTCAGCTTTCACAATTTTTGTGTTTTTACCTTACAAAACAAGCGATATGATTAACAACAACACCTTAGCTGTGGTGATTGTTCGTTCAAAGACACACGGTATAGTGAAATTGATAAATAAGACTCAGTGGGGAGTAAGGATACCCAGGTGATACACCTGTGTCTTGTTCATCAACGAGGGAGAGCGATCTTGCATCTGAGATTTCCCATGTACGAAGTCGCTCAGGGTGATCTGACTACCAGCGCGGCTATCCACAGAGGCAACTCTCCGGAAAGAGTCTTTCCTATAAGACCTGAGTACAGGCCTAAAGGCGTAGGCCATGTGGTATACTGAGTAGGATTTCATATATTTTCACATTTTTTCGTAATAAATCTATTATTATTATTATTATTATTATTATTATTATTATTATTATAGGGGTGACGGGTGAGGGTGAGGGGTGACATGTGAGGGTGAGGGGTGACGGTGAGGGTGAATGGTGACGGTGAGGGTTGAACGGTGAGGGTGAGGGGTGAAGGGGGAGGGTGATGGGTGACGGTGAGGGTTGAAGGGTGGGGGTGAAGGGTGAGCCCTGACATCTGGTGGCAAAAACAAACATAAATAGAACATTAGGGATGAGTGAAAAATAAGTGAAATCAGTTTTAAACTCAGCATCATTGCCCGTTCCTTGCCAGTTCTTTGCCCGTTCCTTGCCCGTTCCTTGCCCGTTTCTTGCCCGTTCCTTGCCAACTCCTTGCCCGTTCCTTACCCGTTCCTTGCCCGTTCCTTGCCCGTTCCTTGCCCGTTCCTTGCCCGTTCTTTGCCCGTTCCTTACCCGTTCCTTACCCGTTCCTTACCCGTTCCTTGCCCGTTCCTTGTCCGTTTCCTTGCCCCCTCCTTGCCCGTTCCTTTCCCCTTCTTGCCCGTTCCTTGCCTGTTCCTTGCCCGTTCCTTGCCCGTTCCTTGCCCGTTCTTTGCCCGTTCCTTGCCCGTTCTTTGCCCGTTCCTTGCCCGTTCCTTGCCCCCTCCTTGCCCGTTCCTTGCCCGTTCCTTGCCCCCTCCTTGCCCGTTCCTTGTCCGTTCCTTGCCCGTTCTTTGCCCGTTCCTTGCCCGTTCCTTACCCGTTCCTTACCCGTTCCTTACCCGTTCCTTGCCCGTTCCTTGTCCATTCCTTTCCCCCTCCTTGCCCGTTCCTTGCCCCCTCCTTGCCCGTTCCTTGCCTGTTCCTTGCCTGTTCCTTGCCCGTTCCTTGCCCGTTCTTTGCCCGTTCCTCATCCGTTCCTCATCCGTTCCTTGCCCGTTCCTTGCCCGTTCCTTGCCCGTTCCTTGCCCGTTCTTTGCCCGTTCCTTGCCCGTTCCTTGCCCGTTCTTTGCCCGTTCCTTGCCCGTTCCTTGCCCCCTCCTTGCCCGTTCCTTGTCCGTTCCTTGCCCGTTCCTTGCCCCCTCCTTGTCCGTTCCTTGCCCGTTCTTTGCCCGTTCCTTGCCCGTTCCTCACCCGTTCTTTGTCCGTTCCTTGCCCGTTCCTTGTCCGTTCCTTGCCCGTTCCTTGTCCGTTCCTTGCCCCCTCCTTGCCCGTTCCTTGCCCGTTCCTTGCCCGTTCCTTGCCCGTTCCTTGCCCGTTCCTTGCCCGTTCCTTGCCCGTTCCTTGCCCGTTCTTTGCCCGTTCTTTGCCCGTTCCTTGCCCGTTCCTTGCCCGTTCCTTGCCCGTTCTTTGCCCGTTCCTTGCCCCCTCCTTTGCCCGTTCCTTGCCCGTTCTTTGCCCGTTCCTTGCCCGTTCCTCACCCGTTCCTTGTCCGTTCCTTACCCGTTCCTTGTCCGTTCCTTGCCCGTTCCTTGTCCGTTCCTTGCCCCCTCCTTGCCCGTTCCTTGCCCCTCCTTGCCCGTTCCTTGCCCGTTCCTTGCCCGTTCCTTGCCCGTTCCTTGCCCGTTCCTTGCCCGTTCCTTGCCCGTTCCTTGCCCGTTCCTTGCCCGTTCTTTGCCCGTTCCTCATCCGTTCCTTGCCCGTTCCTTGCCCGTTCCTTGCCCGTTCTTTGCCCGTTCCTCATCCGTTCCTTGCCCG
Source organism: Cherax quadricarinatus (assembly GCF_026875155.1). Classification (NCBI taxonomy): domain Eukaryota; kingdom Metazoa; phylum Arthropoda; class Malacostraca; order Decapoda; family Parastacidae; genus Cherax; species Cherax quadricarinatus. The sequence continues at coordinate 17,802,173 of NC_069400.1, forward strand.
TTCCTTGCCCGTTCCTTGCCCGTTTTTTGCCCGTTTTTTGCCCGTTTTTTGCCCGTTTTTTGCCCGTTCCTTGCCCGTTCCTTGCCCGTTTCTTGCCCGTTCCTTGCCCCCTTCTTCCTACCTCTTCTCACATCTCCGGACGCTGAGAAGCCTTGAAACAACACATCAAATATTTAATGAACGTGACAGACAAGCTGCCGAGCCTTGTCCTTGTCACCTCCACCTTCGTCTCTTTTCTTTATCTCTCTCTCTCTCTCTCTCTCTCTCTTCATCTTTAAAGATGGAGAAGAAGACACCATCTTCACCTGTATTCGTTTCCTTTCATTCATCTTTCTTCTTCTTCGTCTTCAAACGTCATATTTACGTATATTCGTCTCTTTTCTTCACATCTCTTCTTATTCTCTACTTTAAACATCTTCACTTACATTCGTCTGTTTTCTTTACTCTAATAAACTTAGTAAGGTCACGCAAGTTGGCAGGTTAAAGAAGACCGGAGACGGAGTGTTGCGTGATAAACAAGAAGCTACGAATAACAAGGAGAAACATATTGTTGCGCAGATGACAGCGAACACGTCACCAGAGATGCATGTAAATCACATCAATTGAAACTGATGAAGCTACTCGTGGCGTAACGTTACGTTACGTTACGTTACGTTACGTTTTCTCCATTCATCTGCTGTCCATCCCTCATGATCGAGTGACCACCGTCGGTTTTTTTTTTTTTTGGTCATAGCAGCAGTCAATAATTGTTCCTTTACCGGCTTGCTGGCAGTTCTGCCAACTTCAAGGAGCCTCGTCGAACAGTTTGTGGCTCTCGCTAAACAAGGCTGGTTTCAGACCGAGCCACGGGGGCGCTGACCCCCGAAACCCTCTCCAGGTATCCAGATATACCTTATAAACCTGAACCCCAAAACATTGGCGGTACATGCGAGGTTAGCGAGTCTCGGAACTGCTTGAAGGCACTTTAACTAAGAATTCTTCAGGACTATGAAGACAACCCATCTCAAGCTCATCAGACAGTCAGCGACACTCACGAAGCTCAAACCTGGCGGGGCATCTGTAACACTTCATGAAATCCCAAAGTTTGGCAATAAGATGGTGTTATGTTAGGTAAAAGGACACAAGTGCAAGTAATATGACATTTTATTGACCGTACTCGAAGGGGGTTGAGGATGATGTCGTTCTCAGAGGTCGTGGCCATGCCTAGTGGCAGTAATCAGAGATGGATGGGGCAAATGGGGCCAACCATCGCTCGGGGTCCTCAGGTATTCTGCCCATCGTCAGAGAGGGAATTTATGACATATTTCCCTTGGTTCTGAGATTTGGACTATCTTTATCTGGCTGTACATTACGGCTCATTCCTTATTGTTACTTCCTTCTCATCTTTGTAGCTCTGGTCTACCTGTCCTCCTTCGTTCCCATCCATTCACCTTTTTCTCTCCCTCTCTCCCCCTCCCCCCCAGACACAAGCTCTTTGGCATCCTCAAAATGCTTAGTATTCGCGCAGTGCCAGGTTATATTGGGTGGCGGTAGAGAATAGAGAAGGGGGGAGGGGAGGGAGGAGAGAGAGAGAGAGAGAAGAGAGAGAAAGAGAGAGAGAGAGAGAGAGAGAGAGAGAGAGAGAGGGAGTGAGAGAGCAACAAAGCTATCACTCAAATATTTTTCGTCAAGCAGTTATTCACTTTTATTTTTTTTACATATTTTTTTTGCGTTTTTTCTAATCGAAACTATAAACATACATATATTAATTAATAAAAAAATATTTTATATTAACTCTAAAATTGTATGTGACTAATTAGTTACCCTGTTCTCTTCCATTTCCTTAAATCTCTATAATCGGCCAATAAATGTACTCTGGTAGAATTATAGAACTTATGCATTTAATAAATTATCCCAATTTACCGCCATCTAATGTCATCATTCCTTATTCTGTGTATAACATACACACTCAGACACGACATCTACACTGCCTTCAGCCAGCCTCAGACACGACATCTACACTGCCTCCAGCCAGCCTCAGACACGACATCTACACTGCCTCCAGCCAGCCTCAGACACGACATCTACACTGCCTTCAGCCAGCCTCAGACACGCATCTACACTGCCTCCAGCCAGCCTCAGACCACGACATTACACTGCCTCCAGCCAGCCTCAGACACACATCTACCTGCCTCCAGCCAGCCTCAGAACGACATTACACTGCCTCCAGCCAGCCTCAGACACGAAAAATCTACACTTTCCTCCAGCCAGCCTCAGACACGACATCTACACTGCCTACCAGCCAGCCTCAGACCCCGACATCTACACTGCCCCCGCCAGCTCAGACACGACATCTACATGCCTCCAGCCAGCCCTCAGACACGACATCTACACTGCCTCCAGTCAGGGCCCCAGACACGACATCTACACTGCCTCCAGCCAGCCTCAGACACGACATCTACACTGCCTCCAGCCAGCCTCAGACACGACATCTACAAAGCCTCCCGCCAGCCTCAGACACGACATCTACACTGCCTCCAGCCAGCCTCAGACACGACACTACACTGCCCCCAGCCAGCCTCAGACACGACATCTACCCCTGCCTCCAGCCAGCCTCAGACACGACATCTACACTGCCTCCAGCCAGCCTCAGACACGACATCTACACTGCCTCCCAGCCGCCTCGACACGACATCTACACTGCCTCCAGCCAGCCTCAGACACGACATCTACACTGCCTCCAGCCAGCCAGACCCCGACATCTACACTGCCTCCAGCCAGCCTCAGACACGACATCTACACTGCCTCCAGCCAGCCTCAGACACGACATCTACACTGCCTCCAGCCAGCCTCAGACACGACATCTACACTGCCTCCAGCCAGCCTCAGACACGCAAACTACACTGCCTCCAGCGCCTCAGACACGACATCTACACTGCCCCCAGCCAGCCTCAGACACGACATCTACACTGCCTCCAGCCAGCCTCAGACACGACATCTACACTGCCTCCAGCCAGCCTCAGACACGACATTTTACACTGCCTCCAGCCAGCCTCAGACACGACATAACACTGCCTCCAGCCAGCCTCAGACACGACATCTACACTGCCTCCAGCCAGCCTCAGACACGACATTACACTGCCTCCAGCCAGCCTCAGACACGACATACACTGCCTCCAGCCAGCCTCAGACACGACACTACACTGCCTCCAGCCAGCCCCAGACACGACATCTACACTGCCTCCAGCCAGCCTCGACACGACATCTACACTGCCTCCAGCCAGCCTCAGACACGCATCTACATGCCTCCAGCCCGCCTCAGACACGACATCTACACTGCCTCCCGCCAGCCTCAGACACGACATCTACACTGCCTCCAGCCAGCCTCAGACACGACATCTACACTGCCCCCAGCCAGCCTCAGACACGACATCTACACTGCCCCCAGCCAGCCTCAGCACGACATCTACACTGCCCCCAGCCAGCCTCAGACACGACATCTACACTGCTCCAGCCAGCCTCAGACACGACATCTACACTGCCTCCAGCCAGCCTCAGACACGACATCTACACTGCCTCAGCCAGCCCCAGACACGACATCTACACTGGCCCCCAGCCAGCCCCAGACACGACATCTACACTGCTCCAGCCAGCCTCAGACACGACATCTACACTGCCTCACAGCCAGCTCAGACACGAATCTACACTGCCTCCAGCCAGCCTCAGACACGACATCTACACTGCCTCCAGCCAGCCTCAGACACGACATCTACACTGCCTCCAGCCCGCCTCAGACACGACATCTACACTGCCTCCAGCCAGCCCCAGACCAGACATCTACACTGCCTCCAGCCAGCCTCAGACCCCGACATCTACACTGCCTCCAGCCAGCCCCCAGAACGACATCTACACTGCCTCCAGCCAGCCTCAGACACGACATCTACACTGCCTCCAGCCAGCCTCAGGACACGACATCTACACTCCTCCAGCCAGCCTCAGACACGACATCTACACTGCCTCCAGCCGCCTCAGACACGACATCTACACTGCCTCCAGCCAGCCTCAGACACGACATCTACACTGCCTCCAGCCAGCCTCAGAAAACGACATCTACACTGCCTCCAGCCAGCCTCAGACACGACAATCTACACTGCCTCCAGCCAGCCTCAGACACGAATCTACACTGCCTCCAGCCAGCCTCAGACACGACATCTACACTGCCTCCAGCCAGCCTCAGACACGACATCTACACTGCCTCCAGCCAGCCTCAGACACGACATCTACACTGCCTCCAGCCAGCCTCAGACAACGACATCTACACTGCCTCCAGCCGCCTCAGACACGACATCTTACACTGCCTCCAGCCAGCCTCAGACACGACATCTACCCCTGCCTCCAGCCAGCCTCAGACACGACATTACACTGCCTCCAGCCAGCCTCAGACACGACATCTACACTGCCCCCAGCCAGCCTCAGACACGACATCTTTCAATGCCCCCAGCCAGCCTCAGACACGACATCTACACTGCCTCCAGCCAGCCTCAGACACGACATCTACACTGCCTCCAGCCAGCCTCAGACACGACATCTACACTGCCTCCAGCCAGCCTCAGACACATCTACACTGCCTCCAGCCAGCCTCAGACACGACATCTACACTGCCTCCAGCCAGCCTCAGAAAACGACATCTACACTGCCTCCAGCCAGCCTCAGACACGACATCTACACTGCCTCCAGCCAGCCTCAGACACGACATCTACACTGCCTCCAGCCAGCCTCAGACACGACATCTACACTGCCTCCAGCCAGCCTCAGGGCACGAACATCTACACTGCCTCGCCAGCCTCAGACACGACATCTACACTGCCTCCAGCCAGCCCCAGGGCACGACATCTACACTGCCTCCAGCCAGCCTCAGACACGACATCTACACTGCCTCCAGCCAGCCTCAGACACGACATCTCACTGCCTCCAGCCAGCCTCAGACACGACATCTACACTGCCTCCAGCCAGCCTCAGACACGAATCTACACTGCCTCCCGCCAGCCTCAGACACGACATTACACTGCCTCCAGCCACCTCAGGACACGACATCTACAAATGCCCCCAGCCAGCCTCAGACACGACATCTACCTGCTCCAGCCAGCCTCAGACACGACATCTCACTGCCTCCAGCCAGCCTCAGACACGAATCTACACTGCCTCCAGCCAGCCTCAGACACGACATCTACACTGCCTCCAGCCAGCCTCAGACACGACATCTACACTGCCTCCAGCCAGCCTCAGACACGACATTTTACACGCCTCCAGCCAGCCTCAGGGCACGACAAACTACACTGCCTCCCGCCAGCCTCAAAACACGACATCTAATGCCTCCAGCCAGCCTCAGACACGACATCTACACTGCCTTTCCCGCCAGCCCCAGACACGACCATCTACACTGCCTTCCAGCCAGCCTCAGACACGACAAACTACACTGCCTCCAGCCAGCCTCAGACACGACATCTACACTGCCTCCAGCCAGCCTCAGACACGACATCTACACTGCCTCCAGCCAGCCTCAGACACGACATCTACACTGCCTCCAGCCAGCCCCAGACACGACATCCCACACTGCCTCCAGCCAGCCTCAGACACGACATCTACACTGCCTCCAGCCAGCCTCAGACACGACATCTACACTGCCTCCAGCCAGCCTCAGACACGACATCTACACTGCCTCCAGCCAGCCTCAGGGCACGACATTCTTCACTGCCTCCAGCCAGCCTCAGACACGACATCTACACTGCCTCCAGCCGCCTCAGACACGACATTTTACACTGCCTCCAGCCAGCCTCAGACACGACATCTACACTGCCTCCAGCCAGCCTCAGACACGACATCTACACTGCCTCCAGCCAGCCTCAGACACGACATCTACACCCGCCTCCAGCCAAGCCTCAGACACGACATCTACACTGCCTCAAGCCAGCCTCAGACACGACATCTACACTGCCTTCAGCCAGCCTCAGACACGATATCTACACTGCCTCCAGCCAGCCTCAGATCCGATATCTACACTGCCTTCAGCCAGCCTCCTCGTTGCAATTTTCAATAACGACGCCTCACAGGCATAGTAAAAGTCTTGGCACCAAATTAATTTGATGAGTTTCCAAATGTGAAATCAAGGACAAACCTTGTTTCCAAGGTTCCTTAAAACTCCTAGTGCCTTCCTTGCTTCATTTGTGTGATTCGCTTCATCATTCAACGATTCGCGTGCCTACACGACCACTCCTATGTGCCTACACGACCACTCCCATGTGCCTACACGACCACTCCCATGTGCCTACAGGACCACACCCATGTACATACACGACCACTCCCATGTACCTACACGACCACTCCCATGTGCCTACACGACCACTCCCATGTGCTTCAGTACATGTTCTTCCGTCATTCTCCAACTCTCCAAACTCACATAAAATCTTTTATTGCGTAGATTTTTTCTTACCAAGATCACCTTGCTTTTTTTTGCGTTTTCTTTAGATTTCCCACTTTTACACACGTTCCAAACTCCTTCACCAACTTCTGCAACTTCTCTTTCGACTCTCAAAAAAAAAAAAACACAGTCATCAGCAAAGAGCAACTGTGACAACTCCCACTGTGTGCCAGTTATCTTTTATGGCTCTACCATTTATCAACACTAGCATTTACTTGTTTTACAACCGCATCTATGAATACGTTAAACAGATGTATGAATAAGAATGATTAGGCCTATAGTGTCTTATCTAGCATGCGCCTACAGACCTACTGTTCCCTGATTCCAAAGCTTATTTCTCTTTCTGCCTTTTCTCCTATTCCTCCCTCATGTTCAATTTCCAATTTTCCTCGTGCCCTTCTCCATCTTCCCTTTATCCTCGTCGTGAACCATTCCCATCGTCTGTCCTCCCTCATTTATCCTTTCCCATCCCCCTCTTTCTCTCTCTCTTCCTCTTTTATCACGCTCCTCTCGCCTCATAGACAGGAAGAAATTTGCATGCGACAGTGGTCGCAGCTCTCACTTGAAGAGAGGTTTGACGGAACCAGACCTCCATATCTCCTTCAGTTACACTTTACACCACACTTTCAAGGTTCCATTTCTCTCCTTTTCTTCTGTTAAATATTTCTTGACTTTTGTTTTCCTTATTGATAAGGTATTTCAGAATGGAAAAGATATTTTAAATGGTAACTTTGGAAATTGTGCGAGATTACCTACGCTTTTTTTTTCTTTTTACAAAAGCTGAGTTGCGTACGTCGTGATCAAAGATACACTAAGATACATTAATTGTTGACATACACGGCTGTGTATTTGTAATATATCCCTTCCACCTTCTGTATTTTGTATTTTTACATCCTCGTACCGTCAATCTATATTTTGTGTGATGAATGTGGTTTTGAAACCGATGAATTGAAGAATGAGACACTTGTGTAATATCTGGGAACCTTCTCTGATGAGTATATTTTAATGTCATCGTTTTTTTTTTCTAACTTTTTAAGTGTTTTCTTTTTTATTATTTTCTGTAATTCAAAAGTCTTGGCTAACTTCTAACACCTTTTTTTCTGGTAAACAAATATTTATCCCTTAGTTTTAATTTGAACTGATTTTGACGAAATTATTCAATTAATTTTTTTTTTAGCTTATGTCTAAAACCTGTCGATTGCACGTGAGTCTAGTTGACGTGAGTCTAGTTGACGTGAGTCTAGTTGACGTGAGTCTAGTTGACGTGAGTCTAGTTGACGTGAGTCTAGTTGACGTGAGTCTAGTTGACGTGAGTCTAGTTGACGTGAGTCTAGTTACCTGGAGGTTACCTGGAGTCTAGTTTGACGTGAGTCAACTGCTTACATCAGCTCCAGGCTGAGGGACTGATTACCTCAAACTCCTTTTGATCTTCAACATTCTTCTTTGTATTGGACTGATGAAGCCACTGTGTGAGCGAAACGTTTCCGCAGTAAAGATACCCAAGTGTTCCACATGTGTCTAAATTATCACTAAAACGTTTTCCACGATGATGTTCTAATTGAATGCATTCAAGGCCATTTCTCTCAAGTTGTCAGTAGTTATTTGCCTTTTTTCCTACACCTAGGCGTTGTCTATTTTTGTCTGGTTTATTTGTGGCTGATCAGCCAATGTGTGTGTGTTTCATGTCTGTGTCTCGTCTTGTTGGCAATAAAGACAGCCAACTGTTGCCCCTGTGTCTTACTCATCTGCTTGTCGGTACTGTATTCTGTTTGCATAATCATGTGTCTTATGGACTTGCCTTGTATAGGCCAGTAGGCCTCCTGCTGTGTTTCTCCATTTTTATGACATGCGGGTAACGTGTGCTTTTGGGAGCAGATTTGACGTGATAAATCCTGAATTTATTTCTTCCACCTCCCATTATATAGACCTTTCTACCACGTCGATCTTTTTCCTCCCGTCTCTTCGCTTCCTCATTCTCTCCCTCTCTCTTTTATTCCCTCTCTGACAAAAACTGGAATTCGACTGTCCCACCAAATACCAATAACATCTTCTCTAAGATTCCGGTCTGGAAAGTCAAGTGGACGGCTGCTGGAGTCCCCGGCTGGACATACCGCTTCTTTCAAAACTCAAATTCCAGCGCGATCCATGCGCTCCAGCCTCTTGGCTGACTCGAAGATGAAGGAATAAATTCTCTCTCTCTCTCTCTCTCTCTCTCTCTCTCTCTCTGCCTAACCAATTTTCAATGCTACCCAAATTGCTTCGATAACTCTCTTAACTCATGTACAAGTGCAACTCAGTCCAACCCCTCTCAATCGTGTATTTAACGTAAATCTGAAGTTACCCAAGGTTTTAGCTTCAATAACCCTACTAGGCAGACTGTTCCACTCATCGACTACTCTATTTCCAAACAAATACTTTAATAACCTAGCTTTAGTGTACAAGGCTAATATCGATGTGAATAATATACAGCACGTCGTTCATAGCATTTATTGTTTTATACACTTGGTATATTTTGCCAATAATATACAAGGGCAGTGACTTCCAGGTCTACTCACCTGACCTGACATTGTTGACAATCGAATGACAGTTACTGCAGCACAAAAACGGGAAAGCCTCGCCTGGTGCTCGCTTCTCGTGAGCATCACTTGCTCTGAAAGTCTTCCACTGACTCGAATTTGGAGCAGAATCTCGCTAGATGTGGGTATTAGAGAAAAATGAGCTCTCTGACCAAATGAAATCTCTGGCCCACGGATGGTTCCATTTTCATCCTGAGTCCTGCATGTGAAATGAAGCTGTAAAATGAAGCTAGTGTAAGAATCTGGCTTCGAAATGAGCTATGGTAGGATAACAGCTCTTTGCTCTCTCTTCCCTTCTTTTCTTCCTTCCGCTTGCTTCCACACCCTTCTTTCTCCCCTCAGCTCCCTCCTTCCTTCCCTTGTTCCTTCACACCTCCTTTAACTCCCTTTTTTTCTCTTTTCCCCTCGTTTCTCATCCTCATAGTATGTCTACCCATCTCCCCCTCACACGCCTACTTCTCTCCCCTCGCACGCCTACCCTCCTTCCCTCTCCCCTCACACCTCAATAACTTCATATCACATTTATAACGCTTGGTTATCAAGGGTGACTGAAGGTCCAACACACACACACACACTTCTGCTACCTCTCCCCTCACTTCCCATTTCTCTCCTCACTTCCCTTCTCTCCCCTCCCTTCACTTCCCTCTCCCCCTCCACACATGCTATTATCCACCTACCTACGGTCAAATATTGAAATTCTCTGAGTTGGAAACATATGATTACTCTCGTACTCGGCTTTCCGCAAGCGCACGCACTCATACGCACACGCACGTGCATGCACGCACCTACTAGCTGTAGTTCACATACAAAAGCACGCACGCATGCACTCAAAAATCGCAAACACACACGTCTTCAAAGATATTTTGCCTTAATGCTCAAGATTTCTGTGTACAGACAGAGGCAGTGGGAGTCCCGTCAGTGGCGGACGATCGCCTGGCGACTGTAAACAACGAAACGGAGTCACAAAAGAAGAGACATCCTGTGTAATGGAATATAATTGTAATATAGCTAGCTTCTGGTCCCGCTGTGTAACAGTTATATAGAGTAGAGGAGGCGCGTACTGTGTGTGCTCTCACTATGTGACTGCTGTGTAGAATAAGTATATCAGCCTCTCTGTTAAAGAAGGTAGACGTGAGGAATCTAAATTGCGTTCTACCGAAAACAATAGACCCTTAGCTGAGCAAACTTTTGTTGGGAGAACATTTCAATAAAGATGTAAACAAATCGAAACGTCGTCACAATAAAAATTTATTCTACGTAGCGTCTTCAAGACGTGAAATTGAGAGTCTCAGCCTCCCCTCGCAGCTCAAGTCCCTCAGTTCATCTCTCTCTCTCTCTCTCTCTCTCTCTCTCTCTCTCTCTCTCTCTCTCTCTCTCTCTCTCTCTCTCTCTCTCTCTCTCTCTCTCTCCTCTCTCTCCTCTCTCTCTCTATTTGCTTCTGAGATTCGGTATTAAATTGTGGAGCAAGCGTGCTGATGTGACTGTTGTCCGGCTGTGCTCTGACTTGTGGGAGAGAGAGAGAGGGAGGGAGGGAAGGCAGTGGCTGATGTGGGAATTCCTTACCATCTCGAGCATGTAGTTTTTGACGTGTGTGTGTGTGTGTGTGTGTGTTGTGTGTGTGTGTGTGTGTGTGTGTGTGCTCACCTATTTATGGTTGTAGAGGTCGAGTCTCAGCTCCTGGCTCCTGCCTGGTTAAACATGTACGACAGAATCTTCACATCGTGAACATGGCGAGCCTTCACCACTATCCTCTCCTACTACCATTATCCTCTACTACCACTATTCTCCTCCACTACCACTATCCTCTCCTATTACCATATCTTCTGCCTCCACCATTATCCTTCCCTACTACCACTTTCCTCCTCCACTACCACTATCCTCCTTCACTACCACCATCCTCCTTCACTACCACCATCCTCTCCTATTACCACTATCCTCCGCCTCTACCACTATCCTTCCCTACTAACACTGTCTTTCCACACGCATGCATTCTGTATCATACTCAACTTAATTAAAAAAAAAAGGTCAACTCTTACCTATTCTGCCCTCTTCTTGCCTCTTTTTAATCAGCACTTGACCCTCTCACTGATTGGTGCTGCCCCTTTAACCTTCGATCCTCTTCTAATTAATTCCTGATTTAATCAGTTCATGCGCTGCTCTCACTCTGTGAGTACCAACTCTGTGAGTACCAACTCTGTGAGTACCAACTCTGTGAGTACCAACTCTGTGAGTACCAACTCTGTGAGTACCAACTCTATGAGTATCAATTCTGTGAGTATCAATTCTGTGAGTATCAACTCTGTGAGTACCAACTCTGTGAGTACCAACTCTATGAGTATCAATTCTGTGAGTACCAACTCTGTGAGTACCAACTCTGTGAGTACCAACTCTGTGAGTACCAACTCTGTGAGTACCAACTCTGTGAGTATCAACTCTGTGAGTACCAACTCTATGAGTATCAACTCTGTGAGTACCAACTCTGTGAGTATCAACTCTGTGAGTATCAACTCTGTGAGTATCAACTCTGTGAGTATCAACTCTGTGAGTATCAATTCTGTGAGTATCAACTGTGAGTATCAACTCTGTGAGTACCAACTCTATGAGTATCAATTCTGTGAGTATCAAGGCTATGTATATCAACCATCAATTTAAGATACGTCTGCAACTTCTGATATGTTATCAAGGGTTTATGAAGCTCCGGCTGGACGTCGCTTTAATCAATTTCTAAAAGTTGAAAATGAGTCGGTTGAGTGTCAACAACATATTCTCACGACGTTGTTACCTTGAAAACTTTTTCTAAGCAAGTCTGTGATTCAAGGAAGGTGTCTTGATGCTGGTGAAGGGCTCTTGATCCAAGGAATCTGCCCTCTCCTCCCTTTCTGTTCCCAAGGCGCTGTATGACCTGTACGGGTTTAGCGCTTAACCCTCCCCCTATTATAATAAGGTATCCCTGAAGGGATACCTTTGAATGACTAGTAAAAAATTTTCTGAATTTTCGCTTATAATTTCATAACGATTGAGCAGATCGTCTTCAACTTTACAGTGCTTGTGTACTGTAACAAGGGAGAGATTCCTGAAATTTTTGGTTTCCGTGAGATAATGTGAGAAAGCCTCTTCAGGTCGGCTTGAAATTTTCCTCACTATTGTATGCTACTTAGAAAAAGGTTGGAATTGTTTTTAGTGTGTTTGGAGGCTAATTTATCAATATTATGTTTGAAGTAGTGTGTAGGGACCAAGACTTTTCAATACCTCCCCTGCAGACATAATGGTGAATTACTAACAAACCGCTGGCTGTCTTCAAGAAAGATCTTAACAAGTTCCTTAAGTCAGTTCCTGATTAGCCAGGCTATGATGCATATGCTGGACTGCCTGTGGATAGCCCCAACAGCCTAGTTGATGAGGTCATCCGGGAGGCCTAGTTTGCGACTCGGCCGAGGAAGAATGACCCTCGCAACACACTCCAGCTAAACTCAGGTATAATTTCCCGTTAAATAACTTGAACATGCCTCTGCTGCTCGGCGTCACTCTGCACTGACTGAAGAGAATAATGGACAAAACAATACCCAACAATTTATGCTGTGTTGATGCAAAATTGACGATTTACTAACAGTTATAACACTTGGACTTGTTGGATTTCGAGCAATAACTGGAGAATTCATCTTCCAATAGGCTTCAAACTTTTCAGCAATGGTGGACTTTGCTCAAATGAAAGTTTACGTTAATTTTGGCTTGTGTGTGCATTTTAATTTATCAGTTTAATTAAGAAAAATTCCCGTGTAGCAGCTGGGAAATTCATCGTCAGGTCGGCTTCAAACTCTAAACGCTAGTGAGCCTTAATTAGATATATTTTTTTATTAATAATTTGGCTGTGTAGGTGCCAAGTGCTCAATTTTAATGAAACTGGGAAAACTGATATACTGAATTTCATGCAGTATTTTCTGAATTCCTCACCCGATCGGCTTCAAACCTTCAACACTGACGAATGTTCCTTAAGTAACCATCCAAACCTTCCTTAAAGAAAAGTTTGGATGGTTACTTAGCTGTATAGGTGTCACTTTCTTAAATTTAAGTTCAACCTTTAAACCATCCATATATGGTAACTTACACAAGGAATACAAATTCCAGTTTTTATCTAAAATTGTTTCTTCTTCTTCTTCTTCTTCTTCTTCTTCTTCTTCTTCTTCTTCTTCTTCTTCTTCTTCTTCTTCTTCTTCTTCTTCTTCTTCTTCTTCTTCTTCTATTATTATTATTATTATTATTATTATTATTATTATTATTTTCCTGCTAGGCTGCTCCTCGCTCTCCCCAACAAAAGAATGACATCCCACTCTACCTATTACCTCACATTACCTCACACAACCCTTCCTTCCTTCCTGCCCCCTTTCCTTACTGCCTTTGCCCTATCACCAAAAAAAAAAAGCTCCATATAGTCTCATGAGACACACACACACACACACACACACACACACACACACACACACACACACACACACACACACACACACACACACACACACACAACTGCGGCCGCGTGTTTGCTTTAATTTTCTGTTTCAGAGCGGCAGGAAGACGCTACAGGTGGTCACTATTTTGAGTGACGCAGGTGGAGCAGGTGGTGAGGAGGGGTAGAGCTATTGAGCTCTACAAGGGTAAGCTCTACGGGAGTTTGAGGGGAGGCACTGAGTGTGGGTAATAGGTGGTGGCCTCTAAGGGAAGAGAGAGGACACAAAGGGAGAATGGGGGTATCCCCCATATACTCTCGCTTTCTACTAATGAGGTTTTCGGTCCAGTGTACCGAGGAAATAACTACTTGGTGAGTCTCTGTGGCGAATTCTGTACCCAAGGCTGGAACACACCTGGTGGAACACACCTGGTGGAACACACCAGGTGGGAACACACCTGGTGGAACACACCAGGTGGAAATACACCAGGTGGAACACACCAGGTGGAACACACCAGGTGGAACACACCAGGTAGAACACACCAGGTAGAACACACCAGGTAGTACACACCTGGTATAGCACACAAGGTGTACCAAATCAAGGACCAAATGGAAATAAATCACTTTATCTGACTTTTTGGATTATCCCAGGTAATTTACACATATCATAATTGTACTTATGAGTACATGTCTCTAAATAAAATTACTTAATTACTTACACTGTCTGCTCTACCTGGTAAGCAGTATTAGACTTACTAGGACAGAGAGATGAATGTTAGGACGCCACGAGATATTCTTGACTCATTTGGAATCCGCTTATCCATGCTGGGATGAACATTGAAAGGTCGGGGTAAACATTGTAAGGCCGGGATAAACACTGAAAGGTCGAGATAAACACTGAAAGGTAAACACTGAAAGGGCGGGATAAACACTGAAACGTCGGGATAAACACTGAAACGTCGGGATAAACACTGAAACGTCGGGATAAACACTGAAAGGTCGGGATAAACACTGAAAGGTCGGGATAAACATGCCTGAACTGGGATGGAAATCATTAACTGGGACAAGTATAACTGAGATAAGCGGAGCTTGGCCGGGATCATCTTTAGGCTGAGATAAACGTAGTTGACCTGCGATAAACAATGTTGGTTTGGAATAAGCACTGCAAGGATGGGATCAACATAGCTACGCTCAGATATAAGTTAAACTGGACTTTTTTTTTTTTTTTTTTTTTTTTTTTTTTTTTTGTGTGTGTGTGTGTGTGTGTGTGTGTGTGTGTGTGTGTGTGTGTGTGTGTGTACACTCGCCTAATTGTAGTTGCAGAGGTCGAGGCTCAGCTCCTGGCCCCACCTCTTCACTGAACGCTACTAGGTCCTCTCTCTCCATGCTCGATGAGCTTTATCATACCTCGTCTTAAAGCTATGTATGGCTCCTGCCTCCACTACATCACTTTCCAGACTGTTCCACTTCCTGACCGCTCTATGACTGAAATGCTTCCTAACATCCCTGTGACTCATCTGAGTCTTCAATTTCCAAGAGTGACCCCATGTTCTGTGTCCCCTCTCTGGAACATCTAGTCTCTGTCCACCTTGTCTATTCCACGCAGTATTTTGTATGTCGTCATCATGTCTCCCCTAACCCTCCTGTCCTCCAGTGTCGTCAGGCCGATTTCCCTTAACCTTTCTTCATAGGACATTCCCCTTAGCTGTGTGTGTGTGTGTGTGTACTTACCTAATTGTGGTTGCAGAGGTCGATTCACAACTCCTGGCCCCGCCTCTTCACTGGTCGCCACTAGGTCTACTCTCTTCCTGTTCCATGAGCTTTATCATGCCTCTTCTTAAAGCTATGTATGGTTCCTGCCTCTACTACATTACATTCCAGACTATTCCACTTAGTGACAACTCTATTCCTAAAGAAATACTTCCTAAGATCCCTGTGACTTATCTGAGTCTTCAGCTTCAATTGTGACCCTGTGTGTGTGTGTGTGTGTGTGTGTGTGTGTGTGTGTGTGTGTGTGTGTGTGTGAGTGTGTGTGTGTTTTAAGAATAAAAGTGCTTAAAGGTTAAATTTTCATTAAATACTGTTCGAAATTAACCTTAGTCTAATTCTCAGCCTCTCCATCCCAGCTTTCTCTGAAATTAATTCCTTCACCTTCCTCCTGGGGTTAAAAAAAAAAAAAAGAACGCAGGTAACACCCACAATCAGCGGAAACTAGATCTAAAGTGAGGTGGTATTTGAGGCGAGACTCGCATGCCACGGTGTTTTCATCTCGACTTGTGAATAATCTTTATTTAATATATATTTAAAAAGGCAGAGTCAGATCTTATTGAAGATTGTATGATATGAAAACGAATCGGTGGGATTTTTTCTTCTCGGAGGATTATCTTCCACTTTCCTCCATACGGGGCTTTAGGAGCTCGCTTTCTTTCTCTTTCTCTCTTTCGGTATATATATATATATATATATATATATATTATATATATATATATATATATCCTATATAAATATATATATATATATAATATATATATATATAGTGGCTCTGCGCCTTGCTGCCCCAATTCACGCAGAATATATGTTTATTTGGGGCGAAGCGCAAGCAGACCAATACGGTCTACATGGTCTTAACTGTTCCAAAACCAAGGGCTGGCATGCAAGACACAATGAGGTCAACGACATCATTAAGAGAACTCTTGCTACAGCTGGATGCCCTGCCGAGAGGGAGCCACGATCACTTGCAGCAAACAATACACACAACCCAGCAAACCGCCCCGACGGGATCACCATCTATCCTTGGAAGAATGGCAAGCTCTTAGCATGGGACTATACCTGTGTGTCCACACTGGCTGACACCTATATCCATCACAGTGTGGGGCGACAGGGAGGAGCTGCTGACCTCAGGGAGGAGTACAAGATCAGCAAGTACAGGGACATTAGCCAACAGTATCAATTTGTCCCAGTGGGATCAGAGACCTTCGGATCATGGGGAAAAAATGCAACACGTTTCCTTAAAGAATTGGGTTCCAGACTCATCGACACCACCAGGGACCCAAGGGCAGCCACTTTCATGTTCCAGCGCCTCAGCGTCGCCATCCAGAGGGGAAATGCTTGCTGCATACTTGGCTCGCGTCCAGCCTCGGAGGACCTGGAGGAAATTCATGATCTTTAACACATTGTACCATTGTATTCATGTTTGTTTTTCTGTAAATGTATTTTGTTTATTAATAAATGTTCACATAGAATTTATATATATATATATATATATATATATATAATATATATATATATATATATATATATATATAATGTCGTGCCGAATAGGCAGAACTTGCGATCTTGGCTTAAATAGCAACGCTTATCTTGCCATATAGGACAAGTGAAAATTTGTGTATGCAATAATTTCGCCCAAATCATTCTGAACCTAACTAAAAAAATATATTTCACTGTGTTTGTTTAGTATTAAATTACTGTAAACAAATCTAAAATATATTTAGTTGGGTTAGGCTAAAATAAATTACTCTTGTTATAATAAGGTTAGGTAAGTTTTCTAAGATTCTTTTGGTGCAAAATTATAAATTTTTACATCAACATTAATGAAAAAAATATATCTTTAAACGTATAAGAAAATTTTAGAAAGGACTTACATTTTAAATGAGTTCTTGCTAATTGACCGTTTTACATATTCGGCACGACATATAATATATATATATATATATATATATATATATATATATATATATATATATATATATATATATATATATATATATATATATCCCTGGTTTTTCATCTGTCCTGCATTTTCACTCCTTCCCTCATTTCTTTCCTTTATTCTCCCTTCCTCGCTCTCGCCCATCCTCCCTCCCTCTCTCTCTCTTTCTCTCCCTCCCTCCCTCTCACCTCTGCGTCTCAGGTCTCACGAGCAATACCAGAACACTTTACCCAGATTTGTTCTGCCAATGTACAAATTTCCGGGGGTGAAAGCCCCTTGAGAGTGAAGAGGCAACTTGACAATGGAGGCGAGGGGAAGGGGGAAGAGGTGAAGGGGAATCTGGGTGAAGGGTAACGGGCAGAATGGGGGTGTACGAAGAGGATGAGGGGGAGGGAAGACTGAATAAATACGTCAGGGTGAGTGGGTATATACAGGAGGCTGTTTACTTAGTGTGAAATTTCCGCAATAACTGCTAAAGAAAAATGTTTTTGAGGACAAATGGGTGAGAGGCATTTAAGTTTTATTTACATAAACAAGAGAGAGAGAGAGAGAGAGAGAGAGAGAGAGAGAGAGAGAGGATAGGGAGAGTGAGTGAACGAGTGAGTCTGGAACATGTTCCTACACCAATAGCTCTAACGTCCCACATCATAAAAAATATTTGAAAGAGTTCTAAGAAGCAGGATTGCAAACCACTTGGACTCCCAACAATTGCACAATCGAGGGTAACATGGGTTCAGGGCAGGTCGCTCCTGCCTCTCGCAACTACTGGACCGCTATGATATGGTCTTGGCTGCACTGGAAAGCAAGCAGAATTGGATGTTGTATACACAGATTCTGCAAAAGCCTTCGACAAGTGCAACCATGGTGTAATAGCACACAAAATGCGTGATAAATGGATAACTATCAAAGTAGGCAGATGGATCTTTAACTTTCTAACCAATCGAACACAATGAGTAGTGGTAAACAGAGTTAAATCGAAAGCTGCCATAGTGAAGAGCACTGTTCCACAAGGCACAGTACTCTCCCCCATCCTGTTCTTCATTCTCATATCAGACATAGACAGAGATGTAAACTATAGCACTGTGTCATCCTTTACAGACGATACTAGGATCTGCACGAGAGTGTCATCCACTGAGGTCACGGTAAATCTCCAAGAAAATATAAACCAAGTTTTCCAATGGACAACGGAGAACAATATGATGTTCAATGTAGACAAATTCTAACTACTCCGTTATGGAAAACTAGGGGGAAAAATTGCTAGAACTGAGTATACTACAAACTCTAATCACACAATAGAGCGGAAAAGTAATGTGAAGGAATTGGGAGTGGTTATAATGATCTCACCATCAAGGATCACAGAAAGTACCACATCAACTACTCCGTAGGAAAACTGAGGAAATGGATTAATGAGTAACTCAAACTCAGATGTCAGCCAATAATGAATATTAAATATTTTATTCTCGCTGAATATGCCTAGCATTAACATCCCCATGCAAGGACAGGTGAAATTGCAGAAATCAAGAGAATGTAAGCGAAAACCTTTTACTGCATTTAGTTCCATCAAATACTACTACTGTAAACGCCTGCAAGGCATGTGATTGAGATCTGGAAGCGCAGGGATTATGAGTATAATCCATAAATCTTAACACCTGGGAAGGCTGTGAGCCCTTGATTTGTACTCATGGAGCGCAGTTCGTTTTGATATAAAATAATCTACACCTGGAAGATCCTGGAGGGACTGGTCCCTAACCTGCACACAAAAATCACTTCCTACGAAAGCAAAAAACTTTGCAGGCGATGCAACATACCACTGGTACACTAAGACAAAACACAGTAAGTGTCCGGGGCCCAAGACTTCAACAACCTCCCACCAGCCATAGGGGGAATTACTAATAGACCCCTGGTTGTCTTCAAGAGGGAACTTGACAGATACCTAAAGTCAGTACCAGATCAGCTAGGCTGTGGGTCGTACGTTGGACTACGTGCGGCCAGCAGTAACAGCCTCGTTGATCAGGCCCTGATCCACCGGGAGGCCTGGTCACGGACCGGGGACGTTGATCCCCGGAATACCCTCCAGGTAGACTCCAGATACCATAATGATATCAAAGAAATACAGTCAGTTGATCAAATGAAATTGCTGGCCCACAGATGGCTCCAACTTCATCCTGTTCCATACTTGTATGTCTCATAACAATAAAAATGCTTTCAAATGAGCTGATGTAGGTAACAGCTCTTAGCTTGTAAATAAAGTTAATAATCCTTAACCTAACCTTGTACAACCCTGTGTAAAAGAGAAAGAGAGAGAGATCACACTGCTTAAAGATAACCCCTGCCTCTATTTAAAGTTAATATTAAGACATACGCTGTGGGATTTTCTATAATATAACCAGGTAACCAGGAGTCCAATTTCACATTAATTGCCCCTTGCGCATTTCGGTACGCACGAAATCTCAGTGAAATTTAAATAGTCAATATTTTTGGTTATGTTAGGTTAGGGTAACATGTATTAACTTATATTTCCTTACAACTGCTCGACAATGACGATAGTATGAAAGAGACGAGGCAGTGAGAGCGGCGCGGTGCCAGGCGCACCTTGAAATCTCAGGCATGCAGAGTCTAGCGCATTACCTGGAGACCTGGAGAGAGTTCCGGGGGTCAACGCCCCCGCGGCCCGGTCTGTGGAAGACTATTTGTACACTATAACTATTACATAGAACAGGACAGTCGCACACTGCTGTGTTCCCACAGTGTAACTTTTATGCAAAACTGGTAGTCGCACTCTGCTGGTGTTCCCACAATGGGGGAGGTTTCGGGAGTCCCCGCGGCCCTGTCTGTGACCAGGTCTCATGGTGGATCAAGGCCTGATCAACCAGGCTGTTGCTGTTGGCCACACGCAGACTGATGTACGAACCACAGCCCGGCTGGTCAGGTACTGACTTTACATACCTGTACAACGCCTTCTTGAAGACAGCGAGGAGTCTATTGGTAATCCCCTTATGTATGCTGGAAGGCAGTTGAACAGTCTTGGGCCCCTGACACTTATTGTGTTGTCTCTTCATGTGCTAGTGGCACCCTGCTTTTCATTGCGAGAATGTTGCATCGTCTGCCGAGTCTTTTGCTTTCATAGTGAGTGATTTTCGTGTGGAAGTTTGGCAACTATCATATAAAATAGAGCCGAACACTAAACGTTCACACACAGCAAGAGTCATTTACAACAGGATATCAACATACTCCACATGTGCCACCGAGGAGGAGACAGCACTCGACAGCTGCCAGCGAGACCTAATGTGTAATCACTGCCACAGGAGACGACACCAAGGGGATACCTGTCCTGCTAACAAAAAAAACTGAACCGGTCAGGCAGGACAAGTTGTATGGAGACGTAATCTCTGAACAATCCTTTAGGATCTCTGATCTGATGCACACGCGAACGCATCACCCACCCAATTATTCCTCACCCACCCAGTTACTCCTCACCCACCTAGTTACTTCTCATCCACCCAGTTACTTTTCACCCACCCAGTTACTTCTCTCACACCCAGTTACTTCTCTCCCACTTCCTTAAGCGGTTTTGTGCCTTATACAACACCACTGGTCTACATCCCCAGAGTCCGTCCTTGCCTTATCAGTATCCACCTTATACATATCTTTACCTAGTCTAACTGTATATATGAGACAGTTCATCACTATCCTCTCTGTAGTAAGACGGTAAATAAACTGTCTACAACTAAAGAGGAATAAGCAGGAATGCTACACTTAGGACTCCTTTATTAAATACGTTTCGGTCCTGAGATCGAAATACAAGAATTTGAAATAATCGAAGTCTTAGGACAGAAATTTCTTCAATAATGGTGTCCCAAGGGTACACACTCATGTCCATGGTCCTCTCGTAAGTTTACAGTGGTGCTCCATTTTTGCTGTGAGATAAACGTTTTTATGGTGTGAGCAGCGGGCACCCACTCCAGGTCTTGTTGAGACCCTCTTTCGCATAATACCATTCCTGGCGTACCACAAGCTGTGTTCTGGAACCCTCGCTGTCTGTCACTCTCTCCCTCTCTCTCTCTTTCTCTCTTTATATACAAGAATTTTTTTTACAGAGGTTAAGAGTTTCTACTTCTATTTAAGAGCTAGGAGCTCCTGTGAGAGCCTTTCCTGCACTATCTCTCTCTCTCTCTCTCTCTCTCTCTCTCTCTCTCTCTCTCTCTCTCTCTCTCTCTCTCTCTCTCTCTCTCTCTCTCTCACTCACATGAAAGACTCGCTGGGATACCATTGATAGAGAGAATGGAAAATAAAAATGAGAATCGCTTGTCCAGTTTACCTTCATTCAGGTCTTTCTCAAGGACGTTGTCGTGTCTCCCCCTCTATTATGTATGGACCCATAACTATTTCTCTACTCCCCTAGCTCCCTCCTCTCTCTCTCTCTCTCTCTCTCCTCGATACCTCTTTGCTACTATGTATGTTATCTTTGAGAGAATTGTTGTCCTTTCACCATCATTATTAATACCACCACCACCACTACCATCACACCATACCACCACACCACCACCACCACCCCACCACCCCACCCCCACCACACCACCACAATATCCTACCACCCACCACCACCACCACCACAACACTACCACCACCATCACCACCACCCACTACACTACCACCCCATCACCACCACACAACACTACCACCATCACCATCACACCACCACCACCACCACCACCACCACCACCACTCACCACCACTACATCACGTCATCCACCACCACTACCATACCACCTCCACCACCATCACCACTACCACCATCATCACCACCATCACTCCCACCACCATCACCACCATCACTACCACCACCACCACCACCCCCACACCATCATCACCACCACCACCACCACTCACCACCACCATCATACCACCACCACCCACCACAATCACCACCACCTCATCACCACCACCACCACCACCCCCACCACCACATCACCACCCCAACCATCACCACCACTACACACCACCACCATCACTACCACACCACACAACCACCACTACACTACCACCACCATCACTACCACTACCACCACCATCACTACCACAACAACCACCATCACTATCACACCACCACCTCACTACCACTCCCACCACCATCGTACATACCACATATCACTAACACCACCATCACTATCACTACATACCATCACTACCACTACCACCACCACCACTTCCACTACCACCACCATCACCACCACTACCACTACACCACCATCACCACCACTACCACTACCATCACCACACCACCACTACCACCACTCACCACCACCATCAACCACCGCACCACTACCCACCATCACCACCACTACCAGTACCATACACCACCACTTACCACCACCACACCACCACCCACCATACCCACCCACCATCACCACCATGACCACCACCATCACCACCATCACCATCACTACCACCACCATCACTACCACCACCATCACCACCACCACCACCACTACCACCACCATCACCACCACCATCACTACCACCACTGCTGTTACTACAACTACCCGTAACACCATCGACACTACTATCATCACTACCACTGCCACCACGACTACCACCACCACCACACCACTATAACCACCCCTACAATAAAAAATCACCACTACTACCAGCATCACATCCCCCAATACCCCAACCACAACTACCCCCCTCCCCCAAAACACTCCATCCCCTCCACTCGTGACCACAATGGACTTGGAGAGAGTATTTGTGGGTCCGAGTGGTCATAGCAAGGAGGTGGGGACAGGAGAGTGGGATGGAGGGTGGGATGGAGGGTGGGATGGATGGTGGGATGGATGGTGGGATGGATGGTGGGATGGAGGGTGGTTCTGGCCACTGAACAAACACAGATTAGGCAGGAGGCGAGGCAGGGTGAGCTCGGTGTAGTGAGGAAGATTGTGATTAAACTCTCTGTGACCTGCTGGCAGGAAAGAAGCCAGAGTTTTTTTTAGTGAGTGCGTTTGTGTGTGTGTGTGTGTGTGTGTGTGTGTGTGTGTGTGTGTGTGTGTGTGTGTGTGTGTGTGTGGTGTGTTGTTGTGTGTGTGTTTCTGTGTTTGTGTGTGTGTGTGTGTGTGTGTGTGTGTGTGTGTGTCTGTGTGTCTGTGTCTGTCTTTACATTTTGCTGTACAAGTTTTTGTTTCTGTTGAATTGTGACTTAAACATCATATGGATGATGGCGCAAGATCATGTGGAAGGCAACGCAAGATTATGTAGAAGGCAGCGCAAGATCATGTGGAAGGCAACGCAAGATTATGTAGAAGGCAGCGCAAGATCATGTGGAAGGCAACGCAAGATTATGTAGAAGGCAGCGCAAGATCATGTGGAAGGCAGCGCAAGATCATGTGGAAGGCAACGCAAGATTATGTAGAAGGCAGCGCAAGATCATGTGGAAGGCAACGCAAGATTATGTAGAAGGCAGCGCAAGATCATGTGGAAGGCAACGCAAGATTATGTAGAAGGCAGCGCAAGATCATGTGGAAGGCAGCGCAAGATCATGTGGAAGGCAACGCAAGATTATGTAGAAGGCAGCGCAAGATCATGTGGAAGGCAGCGCAAGATCATGTGGAAGGCAACGCAAGATCATGTGGAAGGCAACGCAAGATTATGTAGAAGGCAGCGCAAGATTATGTAGAAGGCAGCGCAAGATCATGTGGAAGGCAACGCAAGATTATGTAGAAGGCAGCGCAAGATTATGTGGAAGGCAACGCAAGATTATGTAGAAGGCAGCGCAAGATCATGTGGAAGGCAATGCAAGATTATGTAGAAGGCAGCGCAAGATCATGTGGAAGGCAACGCAAGATTATGTAAAGGCAGCGCAAGATCATGTGGAAGGCAGCGCAAGATCATGTGGAAGGCAACGCAAGATTATGTAGAAGGCAGCGCAAGATCATGTGGAAGGCAGCGCAAGATCATGTGGAAGGCAACGCAAGATTTTGTAGAAGGGAGCGCAAGATCATGTGGGGAAAGGGAACGCAAGATTATGTAGAAAGGGAGCGCAAAAATCATGTGGAAGGCAACGCAAGATTATGTAAAAGGCAGCGCAAGATCATGTGGAAGGGAGCGCAAGATTATGTAGAAGGCAGCGCAAGATCATGTGGAAGGCAACGCAAGATTATGTAAAAGGCAGCGCAAGATCATGTGGAAGGCAACGCAAGATTATTATGTAAAGGCAGCGCAAGATCAATGTGGAAGGCAACGCAAGATTATGTAGAAGGCAGCGCAAAATCATGTGGAAGGAACGCAAAATTATGTAAAAGGCAGCGAAGATCATGTGGAAGGCAATGCAAGATTATGTAGAAGGCAGCGCAAGATCATGTGGAAGGAAACCCGAAGATTATGTAAAAGGGCACGCAAGATTAGTAAAAGGCAACGCAAGCTTAGTAAAAGGCAGCGAAAGATTATTAGAAGGCAGCGAAAGATTTGTAGAAGGCGCGAAAGTCATGGGGAAGGCAACCAAATTATGTAAAAGGACGAAAGATAGTGGAGGCAACGCAAGTTATGTAGAAGGGCGCAAAAGATCATGGGGAAGGCAGCGCAAGTTATGTAGAAGCAGCGCAAGTTTTTTAAAGCAGCGCAAGATCATGGGGAAGGCAGCGCAAATTATGTAAAAGGGAAAGCGCAAGTTTTATGTGGAAGGCAACGCAAGATTATGTAGAAGGCAGCGCAAGTTATGTAGAAGGCCGCAAGTCTGTGGAAGGCAACGCAAGATTATGTGAAGGCAGCGCAAGCATGGGGAAAGGCAACGAAAAGATTATTAGAAGGCAGCGCAAAAATTATGTAGAAGGCAGCGCAAGATCATGGGGAAGGGCAGGGCAAGATTTGTAAAAGGGCACGCAAGATTATGTAGAAGGCACGAAAGATCATGGGAAGGCGCGCAAGATCATGGGGGAAGGCAACGCAAGATTTGTAAAGGCAGCGCAAGTTATGTAGAAGGCAGCGCAAGATTATTAAAAGGCAGGCAAGATATGTGGAAGGAAACGCAAGTTTAAAGTAAAAGGAAAGCGCAAGATCAGGGAAGGAACGCAGATTTGTGGGAAGGCAGCGAAAGATCAGTGGAAGGCAATGAAGATTATGTAGAAGGCAGCGCAAGATATGGGGAAAGGCAAGGGCAAGATTATGTAAAAGGCGCGCAAGATCAGGGAAGGCAAGCAAGATTGTGTAGAGGCAGCGAAGATCATTGGAAGACAACGCAAGATTATGTAGAGGCAGCGCAAGATCATGTGGAAGGCAACGCAAGATTAGTAGAAGGCAGCGCAAGATCATGTTAGGCAGTGAAGATCTGTGGAAGCAGCCAAGATCATGTGGAAGGCAGCGCAAGATTATGTAAAGGCGGGCGCAGGTCATGTGGAGGCAGCGCAAGATTATGTAGAAGGCAGCGCAAGTCATGTGGAAGGCAAGCAAGATTTGAGAAGGCAGCGAAAGATCATGTGGAGGCACGCAAGATTATGTAGAAGGCAGGCAAGATCATTGGAAGGACCAAGTTTTTTTAGAAGCAGCTCAAATCATGTGGAAGGCAACGCAAGATTAGGGTTGAAGGCAGCGCAAGATCTTTGGGGAGGCAACGCAAGATTATGTAGAGGCAGCGCAAGATCATGGGGAAGGCAACGCAAGATTATGTGGGAAGGCAGCGCAAGATCATGTGGAAGGCAACGCAAGTTTATGTGGGAAGGCAGCGCAAGATCATGTGGAAGGAAACGCAAAGATTATGTAGAAGGCAGCGCAAGATCATGTGGAAGGCAACGCAAGATTATGTAGAAGGCAGCGAAAGATCATGTGGAAGGCAAAGCAAGTTTGGGTGTGAAGGCAGCGCAAGATCATGTGGAAGGCAGTGAAAGATCATGTGGAAGGCAACGCAAATTGTGTAAAAGGGCACGCAAGTCATGTAGAAGGCAGCGCAAGATCATGTGGAAGGCAACGCAAGATTGTGTAAAAGGGCCCAGCGCAAGTCATGTAGAAGGCAGCGCAAGATCATGTGGAAGGCAGTGCAAGATCATGTGGAAGGCAGACAAGATCATGTGGAAGGCAGCGCAAGATCATGTGGAAGGCAGGCAAGATTGTAGAAGGGCAGCGCAAGATCATGTGGAAGGCAACGCAAGATTATGTAGAAGGCAGCGCAAGATAAATGGGCAGTGCAAGATCATGGGGAGGCAGCACAGGATCATGTGGAAGGCAGCGCAAGATCATGTGGAAGGCAGCGAAAGATCATGTGGAAGGCAGCGCAAGATCTGTGGAAGGCAGCGCAAGATCATGTGAAGGCAGGCAAGATCAGTGGAAGGCAGTGCAAGATCATGTGGAAGGCAGCACAAGATCATGTGGAAGGCAGCCCCAAGATTCATGTGGAAGGCAGCGCAAGATCATGTGGAAGGCAGCGCAAGATCATGTGGAAGGCAGCGCAAGATCATGTGGAAGGCAGCGCAAGATCATGTGGAAGGCAGCGCAAGATTATGTAGAAGCAGGCAAGATCATGTGGAAGGCAGGAAGATTATGTGGAAGGCAACGCAAGATCATGTGGAAGGCAGCGCAAGATCATGTGGAAGGCAACGCAAGATTATTATGTAGAAGGCAGCGCAAGATCATGTGGAAGGCTGCGCAAGATTATGTAGAAGGCAGCGCAGGATCATGTAGAAGGCAGCGCAAGATCATGTAGAAGGCAG
The DNA here is from genome assembly GCF_026875155.1 of Cherax quadricarinatus. Classification (NCBI taxonomy): domain Eukaryota; kingdom Metazoa; phylum Arthropoda; class Malacostraca; order Decapoda; family Parastacidae; genus Cherax; species Cherax quadricarinatus. Next base: position 17,829,051 of record NC_069400.1, read on the forward strand.
CGCAAGATCTTGTGGAAGGCAGCGAAAGATTGGGGAAAGGGCAGCGCAAGATCATGTGGAAGGGAGCGCAAGATCATGTGGAAGGCAGCGCAAGATCACGTGTAAGGCAGCGCAAGATCATGTGGAAGGCAGCGCAAGATCACGTGTAAGGCAGCGCAAGATCATGTGGAAGGCAGCGCAAGATCATGTGGAAGGCAGCGCAAGATCATGTGGAAGGCAGCGCAAGATCATGTGGAAGGCAGCGCAAGATCATGTGGAAGGCAGCGCAAGATCATATGGAAGGCAGCGCAAGATCATGTGGAAGGCAGCGCAAGATCATGTGGAAGGCAGCGCAAGATCATGTGGAAGGCAGCGCAAGATCATGTGGAAGGCAGCGCAAGATCATGTGGAAGGCAGCGCAAGATCATAGGGAAAGGGCAGCGCAAAGATCATGTGGAAGGCAGCGAAAGTCATGTGGAAGGCAGCGCAAGATCATGTGGAAGGCAGCGCAAGATCATGTGGAAGGCAGCGCAAGATCATGTGGAAGGCAGCGCAAGATCATGTGGAAGGCAGCGCAAGATCATGTGGAAGGCAGCGCAAGATCATGTGGAAGGCAGCGCAAGATCATGTGAAGGCAGCGCAAGATCATGGGGAAAGGGCCCAGCGCAAATCATGTGGAAGGCAGGCAAGATCATGTGGAAGGCAGCGCAAGATCATGGGGAAGGGCAGCGCAAGATCATGTGGAAGGCAGCACAAAATCATGTGGAAGGCAGCGCAAGATCATGTGGAAGGCGTGCAAGATCATGTGGAAGGCAGCGCAAGATCATGTGGAAGGCAGCACAAGATCATGGGAAGGCAGCGCAAGATCATGTGGAAGGCAGCGCAAGATCAAAGGGAAAGGGCAGCGCAAGATCATGTGGAAGGCAGCACAAGATCATGTGGAAGGCAGCGCAAGATCATGTGGAAGGCAGCGCAAGATCATGTGGAAGGCAGCGCAAGATCATGTGGAAGGCAGCGCAAGATTATGTGGAAGGCAGCGCAAGATCATGTGGAAGGCAGCGCAAGAGTTTGCTAATGCACAAGAGGCCTGGGAACTCCCAAGAATATATAAAATTAATACATAGAAAAATGATCTCTTTCTGAACAGAAATCTTTCATGATCTATGTCACAGTCATAATAAATAATGAACTGGAAGTCCAGACGAGAGAATGTGTAACTTCATTCTCCTATGAAGTGGTTCAAATCAGTCTATACCTGGTTACCTGGAGTAACCAGGTAACCAGGTATAGATCTATATTTTTACTTAGAGAATGAAACACCCAACACATCTGAAAAAGAGTAAAATGCCTGTTATTAGGCCTACATAACTGAACCTTAGGCCTGGGAGCCCAACCTACGGATTATTGACAGCAGGTAATGAGCTGACAAGGACAACGCCTTTACCAGCTTAGGCCTACACAAAACTACACGAAATTTTCATTATTTGATCTAGCGGATTAGAGAGAGTCCATCCTGGTGGACTCTCTTTCTCTCTCTCACTAGCAGGTTAGTGGATGAATATAGATGCCGTCTCTCTCTCTCTCTCTCTCTCTCTCTCCATATTAGCGGAAGGACGTTCCAATCTCCATACCTGTAGGTTACTTGTTGCTTCCGGGGAAGAGGTCACTGCCGCAACTCCAGCGGCCCGGTCCCAGACCAGGCCTCCTGGTTGCTGGCCTGATTGACCGGACTACTGGTGCCACCGGCATGCAGTCTAGTGTATGTACTACAACCCAGTTTAATCAGGGACTGATCATAGCTTTCCAAGCACACAGCCATCCCAAGCACACAGTTACCTGTCACAGCCATCCCAAGCACACAGTTACCTGTCACAGCCATCCCAAGCACACAGTTACCTGTCACAGCCATCCCAAGCACACAGTTACCTGTCACAGCCATCCCAAGCACACAGTTACCTGTCACAGCCATCCCAGGCACACAGCTACCTTTCACAGCCATCCCAAGCTCACAGCTACCTGTCACAGCCATCCCAAGCTCACAGCTACCTGTCACAGCCATCCCAAGCTCACAGCTACCTGTCACAGCCATCCAGGCTCACAGCTACCTGTCACAGCCATCCCAGGCTCACAGCTACCTGTCACAGCCATCCCACGCTCACAGCTACCTGTCACAGCCATCCCACGCTCACAGCTACCTGTCACAGCCACCCCCAGCACACAGCTACCTGACACAGCCATCCCAAGCTCACAGTTAAGTGGCACAGCCATCCCAAGTTCATAGCTACTTGTCCAAGCACTCGTAAGCTGTGACAATCACTCACACAAACAGGACAAAATCACCAGCCAGAGTACCACGCACAGTGCTTGAGTGTTTACTCAGGACAAATTCTTAGAGTACAGAAGCACAGAGGTACATTTGTACTCTGCTTCACAGAGTGATTGACTGTAAATCATGTATGAAGCGTATGATGTGGCTATACATGTTACAGTCGGCATTTTATCAACGTATTACCTCCATAATGATTCATTATCATTGTGACTAATAGCGATTGAATATTTTAATTATCACTATGAAATATTATTATTATTATTATTTTCAGTAATATTATAATTATTTCATTATTTTTATTTTTACATAAATAGTTTTAAATATAATAAAATTAATAATAACTTCAAGGTATTTAGTTAATAGTTAATTATCTTGTAAGATTCATTTTTCTCTGTGTCTTCCTGACTCTTTCCTGAAAGTTATCAGTCACATTGTTTTATTAGCTTACCTATTAATAATGAAATAATTACGCCCCGTAAATATTCATTTTCCTCCGTATAACACTCAGCTTCCATCACTCCATATAACAGTAAGTGCCCTCTTTCCTCCATAACTACATATACAACACGATAAGTGTTCATTCACCTCTACTCCCTCCAGGTAGACTCCATAAGACACTCCATAACTGTTCTTTCACTTCCATCACTCCATAAGACAAGCACTTGATCACTCGGCCAATAACATCCTTTGATTAAAGTCTCTTCCACCCTCCCTTGAACGTAGCAGAGAAGAGAAATGAGAAACTCGGCTCTACCCTCTCGATTCTCTTCCCAGTTTTCCTTTCTCCTCTAACTTCACTCAATTTCTATTCCTCAATCTTTCATTTCTTCGTTCCCTCTCTTCCTCTGTCTCTCCTTCCTTCCCGCTCGCTCTCACGTTAATAGCCCGTCCCACGAACATCTGCTGGGAAGGTAAACATCACACCAATTACCCAATTACGGTCAGGTGGAGTGGAGGGGGGCGGATGGTGTTTCAGATGGGGGAAGGAAGAGGAGGTGGGGAAGGGTTGGTGGGGAATGGGCTGGGGAAGGGCTGATGTAATTGAATAACCTGGGAATCGAACGCGTGTCCTGACGTACCAGGAAAGAAAAAAAGTGAGAAATGTTTACAGCGTAGCTCTCCAGGTGAGAAATAAGAAGTTTTAGCGATACCGAGGAGAGGAGATTAGAAAATGCAGACGTTCCTTGAAGCCCTGCACACGACTTACCTCACCCTTCAGGACTGAAGCCCTTGCACACGACTTACCTCATCCTTCAGGACTGAAGCCCTTGCACACGACTTAGTGAAGAGCTCTGTTCCACAAGGCACAGTACTCGCCCCCATCCTGTTCCTTATTCTCATATCAGACATAGACAGAGATGTAAACCACAGCACTGTATCATCTTTTGCAGACGATACTAGGATCTGCATGAGAGTGTCATCCGTTGAGGACACGACAAAGCTCCAAGAAGATATAAACCAAGTCTTCCAATGGGCAACGGAGAACAATGTGATGTTCAATGAAGACAAATTCTAACTACTCCGTTATGGAAAACTGGAGGAAATAATAACTAGGCCTGAGTTTACTACAAACTCCAATCACACAATAGAGCGAGAAAGTAATGTCTAGGACCTGGGTGTGGTAATGTCCGAAGACCTCACTTTCAAGGACCACAACATTGCCACTATCACATCTGCTAGGAAACTGATAGGATGGATAATGAGAACATTCAAGACAAGAGATGCTAAGTCAGTGATGATCCTTTTTAAATCACTTATTCTCTCTAGGCTGGAATACTGCTGTATATTAACATCCCCATTCAAGGCAGGTGAAATTGCAGAACTAGAGAATGTATACAGAACCTTTACTGCACGTATAAGTTCCATCAAACACCTTAACTACTGGGAGAGCGCCTGGAAGCACTTGACTTGTACTCACTAGAGCGCAGACGAGAGAGATATGTCATAATCTACATCTGGAAGATTCTGGAGGGACTGGTCCCTAATCTGCACACAGCAATCACTCCATACGAAAGCAAAAGACTTGGCTGGCGATGCAACATACCCCCAGTGAAAAGTAGGGGCGTCACTGGTACACTAAGAGGAAACGCAATAAGTGTCCGGGGCCCAAGACTGTTCAACAGCTTCCCACCAGCAATAAGGGGCATTACGGGAATACCCCTGGTTGTTTTCAAGGGGGAGCTGGACAGATACCTAAAGACGGTGCCGGATCAGCCGGGCTGTGGTTCGTACGTTGGATTGCGTGCGGCCAGCAGTAACAGCCTCGTTGATCAGGCCCTGATCCACCGGGAGGCCTGGTCGTGGACCGGGCCGCGGGGGCGTTGATCCCCGGAATGCCCTCCAGGTAGACTCCAGGTAGACCCTTCAGGATTGAAGCCCTTGCACACGACTTACCTCACCCTTCAGGAAGTCCATTTTTCAGACGATTTCAGGAGTGGGTGTAAGTTAAGGAAGTAACTTTTGAGACGATTTCAAGATTTCTTTGTATAAGTAAAACACTTTTAACAAACTCTAGACAAGGACTTTTAACAAACTCTAGACAAGGACTTTTAACAAACTCTAGACAAGGACTTTTAACAAACTCTAGATAAGGACTTTTAACAAACTCTAGACAAGGACTTTTAACAAACTCTAGACAAGGACTTTTAACAAACTCTAGACAAGGACTTTTAACAAACTCTAGACAATGACTTTTAACAAACTCTAGACAAGGACTTTTAACAAGAACTGCAAACAAGGACTTTTAAAAAGCACTTTTAACACCATTTTTAAGAGGAGATTAAGCAAAAACTTTGAAGAAAATTTATGAACAAAAACACTAACCAAGAATTTTTATCCAAATCTTTCAAGAAGAACTTAAAAAAATAACATTTAACAAATTCATTACCATATGTTAATTTTTTCCATTACGATGGTAAACAACTCAGTATCCCAGAATCTCCAGATGTAAACTCATAATGGGTAACTCAAAAGGGTTACCACAAGTCACATACATAGGAGGACAAGCATTCAATAGAACAACGTTTCTCTGTGTAGAGCGAAACGTAATTCCAGTGAAACACTTGTTCTGTAACGTGTATGATTTCTTCTCTTCGAGAGTGCGTCACTTGTCTCCGGAGTTGATGTAATTGTAATCTGAGGAAGTGAAAGTAACGCTGCTGGTCCATTTGTTATTGCAAGGTCAGCTGACGAGGGTATGGACTGTATGGTGCCCGCTCAAGGGGCTGTTAGGAGCTTCTAAGCAACTGTGTTGTTGCTCAGTGTTAACTCACATGGAGACAGAAACACAGGAGATCAGTCTCCTGTGTGTCTGTCTCCATGTGAGTTATTACTGAGCATTGGCAAGTGGTCATTACACTTTAGTTATTAACTGCGTTGTTGCTTAGAGATGTGTCTCTGCTCAAGGTCACGTAGTGTGTGTGTGTGTGTGCACTCACCTAATTGTACTCACCTAATTGTGGTTGCAGGGGTCGAGACTCAGCTCCTGGCCCCGCCTCTTCACTGATCGCTACTGGATCCTCTCTCTCTCTGCTTCCTGAGCTTTGTCATACCTCTTCTTAAAACTATGTATGGCTCCTGCCTCCACTACTTCACTTGCTAGGCTATTCCACTTGCTGACAACTCTATGACTGAAGAAATACTTCCTAACGTCCCTGTGACTCGTCTGAGTCTTCAGCTTCCAGTTGTGACCCCTTGTCCCTGTGTCCCCTCTCTGGAACATCCTATCTCTGTCCACCTTGTCTATTCCCCACAGTATCTTGTATGTCGTTATCATGTCTCCCCTGACCCTTCTGTCCTCCAGTGTCGTCAGTCCGATTTCCCTTAACCTTTCCTCGTACGACATTCCCTTGAGCTCTGGGACTAGCCTTGTTGCAAACCTTTGTACTTTCTCTAACTTCTTGACGTGCTTGACCAGATGTGGGTTCCAGACTGGTGCTGCATACTCCAGTATGGGCCTAACATACACAGTGTGCAGTGTCTTGAACGATTCCTTATTAAGGTATCGGAACGCTATTCTCAGGTTTGCCAGGCGCCCGTATGCTGCAGCGGTTATTTGGTTGATGTGTGCCCCAAGGTCTTTCTCCCTGAGTGAGGTCTGTAGTCTTTGTCCACCTAGGCTATACTCTGTCTGCGGTCTTCTTTGCCCCTCCCCAATCTTCATGACTTTGCATTTGGCTGGATTGAATTCGAGAAGCCAGTTACTGGACCACATGTCCAGCCTCTCCAGGTCTCTTTGCAGTCCTGCCTCATCCTCGTCCGATTTAATTCTTCTCATCAACTTCACGTCATCTGCGAACAGGGACACTTCAGAGTCTATTCCTTCCATCATGTCGTTCACATATATCAAAAATAGCACTGGTCCTAGAACTGACCCCTGTGGGACCCGCTCGTAACAGGCCCCACTGTGATACCTCTTCACGTACCATGACTCGTTGCTGCCACCCTGTCAGGTATTCCCTTATCCATTGCAGTGACCTTCCTTTTACGTGTGCCTGATCCTCCAGCTTCTGCACTAATCTCTTGTGGGGAACTGTGTCAAAGGCCTTCCTGCAGTCTAGGAAAACGCAATCTACCCAACCCTCTCTCTCGTGTCTTACTTCTGTTACCTTGTCATAAAACTCCAGGAGGTTTGTGATACAAGATTTGCCTTCCATGAACCCATGCTGGTTTTCATTTATAATCTTGTTTCCTTTCCAGGTGTTCGACCACTCTCCTCCTGATAATCTTCTCCATGACTTTGCACACAATACATGTCAGAGACACAGGTCTGTAGTTTAGTGCTCGTTTCTGTTTCCTTTCTTAAATATGGGGACTACATTAGCTGTCTTCCATTTCTCAGGTAGTTGCCCAGTTTCAAGGGATGTGTTGAAGATTGTGGTTAGAGGCACACACAGCATCTCTGCTCCTTCTCTAAGGACCCATGGGGAGATGTCCGGTCCCATCGCCTTTGAGGTGTCAAGGTCACTTAAGAGCTTCTTCACCTCCTCCTCAGTTGTTCGTATGTCATCCAACACTTGTTGGTATATTCCCTCTTGATGTTCCCTGTATCACCGTGTTCATAGTGGCACTACAGTGGTCACAGTGGCACCACCGTCGTCACGGTGGCACAAGAATGGTTACAATGATGCCACCACGGAACTTGCTGAAGGCCGGGACTCCTGTGTAGAGCACTTTATGAGGCACTCTGGCGATTTGCATATGAGAAGTTAATGGTAAGAAGGCAGTGAAGGAGAGAGAGAGAGAGAGAGAGAGAGAGAGTGGGGTACTCCATCACACAGGAACTCAAGATGGGGAAGGGAGGGAGAGGATGGGAGGGGGGCACAGACGGCTGATGGCACCCTGGGTCGTCTCCTCCCTCATGACTTATTTTCCAACTAATATGTCGCATTTTTTACAAAGTCTTCCAATACATAAAAGAAAAACCAGTGAATGCCGTGGCGAGATCTCTCAAGACATCGTCAGCCTCATCACATCTGTTGTTTTCTTTTGATCTACGCAACAGAGGTCAAATCCGCAGATTGATTGGTGAGCATATGGGCAGCCAGGTGAAGGGTCGAGGCAAGTCTCCGGGAAGATTTAAACAGCTAATAGGAAATGCCAGGCATGTAAAACTCTTTCAGCTATCTGGCGTGTTTGTCTCTCCTGTTAAAACTCTGTCATTCTCGCAATGAAAGAGAAAATAAACTATATTCCCAATGGATCATTTTCTCCATCAACACTCTCAGATAGTGTTATCAAGTCGATCTTGAGCTAACTAACAGATAGTTTGGCATATTGTGTCTTTATGCCCATATCCGTTGGCCTCACGCCTTTACATACTGGTCTGTGTTCATATCGATTATTTTCCACTTGTCTTCACTTATAAACCAACATAGCCTAGAAACTCTTCACTGTATTAATGGAAAAACTGACTGATAGATCATGAAAAAGGTCAAATTTTATTTCTTTCTCACTGTGAGAATGACTGAGAGCTTCAACAGAGGGATAAAGCTCATCAGATCGCTGAAAGATTTCTACATACATGGTTAGACCAGCAAGGTTTACAGACAGAGCTTCATCAAAATTCCTAGTAGGGTCTGAGGCTAAGATTATAGTGGCAGCAAAGCAATAGTTAAGAACTATACACCAATAGCTCTAACGTCCCACATCTTAAAAATCTTTGAAAGAGTTCTAAGAAGCAGGATTGCAAACCACTTGGACTCCCAACAATTGCACAATCCAGGGCAACATGGGTTCAGGGCAGGTCGCTCCTGCCTCTCGCAACTACTGGACCGCTATGATATGGTCTTGACTTCACTGGAAAACAAGCAGAATGTGGATGTTGTATACACAGATTCTGCAAAAGCCTTCTACAAGTGTGACCATGGTGTAATAGCACACAAAATGCGTGCTAAATTGATAACTATCAAAGTAGGCAGATGGATCTTCAACTTTCTAACCAATCGAACACAATGAGTAGTGGTAAACAGAGTTAAATCGGAAGCTGCCATAGTGAAGAGCTCTGTTCCACAAGGCACAGTACTCGCCCCCATCCTGTTCTTCATTCTCTTATCAGACATAGACAGAGATGTAAACTATAGCACTGTGTCATCCTTTACAGACGATACTAGGATCTGCACGAGAGTCTCATCCATTGAGGACACGACAAAATTCCAAGAAGATATAAACCAAGTTTTCCAATGGGCAACGGAGACCAATATGATGTTCAGTGAAGACAAATTCCAACTACTCCGTTATGGGAAATTGGAGGAAATAATAGCTAGAACTGAGTATACAACAAACTCTAACCACACAATAGAGCGGAAAAGTAATGTGAAGAAACTGGGAGTAGTAATGTCTGAGGATCTCACCCTCAAGGATCACAGCAGTGCCACTATCACATCTACGAGGAAACTGATAGGATGGATAATGAGAACATTCAAGTCAAGATGCCAAGAAATGAAGATCCTTTTTAAATCACTTGTTCTTTCTAGGCTGGAATACTGCTGTACGTTAACATCCCCATTCAAGGCTGGTGAAATTGCAGATCTAGAGAATGTACAGAGAACTTTTACTGCATGTATAAGTTCTATCAAACACCTTAACTACTGGGAGCGCCTTGAAGCACTTGACTTGTACTCACTGTAGCGCAGACGAGAGACATACATCATAATTGTACACCTGGAAAATACTAGAGGGACTGGTCCCTAATCTGCACACAGAAATCCTCCTTACGAAAACATAAGATTTGGCAGGCGATGCAACATACCCCCAGTGAAATGTAGGGGCACCGTTAGTACACTAAGAGAAAACGCAATAAGTGTCCGTAGCCCAAGACTTCAACAACCTCCCACCAGCCATAAGGGGAATTACCAATAGACCCTTGGTTGTCTTCAAGAGGGAGCTGGACAAATACCTAAAACCAGTACGAGATTATCCGGGCTGTGGTTCGTACGTTGGACTACGTGCTGCCAGCAGTAACAGCCTCGTTGATTAGGCTCTGATCCACAAGGAGACCTAATCATGGACCGGGCCGCGGGGGCGTTGATCCCCGGAATACCCTCCAGGTAGACATCATTCCCGGCCTAGCTGTTCATCTCTGCCGGTCCTGCAAACTCTGAGGTGTATGTGTTGATGGTCTGTCTACCTGGGGTCTACCTGGAGTCTACCTGGAGGGTATTCCTGGGGTCAACGCCCCCGCTACCCAGTCCTTGACGAGAAAGTTTACGTCTACCAGAAGAACCCCCCCCCCTTACCTGTCTCTTCAGGAAAAATTGAAGGATGAGAACACAAGGGGGACGAGGAAAAGCTCCTCTGGGAGGGATGGTTGTATACTGCTACACAAAATGCCCTGACAGGCAGGTCGTGAGAATCGTTCAACAGCCTGCAGCGGTTCATCCACTTACAACGGTCCAGCCACTGACACTTATCCAACCATCTGCAATGGCCCAGCCACCTTTAACGGTTCAACCACCTTCAGTGGTCCGGCCGCCTGTAATGGTCCAACCACCTACAAGTGCCCACCCACTTGGCAGGGAAACGCTCGTTTCTCAAAATGATCCGATCGTCCTGTCCGGCTGGAAGAAAGAGAAAAACCTGCGCAGAAAGATATATGAAGAATCAACTTTCACGTCATGTTGCTTACGTGGAAGCAACTCCCCAGACTCTTGACCACACCAGCTGACACTAACTTCTTAGAGCAACCCTCGAGACTCTGGACTAGACCAGTTGATGCTTATGAGCAACTCAAGATTATGGAATGACCAGCTGATGCTGTGGACTGGAGTAAAACTATCAGTCGCCTCTCCACGCCTCTCTCTGTTCTAGCTAGTCCTCCCTCACTCAGCACCTTTATTGGTGAACTTTTCAATCACTAAACATCTACGTAGTGTTAAAATCTCTGGTATTGGTGTTTGCACGTGTGGGATGAGGCGTGGGATGATTTGGAATGAGGTTAACTTGGTATGAGGTACGTTAGCTGGTGTTAAGGGACTGGATGAGAGGCTGAATCTACAAATGGTTGTCTGGAGGGTTAGAAGAGTGTCGTTTATCATAGGTAATCCAATTGGGCTGCTCAGCCAGGGTTAATCTGACCGGCCAGCCAGCCACCCAGGTCGGCCACTGCTCAGGTTACCACTTCTGGCAATCTAACTCCACCTTCCACCCAACCGTTCACCCACCCACAACCTAGACACCCACCCACCCACTCAGCAGCATTTCATTCTTAAGTTAACTAACCTACTATCTCTAATTATTCATTCTCTTCCCACACACCTTCCTCCCCAAACCCAAACACCCGCTCTTCTACCCACCCACCTGCCCTTCCAAGCACCAGCCATTTAAATACATCGAAAAGAATCGAAATCATTAATATTCTCATAAATAGAAAGAATAATAAAAACCATTCCTTTAATGAATAGAATTAAATTATACAAATTATAGCAGAGAGGATGTGGAATGGAGCAAGGAAGAATAGGAGTGAGACGATGCATGATGCGGCCAGCAGTAACAGCCTAGTTGATCAGGCCCTGATCCATCGGGAGGCCTGGTCATGGACCGGGCCGCGGGGGCGTTGATCCCTGGAATAACCTCCAGGTAACCTCCAGGTAACTGTTATAGCGAAGCGTAGAGGAATGGGTGAGGAGTGAGGCATCGAAGAATGAATTTTGATGGTCATGGATGATAATTTAGGCATGGATGAATGGTTGATAAGTCGGACATGCAGGAAGTGAGGTGGAACCAGAAACGAATGTGTCCCTACCAAATACTCTGCACGTCGAGTTACGCCTTCACGGTGCGACCAATCACTTTTAAATCAGCTTCTGATGTCCGGAGCATCCACACAGACGTGGCCAAGCGAGCACTGGACCTTGCTATGTGTCAAGCAACACTCTCGAAATCGCAGATCTAGAGAGTGTACAGAGATCCTTTACTGCACGTATAAGTTCTGTCAAGCACCTTAACTACTGGGAACGCTTGGAAGCACTTGACTTGTACTCGTTGGAACGCAGGAGGGAGAGATATATCATAATCTACACTTGGAAAATCTTGGAAGGAATGGTCCCAAATCTGCACACAGAAATCACTCCCTACGAAAGTAAAAGACTGGGCAGGCGATGCAAAATACCGCCAATAAAAAGTAGGGGCGCCATTGGTACACTAAGAGAAAACACCATAAGTGTCCGGGGCCCAAAACTGTTCAACAGCCTCCCATCAAGCATTAGGGGAATTGCCAATAACCCCCTGGCTGCCTTCAAGAGAGAGCTGGACAGATACCTAAAGTCAGTGCCGGATCAGCCGGGCTGTGGCTCGTACGTTGGACTGCGTGCGGCCAGCAGTAACAGCCTAGTTGATCAGGCCCTGATCCATCGGGAGGCCTGGTCATGGACCGGGCCGCGGGGGCGTTGATCCCCGGAATAACCTCCAGGTAACCTCCAGGTAACAGGTGGTCTTAGACTGGCCTTCAGTGGTTAGTACGCGTGTCACTACTTGCAACTAGTGCAAAAAATTGCAACAAGATGCAAAAGGGCATTACCAGGTCAAAGCCGTAACTGCAGTGCAAAAACAAAGACAAACTTTGATACGACTATTTGATACAGCTGATGACAGCGGTGGAATCCAGCCCACAATATCAAAATATTCACTTTATGCTTCCTATTATATTTCAAGGTAGTGAATTTCTATCACATTAATGAGGTCGAGTCACAGCTGACCCAACCTCTTCGCTCGTCGCTACTACCTCCACTCTCTCCTTGCTCCAAGAGAAGGGAGAGCGATGTATGGATCGTGTGTGTGTGTGTGTGTGTGTGTGTGTGTGTGTGTGTGTGTGTGTGTGTGTTTTCTGTGTACTCAGCCATCTGAGGTCGTAGAGATCCAGTTTCATCTCCTGGGCTCAGCCTCAGTCAACCAGTGTGATGCATCAATAGCCCCATGGGCTTTGTCGTGTTTTCATTTAAATTCATGTGTGTTGTGTTGTTGTGTGTGTGGTGTGTTGTTGTGTGTGTGTAGTGTGTGTGTGTGTGTGTGTGAGTGAGTGTGTGCGTGCGCGCACGTTGAGCTCGCACTAAAAAATGCAAAATTAAATCCCGACACTAAATTAAAAGATAACCAATAAAAAAACTCCAGGAAAAAATAACGTTGATGTTAGTGAATTAAGTAATCAAAACTGTAAACGACATACACCTATAATTAAAATATATATATATATATATAAATAGATATGTGTGCGGCAGATGTTTTGCAAAATATGGAAAAGGCAGTAATTTACAATGCTGTAAAACGAGTTTTTATGAGGATAGCTGAGGCTCAGTTAAGGGTGTGTAGAAGAGAGGGATAATACTTCCTTGTAAAAGTAGGTCTTAGACAGGATGTGTAATGTCACCATGGTTTGTTTAATATATTTATAGATGGGGTTGTAAAAGAAGTGTAAAATGCTAGGGAGTTTCGGGAGAGGAGATTAGAATTTATGGAATCAATACCAAAAGGGAATTGAGAATAGTTGTATTTTGCTGAAGATACAGTGCTTATGGGAGATTCTAAAGGAAAATTGCAAAGGATAGTGTGATTGAGTATTGGAGAGTGAGTAAAAGGTAGAAAGTAGAAAGTTTGAACATAAAAGAGATAAAGGTGAGAGTGCACTGGGTATCAAGTGATTTAGATAAAGAAAAATTGCATGTCATATTGGGGGAGGAGGAGTATGGAACGATAGTGAAATGTTTTGTCAGATATTTGGTAGTTTGTACGTTTCGGCGATGGATTTTATAAGGGACGAGATTAATCATAGAATTGATGAGGGAAAAAAGGTGATGTGCGTTGAGGTATATGTGGAGACAAAAAACGTATCTATGGTGGCTAAGGAAGAGAATGATATGAAAGATATAGTAGTACCAACGACTCTATATGGGTGTGAAGCTTTGTTTGTAAATGCAGCAGCGAGGAGACGTTGGAGGCAGTGGAGATGTCCTGTCTAAGGGCAATTGTGGTGTTAATATTTTTGCAGAAAATTCGAGCGTGGAAATTAGAGAAAGAAGTTGGGTTAATAAAAAGATTAGTCAGGAGGGTGAAGAGGGTTTGTTTTGAGGTGGTTTGGTCATTTAGAGAGAAAGGATCAAAGTAGAATGACAGGAGACATTTTAAATCTTAGGGGAAGGAAGGGGCGGGGTATGGGGTCGTCCTCGAAAAGTTGGAAGGAAGGGGGTAAGGGAGTTTTGTGAGCGCGGGGCTTTAGACTTCAGCAGGCGTGCAATGATGTGTTTTTGATACGAGTGAATGAGACGAATGGTATTGGGACCTGACGAGCCTGTAAGAGTGTGAGCATGGTACTATTTAAGTGAAATTGATTCCTGAAACCGTTTAATTTTTTATATAGCCGACCTTGATTCGCTGAAAAGGGAAAGTACAATGCCTGCACTCTAAAGAGGGGTTCGGATATTGGCAGTTATGGAGGATTGATTGTGTATCTTTATACGTAATATGCTTCTAAACTGTTTGTTCTGAGCACCTCTGCGAGAAAACAGTGAATATTGTGAGTGAGGTGAAAGAGTTGATGATATGAAAGTATTATCGTTTTTTATGGGTTTTTTCTTTCTTATTGGGTCACCCTTGCCACGTGGGAGACACGGCTCGACATGTTTATATATAAATATAATATATATAAATATATAAATAGATATAATAATATATATATATAAAATATAAGCAATAAGATCACAGTAAAAACAGTGATTCAGATTATGCAGAACAACCACTCTGAAAGATAGAGAAATTCCCAAGCGCTTTCGGAGACTAACTCACATAATCAAGGAACTATGAAAGTAAAGCATCCAAGGAAGCCTATATAAGGTGTCCTGGCCGCCACCTCACTATCAGATACCCACAACGTTAAAAACACTTGACGCGCGCCGCCACCTTGGATAGGTCCTTTGCACACTCACCCACAAACTATTCTACCCAAGAAAATTTAAAAATTATTATTGTCCGTGTGAAATAAATTCTTACCCAAATTCTATTAATTATATATGGATCTAATTTATATAAACCAAAGAGAAAAAATTCATATTATTGTCAAAAACTGCATTTTTATGAAACAAGATTCAATTATATTCCCTGTCGACCATGGACTTCCTTGATACTACATTCTCAACTTTTTGAAAAACAATTGATAGTTAAAATCTCTTACATGAATAAATGAGCATTGGAATCTTGTTCAGTTCTAATGCTATATTCATGTTGTTTTTAATCTTAGTTCGAGATTTTATCCAGTTTGACCGTAATAAACTTTATGCAAATATTTTCAAGGAATCTTATAGACACATCCATCAGCATTTTGGGGGGAATTCCTTATATCAAAGTTTTTTTTTATTGTAATCAAGATTTTTATACAACTTTAAATCAAAGTCTTCAGAAAGAGAAGGCATAACAACCAAGTTATTCATGGTAATGGGAGAACCAAAAAACATATTTTTAAGTTGAAATAAGGCTGGTTGTTCCTTTTGGTTTTATAAAAAGTGTTTCTAGCAACTTTAAAAGATTTTCAATTACATTACTTGGGTATTTTAAATCATTACCTATTTCTATAAATTTTGGATTTTCCTCATCTATGAACTCAGGACTACAAATACGTAAAAGCTCTCAAAACATGGATGAGCAAAAACAGACAGTTTTACCTACTTGATGCGAGAATAATAGTGGACATAGGAACAGTTATTTGTATGTTTTCTGTAAATTTTAAATATTGAATTCAATACCCTTAATAATTAACACATCTAGAAAAGGCCAATATATATAATAGAATATAATATAATAAATATATATATATAATATATAATATAATATATATATAAAATAATATATGCAAAAACAACCACTCCCTGAAAGAATAGAGAAATACCAAGCGCTTTTCGTGACTACTCACAATATCAAGGAACTATGAAAGTAAAGCATCCAAGGAAAGCTAATAAGGGGTCCTGCAGCTTTGATGCTGTTTACTTTCATATTCCTTGATAATGTAGTAGTCATGAAAGCGCTGGAATTTCTCTATTCTTTCAGAGTGGTTTGTTTTTGCATATTAGAAAATCACCTGTTACTGTGATTCTTCTTGCATATAAAAATATTTATATAAGATATAAATATATGATATAATAGTATATATATATATATATATATAAATATATAAATATAGTAATTATATTAACACACTGGCCGATCTTCCCACCAAGGAAGGGTGGCCGAAAAAAGAAAAACTTTCACCATCATTCATTCCTCATCACTGTCTTGGCAAGAATGGGTGGGGGTGGTTTTGGGGGGGGGGGGAGGTGGGGGGGGGGTGGGTTTGCTTTACACTACATTTTTAAACTGCAACATAACACCCTCCTCCAGAGTGCAGCACTGAACTATTCCCATCTCAAGACTCAGTCCGGCCTCTGTTTCCCTGAATCCCTTCTAAATGTACTAAGCTCACACTCCAACCAGCCCCCCCCAAAAAAACGTCCCCCAAGGTTAATTAAAGCCATTGTCTCCATTCACTCCTATCAAACCCGCTCACGCATCCCGCTGGAAGTCCAAGCCCCTCGCATACAAAACCTCCTTACCCCTCCCTCCAACCATCCTAGGCCGACCCTACTCCGCCTCCTTCCCACTACAGACTGATACACTCTTGAAGACCCTTCTGTTTCGCTCATTCTCTCTACATGTCCGAACCACCTCAACAACCTTCCTCAGCCCTCCTGGACAACAGTTTTTGGCAATCCGCACCTCCTGCTAACTCCAAACTACGAATTCTCTGCATTTCTTTCACACCACACATTTCCCTCAGACATGACATCTTCTACTGCCTCCAGCCTCTCCTGCGCTGCAACATTCATCCACCCATGCTTCACCTCCCCACGCCATAACCCAAATTAAGAGCGTTGGTAAAACAAAACCTCTCATACATTCACCTCATTGCCTGCCAAGGACAAAGTTCTTTTCTCCACAGACTCCCAATGGCACCACTCACCCTTTTCCCCTCATCACTTCTAAGATTCATTCCTCAGCCCTTCACAGACCATCGCTACCCGTCCACTCCCAAATACTGAATACATTCACCTCCTCCATACACGTCTCCCTCCAGCCTGAGATCCAATCTTTCATCACCTAATATTTTTGTTATCCACATAACCTTACCTCTTCCTGTAATCACTTTTGAATTTATTTCTTCTTTTACATACCCTACAAATTTCACCACCAATCTCTGCAACCTCTCTTCAAATCCCAAGAGCACAATGTCATCAGCAAAGAGCAACTGTGGACAACTCCCACTTTTAGTTTGAGTTGTGTCACACAAATATTTATATAAATATAAATATATATATATATAAAAATATATATATATATAATATAATATATATATATATAATAATATATATTATTATAGACAAACAAAAACTGACAGGCAATTTATTCATTTCACCTCAGATCTCATGGTGGACTCTAAAACTGTAAATAATCAAGTTACGTATGGAATTTTTCCAGCCTCCAGAAGTTCCAGGATTAATCCTGAGAATGAAGAAAAGAATAAATATATATTATTAATATTAAGCAGGAGAGGAGATTTCACCTCGGTAATTGTTTCGTGAGAGCCCGTGGGGGGGGGGGGATGGGAAAAGGGAAGGTTAGGATTAAATATTCTTTGGTGATGAGTGTGATTAATGTGAAGGGAGTGATGGTGATGGTGAAGAGGTAATGGTGATACTGCTAACAATGTGGCGAGGGTAATGGTGATGCTGTTAAAGTGTTAAGGTAATGGAGAATGCTGTTAAAAATGGATGAGGGTAATGGTGATAATGATGGTGATTATGGATGACAGTGATGGACTTGATGATGAGAAGGTGATGGTGGTGAATAATGATGACGATAGTAAATGAAAATGAAATAGGGACGCCGAGGCAACAAAATCAACAAATACAACTTTAAAATATGTCTCCTTCATTCTTCCATTTCTCTTTTCCCTTTCCTCTCTCTCTCCTTCTCTCCTCTCTCTCTCTCCCCTCTCTCCCCTCTCCTCTCTCTCTCTCTCCTCTCCTCTCTCTCTCTCTCTCTTCTCTCTCTCTCTCCTCCAAACGCTTGAATTTTAACAAAAAGAATGAATTAAAAATATCCATCTGGAATCCATTGGAAAAACAAACGAGGGAGAAGATGCAACTAACCGACCTGAATTGTTTCTTAATCGATTGGAAGGAGTATGGAAAACCGTGCCTGGGGGGGGGGAGCAGGGTGTGTGTGTGTTACCCAAGGGTGAATACCAGCCTCCCAGGTCTGGGGGAGACGTGCCGAGGAACGTGGGGAGGAGACGTGTGCTGGGGAGGGAGGTGGCAATGAAAATGCTAGGGAGTTGGGGGAATACCGGAAATTATTATTATTATTTTTAAATTATTATTTTTAATTATCATTATTATTTTAAACAATAATAATAATAATAATTATTATTATTATTATTATTATTAATGATTATTCCCAGTAACTAAATGTCTAAGACATTTATTCTCATTAATTTAATTTATTTAGATTTTTTTATTCTTTTCCTTTGGATGATTTCTTCAGACACATTTATTCACTGACAAAAAACGTACACGACATACTTGACTTCATAAAAAATAATCTGAAATAATCTAATATTATCTTATATAGATTAATTTTGACAACCATAGATGATTCAATAGGATTTTTTTTTTTTTGCCGATGAGAGAGAGAGAGACAGAGACAGAGACAGAGAGAGAGAGAGAGAGAGAGAGAGTAACAAATCTTCCAGGAAAGCTAAGGGTCACCCATTTACGAAACGAATTCTGACGGGCTGGAAAATGGCCCATCTCTGCCCGACCTCCCACCCTTGGAGACTCCAGAGGCCTTCTGAGTACTCTTGGTATCGACAACTGGATGGGGTTTTTTACCCCAAGAAGTGGAAGCCCATTCTTTAGTTCCTTTATAAAACAAAAATAGCCCTGTCGTGTGTGTTCCAGTGACCTGGAAGTCTGTGTTCCAATGACCTGGAAATCTGTATTCCAGCGTCCTTAAAGTCTGTGTTACGGCGACTTAACAGTCTGTGTTACAGAAACTACGGAAGAATACGAGTTTAGTTAACGGAATTCTGTCTTCGTGATCGATCTTGCTTCAGCGTCTTTAAATCTGTGTTAAGGACCAGGAATCTGTGTTCTAGGGGCCTTATCTCTGTGTTACACCCACCGGGCTACTTTTTAAATTAGTTTTAGTGACCATGAATCTGCTCTGAGCTCCCTGAATTTCTGTTTTCCACGTCCGAAGGTACTGTTCCAGCAGTCTGAACATTGTGTTACAGTGGCTTGGGATCCAGGTTAAAACTGTCTGAGCAGTCTGTGCTACAGCACTCGTAAGTCTGTTACACACCACACACACACACACACACACACACACACACACACACACACACACACACACACACACACACACACACACACACACACACACATTACACACACAATTTACACTACAACACACACACTACACTACACACACACACACTACACACACTACACCACACACACTACAACCACACACACACTACACACACACACTAACACACACACACACACACACACACACACACACACACACACACACACAACACACACACACACACAAACAGGCCTATGTCAATCGACATGGCCTAGGACAAAAGGGTAACTAACACACAGAAACAAGAGGCCACAATTGGAAGTTGAAGACACAAATGAGTCAGAGAGATATTAGGAAGTATTTCTTCAGTCATAGAGTTGTAAGGCAGTGGAATAGCCTAGAAAATGACGTAGTGGAGGCAGGAACCATACACAGTTTTAAGACGAGGTTTGATAAAGCTCATGGAGCGGGGAGAGAGAGGGCCCAGTAGCAACCGGTGAAGAGGCGGGGCCAGGAGCTAAGACTCGACCCCTGCAACCACAAATAGGTGAGTACAAATAGGTGAGTACACACACACACACACACACACAGCCTCTTCTCCTACCAGAATCCAACAAACAAGTGCATCTCTCCCTCTCCCTCTACCTCTCCCTCTCCCTTTCCCTCTCCCCTCTCCCCTCTCGGCCTAATTCCCCATCTTCCTTTTATTCCCTTCTCCCCCCCATCGTGCTTTAGTCCGCAATCAGCTGATTAAGCAAAACAGCAGCGCCGGCGGGAGTTCGGCATGCATTGGTAATGCAGGGGAGAGTGTTGCCTGCATTCTTCCTTAATTAACACCTCGTGAACGCCTTTGGTGCAGGCCATACAAGCTGACCTGGGAATTCCTCTCCTTCTCACCTTTTTTCTTCTTTGTTCGAAGAAATCAAAGCAATTTAGAGTATTTAGCAGATTTTTTCAGTTATAATAGTTTTTTAACCTGTGTTTTTAACCTTTCTTAATATTAGTGTTTTTAATCATTGCTGTTGTTTATCATTATTTTTTATCACTACTGTTTTGTGTCGTGTTTTAGAATTACGTGTACACAACAGGTATGAGAGGATAACCAGTTTCTGTTACATTTCCGCTTGCCAGGGAACCCTGACAGGCCTACAAATTCCCAGGATCTCATCATTCATTTTAATCTAAGGTTCCTCCCTAGCAAAAGTTTATTTTTAACAAGTCATTAGCGCCTACGACAACTTAATCAGCATAAAAATGCCGAAAACTTTTCCGTAGTTCCCCATCTACTATGGAAATTTTTTAGTTATCCCCACCAACCATAACCCACCTCTCTTTTTTCTCTCTCTCATTTCCTCTCCTTCTCTCTCCTTTTCCCTCTCACCTCCCCCCTCTCCTTCCCTCTTTTTTTCTCTCTCTCTCCTTAACACTCCTTCCTTCATTCCCTCGCTCTTCCTCTCTCCTTTCCTCTCGACAGTGATGATTACAGGAATTATTTCAAGGAAAACTCAAGAAGATCATTTTATGGTCCTCTTAATGACAGGTGGGACGTTGTGTACGTCTTCCCCTCTCTCATTAACCTGTGTCCTGTAATCTAGTGCGTGTTATTACCCTATTACTTAGTATATTTTGAGGGGAGTTTTTTTTGGCTATATTACCCGGGGTCGCCACTGAACGTTCATTTGACTGACTCGAATCGAATCAAATCGAAGAAGACGACGAGAGCTGTCTTATTCTCTGAATCTATTATTTAGATTATTCAATGGAATCTTTGTATTTGTGAACTTGGCACGCATTGTGGCCCTTAAATTTGTTTATATGTACTTGTGGTGGTACTGTTGGTGTGACGTTTGCGGTGGTGAGTTGTTCGTTATGCTAAATCACTGACCGGTGTCAGTGAATTAGCCTAACCCGGTTGACCGGTGTCATGTACCTGCGATTAAACATCCACTGACTCCCCTGTGTCATGTACCTGGTATTAAGCACACACTGACTCACTGGAGTCATGTACCTAGGATTATACATCCACTGACTCACCTGTGTCATGTACCTGGGATTATACATCCACTGACTCACCTGTGTCATGTACCTGGTATTAAGCACCCACTGACTCACTGGAGTCATGTACCTGGGATTGTACATCCACTGACTCACCTGTGTCATGTTTAAGCATTTACTGGAACACCAGAACAGGGCTTCCTATCCATTAAATAAAGATTCCTCTATCGTGATACTAACTCTCCATCCTTCTCGTTGTTCCTGTGAGTTAGTGATCCCAAAATCGCAGCTGGTGCTGAGTGCTGGCGAGGCCACGATCACTGTCGGCAGTAAAGAACTTCCTATACAAGCAGACTCTTAGAACCTGTCGTAGATAAGCAGTCAAGGTTTGTTTGGCATCTCGCGGAGGATTAGAATGGTACAATTCGTGTGTTCGAATCCTATCTGCAGTTAGGTTAAAAATATTTATGAATATTTTTATAAGTTTCAAGTACACACACACACACACACACACACACACACACACCACACACACACCACACACACATATATATATATATATATATATATATATATATATATAATATATATAAACACTGATCTCTGGCTGAAGGAGACTCGAACCTACGAACCTTGGAACAAGGTACGCAGTGCTTTACCAATCTACCCACAGTGGACCATTACCTTGGAGTCCAGCTTGCGCTAGACTTTGATCCAAGGCAGCCAGCTTTCATGGAGAAGGCTTACAGCTTTTCATCTCATCCCCTGCATGCATCAGCCTTAGGTTCGAGTCTCCTTCAGCCAGAGATCAGTGTTTGTGAATATTTCGCCTGCTCTCGCGAATTCCTTGCATTGTTCAAATCTCTAGTAAGGCTGATGCATGCAGGGGATGAGATGAAAAGCTGTAAGCCTTCTCCTTGAAAGCTGGCTGCCTTGGATCAAAGTCTAGCGCAAGCTGGACTCCAAGATATTGGTCCAGTGTGGGGTAGATTGGTAAAGCACTGCGTACCTTGTTCCAAGGTTCGTAGGTTGAAGTCTCCTTCAGCCAGAGATCAGTGTTTGTGTATATTTCGCCTGCTCTCGCGAATTCCTTGCATTGTTAAAATCTCTAGTAAGGCTGATGCATGCAAGGGATGAGATGAAAAGCTGTAAGCCTTCTCCCTGAAAGCTGGCTGCCTTGGATCAAAGTCTAGCACAAGCTGACTCCAAGGTATTGGTCCAGTGGGGTAGATTGTTAAAGCACTGCTGACCTTGTTCCAAGGTTCGTAGGTTCGAGTCTCCTTCAGCCAGAGATCAGTGTTTGTGTATATTTCGCCTGCTCTCGCGAATTCCTTGCATATATATATATATATAATATATATATATATATATATATATATATATATATATATGTCGTGCCGAATAGGCAGAACTTGCGATCTGGCTTAAATAGCAACACTCATCTTGCCATATAGGACAAGTGAAAAATTTGTGTATGCAATAATTTCGCCAAATCATTCTGAACCTAACGAAAAAAATATATTTGAGTGTGTTTGTTAAGTATTAAATTATTGTAAACGTATTTAAAATATATTAGTTGGGTTAGGCTTAAAATAAAAATTGATCTTGTTGTAATAAGGTTAGGTAAGTTTTCTAAGATTCTTTGGTGCAAAATTAAATTTATTTACATTAACATTATGAAAAAATATATCTTTAACGTATAAGAGAAAATTTCAGAAAGGACTTAATTTTAAATGAGTTCTTGCTAATTGACCAGTTTAAATATTCGGCACGACATTATATATATATATATATATATATATATATATATATATTATATATATATATATATATATATATTATATATATATATATATATTATATTAATATATATATTATATATATAATTATGCAAAACAACCACTCTGAAGAATAGAGAAATTCCAAGCGCTTTCGTGACTACTCACATTATCAAGGAACAATATCAGTTTCTTGATAATGTGAGTAGTCACGAAAGCGCTTGGAATTTCTCTATTCTTTCAGAGTGGTTGTTTTGCATATTCTGAAATCACCTGATTACTGTGATCTTATTGCATATATATATATATATATATATATATATATATATATATATATATATATATATATATATATATATAATTAGACTGACTCCTGGCTGCATGAGCCCTGTCATACCTATTCCCAGAGCTATGTATGGATCCTGCCTCGACCACTTTGCTGTCTAGGTCGTTCCACTTTCTCACCACTATGAGAATAAATATTGTGTGTAAGACCAAATGTGTCTCATGGCTCAAGAAGACACTTAGAAGATCAGTCTGGCTAAGTGAGAGAAGCAGCGTCGGGGAAGCATCTGATAAATGGGACACACAAGTGTCCCTGACAGGCGGAGATTACAAGGTGTATTTGAATATACAATTTATTCAAGAATTCTAACGAGTTCGGGTAAAACGATTGTTTTTGTTATAATGAAAATGTATTTCGCTGGAGAAATCTGGGTATGTCTTGTGTCGTAAGTTGTCAGTCAGTGAGAGCGCATTTGTTTTCACCTTGCTGTACTCGCCCAGTTCTGTTTGAAAGGGTCGAGTCATATCTCCTGGCCCCACCAACTTTTACCGACTTGTTTCACTGATTTGTAGTCTTAAGAGACTAATCATATCCACCACTGAAATATTTGTCTCCACAGTCTGTTCACTGCCTCAGAGTCTGACAGTCTGTTCACTGCCTCAGAGTCTGACAGTCTGTTCACTGCCTCAGAGTCTGACAGTCTGTTCACTGCCTCTGAGTCTGACAGTCTGTTCACTGCCTCTGAGTCTGACAGTCTGTTCACTGCCTCAGAGTCTGACAGTCTGTTCACTGCCTCAGAGTCTGACAGTCTGTTCACTGCCTCAGAGTCTGACAGTCTGTTCACTGCCTCAGAGTCTGACAGTCTATTCACTGCCTCTGAGTCTGACAGTCTGTTCACTGCCTCTGAGTCTGACAGTTTGTTCACTGCCTCTGAGTCTAACAGTCTGTTCACTGCCTCTGAGTCTGACAGTCTGTTCACTGCCTCTGAGTCTAACAGTCTGTTCACTGCCTCTGAGTCTGACAGTCTATTCACTGCCTCTGAGTCTGACAGTCTGTTCACTGCCTCTGAGTCTGACAGTCTGTTCACTGCCTCTGAGTCTAACAGTCTGTTCACTGCCTCAGAGTCTGACAGTCTGTTCACTGCCTCTGAGTCTAACAGTCTGTTCACTGCCTCTGAGTCTGACAGTCTATTCACTGCCTCTGAGTCTGACAGTTTGTTCACTGCCTCTGAGTCTGACAGTCTATTCACTGCCTCTGAGTCTGACAGTCTATTCACTGCCTCTGAGTCTGACAGTCTATTCACTGCCTCTGAGTCTGACAGTCTGTTCACTGCCTCTGAGTCTGACAGTCTATTCACTGCCTCTGAGTCTGACAGTCTATTCACTGCCTCAGAGTCTGACAGTCTATTCACTGCCTCAGAGTCGGACAGTCTGTTCACTGCCTCTGAGTCTGACAGTCTGTTCACTGCCTCTGAGTCTGACAGTCTGTTCTCTGCCTCAGAGTCTGACAGTCTGTTCACTGCCTCTGAGTCTGACAGTCTGTTCACTGCCTCAGAGTCTGACAGTCTGTTCACTGCCTCTGAGTCTGACAGTCTGTTCACTGCCTCTGAGTCTGACAGTCTGTTCACTGCCTCTGAGTCTGACAGTCTGTTCACTGCCTCAGAGTCTGACAGTCTGTTCACTGCCTCAGAGTCTGACAGTCTGTTCACTGCCTCAGAGTCTGACAGTCTGTTCACTGCCTCAGAGTCTGACAGTCTGTTCACTGCCTCTGAGTCTGACAGTCTGTTCTCTGCCTCTGAGTCTGACAGTCTGTTCTCTGCCTCAGAGTCTGACAGCTGTTCTCTGCCCTAGAGTCTGACAGTCTGTTCTCTGCCTCAGAGTCTGACAGTCTGTTCACTGCCTCTGAGTCTGACAGTCTGTTCACTTGCTCTGAGTCTGACAGTCTGTTCACTGCCTCAGAGTCTGACAGTCTGTTCACTGCCTCTGAGTCTGACAGTCTGTTCACTGCCTCTGAGTTTGACAGTCTGTTCACTGCCTCAGAGTCTGACAGTCTGTTCACTGCCTCAGAGTCTGACAGTCTGTTCACTGCCTCTGAGTCTGACAGTCTGTTCTCTGCCTCAGAGTCTGACAGTCTGTTCACTGCCTCTGAGTCTGACAGTCTGTTCACTGCCTCAGAGTCTGACAGTCTGTTCACTGCCTCTGAGTCTGACAGTCTGTTTCTCTGCCTCAGAGTCTGACAGTCTGTTCACTGCCTCTGAGTCTGACAGTCTGTTCTCTGCCTCAGAGTCTGACAGTCTGTTCACTGCCTCTGAGTCTGACAGTCTGTTCTCTGCCTCAGATGTCGACAGTCTGTTCACTGCCTCTGAGTCTGACAGTCTGTTCACTGCCTCAGAGTCTGACAGTCTGTTCACTGCCTCAGAGTCTGACAGTCTGTTCACTGCCTCAGAGTCTGACAGTGTCTGTTCACTGCCTCTGAGTCTGACAGTCTGTTCACTGCCTCAGAGTCTGACAGTCTGTTCACTGCCTCAGAGTCTGACAGTCTGTTCACTGCCTCTGAGTCTGACAGTCTGTTCACTGCCTCTGAGTCTGACAGTCTGTTCACTGCCTCAGAGTCTGACAGTCTGTTCACTGCCTCAGAGTCTGACAGTCTGTTCACTGCTCAGAGTCTGACAGTCTGTTCACTGCCTCTGAGTCTGACAGTCTGTTCACTGCCTCAGAGTCTGACAGTCTGTTCACTGCCTCAGAGTCTGACAGTCTGTTCACTGCCTCTGAGTCTGACAGTCTGTTCACTGCCTCTGAGTCTGACAGTCTGTTCACTGCCTCAGAGTCTGACAGTCTGTTCTCTGCCTCAGAGTCTGACAGTCTGTTCTCTGCCTCAGAGTCTGACAGTCTGTTCACTGCCTCTGAGTCTGACAGTCTATTTCCTTCATAAGTTTATTATTTTGTGTTCGAATATTTATAGGCTCGATAATTTATAGGTGAATATCCCGACGCACTCCTGTTGATCCATTTTGGTCCTAGTTCTCTTTTGGGTATCCATGCCCTCTTGCAGTACCGCTCAAGGAATGGATATAGGATACACAATATGCTAGCCACTACCGTCTACAGGGTGGAAATGATGTGCACAGTTAACTAGCCACTACCGTCCATAGGAAAGGTATGGAGTGCACAACAAACTAGCCACTGCCGTCTACAAGATGAACATGAGATGCTCAAACTAGCCGCTACCGTCCACATGATGTTGCCTCCATTCACCTGACAGGGAATAGGTACCTAGGTGTTAGGCTACTGTTATGAGGTATTCTTCTTAGGGTGAACTTAGCTACGATACCAGTTCCATAGCTTGTAAGGAGCGTTAAGACCATTGAAGGTAGTAAGACCAGACCGAGACGGAATGTGATATGAACAGGAGTATTCAGATAAAGAAAGGATCGGTGAGTAGGTTGTACAAACTCCCTCAGATGCATTCAAAAGTTGGCAAGACAGATCCCAAGAGTTATGGGAAGCAAATACACTGGTTTGTTGATGGTGGAGATTCGAAGCTTGAACTCTGTTTCACACAAAAGACACACACACACACACCACACAAAACACAAAACACACAAAACCACACACACACAAAACACACACACACACACAATATACAATAAAAAACACATCTCCTGCAGTGTTTCTGTAATTGAAAACGGAAATTGGATGCGCCGGGAGAGAAAACAGTGGTTGAAAAAATGGGAGAAGAATTGTCACCCCTTGGTTAGTTTGAACCTCCCATGTGTGAGGCAGAACCATAGTGACGAATGTGTTGTCTTGTGGTGGGAGAGAGAGAGAGAGAGAGAGAGAGAGAGAAGAGAGAGAGAGAGAGTGAGAGTTAACATTTCTATACTGCTAGGACAACACTAGTTAACAAGGAGTGTTGGCAAATTTAGAGTGGACAATGAGGATACCGTCAAGCATACCGGAGTAGATAATATATTAACATAATTCCAAGTACTTCATTCTACCAGGCCTTAAGTCACTGGTAACTGGTCCCGTGCCGCCTCTTTTCGTAGAGGTTACATGTAGAATAACCAGTGATGGGAGGCTGTCCTGTGGTTGCACATATCAACCCCAGGTGATGATGTTCCAACCTGATTCTGGCAGTCTCCGTCTCACACACTCTAGCAGACGTTTTATGTTGCCCATAAACATAATCCTCTGACCGGAAGAGATCGTAGTGACTAATACTATCACTCTCAGGTCTCTGGGTATCCGTGTTTTCTCGTCTAGATGAGCTGATAACCTTCAGCAGGATGGTTTTAACAATGGCAAGCGGGATGTCCAGTTGTAGTTCCATCTCCGGCCTCTCACAAGCAAATATAGATTCTTTATTAGTGTTATCGTGATACTTGAATTGTACGTGGGAAGGTATCCAGACAAATGAAATACGAAAATCTTGGTCCTGATCTCTTAGGATGTTGCTGGTGTTTATTTTGTCAGTAGGATTCTCATGTGTTTGAAGAGAAGTCCTCGAGTCCTACACTGAAGGCGAGTTTCAATGTAGCTAAGTTTGTTAGTGTTGAACTGAGCCAGATATTCAGTATGGGGATGGGAGTCAGTGTATAGAGGGGAGAGGAGAGGAGACATGAATGGATGGGGGGAATGAATGCTTGGAAGAAATATGGAGTGACGGATTGTGACGGTGCCAAGCCATGGGTACTTATCTCCCCCCCCCCCACACACTTTTTTTAACGCTCTCATTCCCTTCCTTTTCCTCCACCAGACCCCTCACCTCCAGTCGAACCATTTCCTCCATTCGACCTCATTCCTCCCCCTCCCCACCCCCTTCCCGACCCCTAGGATAATAACGCCATCCTTATTTAGCATTTGAACACAAGGAGGATCAATAGAAGTCACAATAACAAAACTAAATCTCTCTCTCTCTCTCTCTCTCTCTCTCCGTTAACCAACAATATTAACCCCTAATCCTCACCCTTCTACAATTATCTTTTACCTCCTATTGTTCCCGTCTCTCTGTCTTTCCTATCTCACCCCTACCTCCCTTTTCCTTCTCTTTTAGCCTCATTTACTCCTTCGCTTTTCCCTTAACTCCCTTAGATACGGTAGGTTCGGGATGCATAAGGCCCGCAACCCTCCCTAATATATACAGAATTACAGTGACTGGACCCAGTAAATCAATATTCACGGGGATAATGTGTGTGTGTGTGTGTGTGTTTTGTGGTGTGTGTGTTGTGTGTGTGTGTGTGTGTGAGGGGAAGGGAGAAAAGGAAAGAGAGAGAGAGAGAAAGTCTCTGTGTGTGACGAAATGATAAAAAACTAACATTAAAAGGATGGAAGGACAGGTGAGATATGATAACGTCGTAGAAGGTACTTAAAGAAATTTGCTTGAGTGGGAAATGGAGACACTGGGGTAATGATGGAAGTTAAGAGACGTCAGGAAGCACTTCTTTGGCATTGTAATAGCCAGTGGAAGTAGGCAGCCTTCCTTACGCAGCCTTAAAAACAGGTATGATGGAATCCACGTGGCCAGGAGTAAGCGAACCTGGTCATGGCCAGGAGGAGGCGGGGCCACGACCCAGACAACGGGTGTCCTGGATGCTGTGCTGTGTTGTAAACCTTAACACAGCTTCGTGCTGTGAGAACCTCCATATTAATTCACTACACCTCATTATCCACACATCGTTAACTAAACGAAGTGGTAGTGGTGGTGTTCTCGTTATCGTACTGGTGGGTGTGGGATCGTGGTCCTTGGTGTGGCTGTGAAGGTAATGGTGATAGTTAGGGTTCTGCTGGTATGGTAGCGAGCTGGTTGTTCCAGTGGAGACGGAAGGGTATGGTGTAAGTTAAAATGCTTATATATGGAAAGGTAATATAAAGGAAATAAGTGAGTGGAGAGAGAGAGAGAGAGAGAGAGAGAGAGAGAGAGAGAGAGCAAGTACCACATTCAACACATCTACAACTTTGTCTAGGGTAGTTGGTCCTCTGTTTCGGAGAAAAGACACAGAAGAGCAAGCGATGGCCAGTATCTACAAACCACTGCCACGTCTATCAGTGACTGGCAAAATCCCTGAGACGATAATTACATAATAAATTAAGATTTTTTTTTACTATCGCCTGTTATCTTATGACACCGTCTTTATAGCTTCAATATGCAGTTCACTGTAAATCTCTCCATTATGTGGCACCAGTTACTGGATGAATCCAAGAGCAACTTTGTATTTATACCAGAGATCTCTAGTGCTCTAGACCAGGTATGGAGCCCGGGACTCTTGGCAGAGCTACAAGCACTTGAAATCCTGACTCACCCTAATTTCCCTGAGTGCCTGTCTGCTCCAGCTGATCCATTACTATGGAATATCTTTTTCAAACACCTGCTAAACCCTTTCCTAAATCTCACCTTCAAGGATCTTCCTCTTCTCTTTAGGGACTGTTAAAGACCTCTGCGTCTCTGTTTTGCTCTTACAAACGCTAAAAAAACAGATTAAGAGGATATTTTAGAACTCTCATTTAGAAAGGGCAAAAACCGACAACATTAAATATGTAAAAAAAATGTGAATGGTAGAATGTTTGTACTCACAGAATGGTAGACTGCCTGAATGAGATTCGAAAAGATATAGTACGCCCAACAGATATTTTAAAATTCAGCTGATTAAATACCTTGAAAATAGGATGGCAGTAACTCAGCTCTGCTCTTGTAACTACCAACACCGAAGACGGGACGGCATCAGCATAGTTCTGTTCATGCAAGTACCAGAAAAAATATGGCCGGTATTTACAGAGGTATAGAATCGTCACGAGAGTCAACTGGTATTTTTATACTTTCTTAAAATTTCAATATTAGTTTGAAATTGGATAAAATTATTTTGAGTGAGAGAGAGAGAAGACAGAGATAGGAAGGAAGGAAGCCTTCCAATCTGAGAGAGGGAGAATAGTACCAAGATTGGTTCACTTTAAGAGGTCACTCGAGTAAAACTTAATCCAATCTCTGCAGTAAGTCTTTCATCCGGCTCTGTGTCTGTCCTCCACGAGTTCCATTATTCTTATACCAGGGATATAATTAATTTCCTTCACTCTCCGTCTCGGAGGATTACTTAGCTTGTCTGTACTCACCCATTTGTGATTGCATGGGGTTTAGTCTTAGCTCCTGGCCCCAGCCTCTCTGCTGGCCGCTACTGGATGTATTCTATACTGACTAAGTCCTATCGTACCTCTTATTAAAACAATGTGAAGATCCTGCCCCTACCACTTCGTTGTCTAAGTCGTTCCACTTCCTGGCTACTCTAAGGCTAAAGAAGTATTTCCTGATATCTCTGTGACTCATCTGTGTTTTTAACTTCCAGCTGTGTCCTTGTGTATCCGAGATCCACATCTTGAACAGACTTTACATGTCTATTCTGTCAGTTCCTCTCATTATTTCATTCGTTGTAATCATGTCACACCTAGGCCTTCTCTCCTCTCATGTCATCAGGTTTAGTTCCTTCAGCTTTTCTTCAGCTAGATTAGGTTGGGTAAGGTTTGCTAGGAAACAGGACAAACTTTGGGATTCATCTCGATGCAACCCTTTGCACTTTTTCCAGAACATTGACGACTTGCTGTATGAGGTATCGTTTCTGTACTGGTGCTGCATACTCCAAGATGGGCCTGACGAACGTTGTGTGTATATAGTGTATTGCAAAACAACCACGGGGGAACTGAATGATAGCTCTAGGCCTTTTGTGTTGCAATTAACACATCAGGAGCTTGCAATGTTGCAGAAAAGAGGATGTCCAAGCCAACACGATCACAGGAAGAGCACCACTACCACCGTCACAACCACCACTACCACCACAGTACCACCACCACCATTACCTCACCACCACTACCACCACTATTACCCACCTACCACTACTACTACTACCACCACCGCCACCCTAACCACTACCTCAGCCACCACCACTACCACCACCACTACCACCACCACTACCACCACCACCACCTCCTCAACCACCACTACCACCCACACTACCCTAACCCCCCCCTCTACTATCATTACCTTTGTCACATTCTCTACCCATCTCCCCACAAACCCCTCTCCATCACCACCTCCCTCCCACCCCTACTCCCCCAACGACCACCACCACCACCCACAGCTTCTGTCCCTCCCTAAACAGCGATCATTAATCTGCAGGAGGGACTCGCCCCTCCGGATGATCCCAAACACAACAGACCCTCCTGGATTATGTCACTGGTGGAGGCAGTCTCCAGCGACCTTAAGTTTCCGAAAGCTCCCATCTTGAGGGCGTCATGTACGTCCCATTTGTCCTCTGAAGACAGAGGGTCCTCCTTCATGTGTATGTGTGTACTCACCTAGTTGTACTCATCTAGTTGTGGTTGCAGGGGTCGATTCACAGCTCCTGGCCCCGCCTCTTCATTGGTCGCTACTAGGTCACTCTTCCTGTTCCATGAGCTTTATCATATGTATCATATGTACATAAGTATGGTGTGTGTGTGTGTGTGTGTGTGTGTGTGTATGTGTGTGTGTGTTTCTGTGAGTGTGTCTGTATGTGTTTGTGGCTGAGACTGATGTATGTGTGCGTTTGTATATATTCTCCTATTTGTATTCACCTTTCTCTGGTTGTAGGGGTTGATTCACAGCTCCTGGCCCTGTCTCTTAATATGCCACTTGTGATTTACTACCTTCATGCCTCACAATAAAATAATAATAACTAAACGGCTAAATGGAATCACTTAAAAATGTATATAGTGAAGTTTTGAAATAGTTTGAAGGACTATAATTTTTTTGACTTGACAGCCAAAAAGGACTTAATTTTTTTTGTTAGCTCGACAGCCAAAATTCATAGTCGCCCAGACAAGTAAGTTCACTGGATAGCCCAAGGCGGAGAGATTTTAACACATATAGTTTATCAAAGTTAAATAACTTGGAAAGGTAAGTGACATTAACATTGTTAGTTTAATGATTAATTGAAAAATCCTCAGGCGAATTTAATTTATTGATGCTTTCTTTAAGGAGTTTCATATCTTTTCTTAAAATTCTGCTTGGAGTCTGCCTCCACTACATCCTGGCCAAGATCACTCCACTCTCCGACCAACCTGAAGCAGATATACACTGCTTCACGCTGGTAGCCTCATGTACCAGTTTCTCGCCACTTGCAAAACCTGCTCTTGTCCACCGTGTTAAGTCCTGAGTATTTTGTATGTCGTTGTCATACCTCCCCTTGTTATTTTATTCTCTAATATTGCCAAGTTCAGTTTCTTTACTCACTATTATTAGCAGTACTTTCAGAACTAAATAATGGTCGTGTATTAAACTATCACGAATAGTCACAGTGGAAGTGGATGATTTTACATTTCCTTGACGTTTCTCCAATTGGGTAATATATTTATTCCACTGTTTCATGCCGACAGTGGCAGGAAGAGGTGGAGGATGGGGAGAGAGCCCTCTGTTTTACTATCGTTTCCTCAACCATCTAGAATCCATATATGTATTAGAAGATAATCTTCAATTAAGATTGTCGTATATAAGTTCTGCAGATAGCCTTGTTATGGGCAATGAACTCTTCTGCTGTCATTCCCATATTCTTCCCTGTGTTCTCTCTCTCTCTCTCTCTCTCTCTCTCTCTCTCTCTCTCTCTCCTCCTCTCTCTCTCTCCTCTCTCTCTCTCTCTCTCTCTCTCTCTCTCTCTCTCTCTCCTCTCTCTCACTTTCACCCACTCGATCTCATGTTTTCTTGGTTGCAATGTTCCTGCGTATTTCATAACGCTTATTTTCCAACAAAATCATATGTTAAATATATTCAGGAAGGATTGCTGCCTCAGTGTGGTGTGTGTTACGCAGATTTCATGGTTATATTTAGCAAAAAAAGTCAATTCTCTGTTTCTATTTGGCTTGAGTCCTCGCCTGTTTCTGTCCGTTCCGACAACACGCTGCCGCCCATTTGTTCAATAAAAATGCATGATGCATTTCTGTAGTGGTATTTTATCTTACAGGATGTTTGGTACTTATTAAATGTAGCTGGATTTATGTGAAGTGGTTGTAGTGCTGTAGTGTTCTGTGGTGCTGTAGTGTTCTGTGGTGCTGTAGTGTTCTGTGGTGCTGTAGTGTGCTGTGGTGCTGTAGTGTTCTGTGGTGTTGTAGTGTTCTGTGGTGCTGTAGTGTTCTGTGGTGTTGTAGTGTTCTGTGGTGCTGTAGTGTTCTGTGGTGCTGTAGTGTTCTGTGGTGCTGTAGTGTTCTGTGGTGTTGTAGTGTTCTGTGGTGCTGTAGTGTTCTGTGGTGCTGTAGTGTTCTGTGGTGTTGTAGTGTTCTGTGGTGCTGTAGTGTTCTGTGGTGTTGTAGTGTTCTGTGGTGCTGTAGTGTTCTGTGGTGCTGTAGTGTTCTGTGGTGCTGTAGTGTTCTGTGGTGTTGTAGTGTTCTGTGGTGCTGTAGTGTTCTGTGGTGTTGTAGTGTTCTGTGGTGCTGTAGTGTTCTGTGGTGCTGTAGTGTTCTGTGGTGCTGTAGTGTTCTGTGGTGTTGTAGTGTTCTGTGGTGCTGTAGTGTTCTGTGGTGCTGTAGTGTTCTGTGGTACTGTAGTGTTCTGTGGTGTTGTAGTGTTCTGTGGTGTTGTAGTGTTCTGTGGTGCTGTAGTGTTCTGTGGTGCTGTAGTGTTCTGTGGTGATGTAGTGTTCTGTGGTGTTGTAGTGTTCTGTGGTGTTGTAGTGTTCTGTGGTGCTGTAGTGTTCTGTGGTGCTGTAGTGTTCTGTGGTGTTTGTAGTGTTCTGTGGTGCTGTAGTGTTCTGTGGTGTTGTAGTGTTTCTGTGGTGTTGTAGTGTTCTGTGGTGCTGTAGTGTTCTGTGGTGCTGTAGTGTTCTGTGGTACTGCAGTGTTCTGTGGTGCTGTAGTGTTCTGTGGTGCTGTAGTGTTCTGTGGTGCTGTAGTGTTCAGTGGTGCTGTAGTGTTCTGTGGTGTTGTAGTGTTCTGTGGTGCTGTAGTGTTCTGTGGTGCTGTAGTGTTCTGTGGTGCTGTAGTGTTCTGTGCTGCTGTAGTGTTCTGTGCTGCTGTAGTGTTCTGTGCTGCTGTAGTGTTCTATGGTGCTGTAGTGTTCTGTGGTGCTGTAGTGTTCTGTGGTGCTGTAGTGTTCTGTGCTGCTGTAGTGTTCTGTGGTACTGCAGTGTTCTGTGGTGCTGCAGTGTTCTGTGTGTGCTGTAGTGTTCTGTGCTGCTGTAGTGTTCTGTGCTGCTGTAGCGTTCTGTGGTGTTGTAGTGCTCTGTGGTGCTGTAGTGTTCTGTGCTGCTATAGTGTTCTGTGGTGCTGTAGTGTTCTGTGGTGCTGTAGTGTTCTGTGCTGCTGTAGTGTTCTGTGGTGTTGTAGTGTTCTGTGGTGCTGTAGTGTTCTGTGGTGCTGTAGTGTTCTGTGCTGCTGTAGTGTTCTGTGCTGCTGTAGTGTTCTGAGGTGCTGTAGTGTTCTGTGGTGCTGTAGTGTTCTGTGGTGCTGTAGTGTTCTGTGGTGTTGTAGTGTTCTGTGGTGCTGTAGTGTTCTGTGGTGCTGTAGTGTTCTGTGGTACTGCAGTGTTCTGTGGTGCTGTAGTGTTCTGTGGTGCTGTAGTGTTCTGTGGTGCTGTAGTGTTCAGTGGTGCTGTAGTGTTCTGTGTGTGTTGTAGTGTTCTGTGGTGCTGTAGTGTTCTGTGGTGCTGTAGTGTTCTGTGGTGCTGTAGTGTTCTGTGGTGCTATAGTGTTCTGTGGTGCCTAGTGTTCTGTGCTGCTGTAGTGTTCTGTGCTGATGTAGTGTTTCTATGGTGCTGTAGTGTTCTGTGGTGCTGTAGTGTTCTGTGGTGCTGTAGTGTTCTGTGGTGCTGTAGTGTTCTGTGCTGCTGTAGTGTTCTGTGCTGCTGTAGTGTTCTGTGGTGCTGCAGTGTTCTGTGGTGCTGCAGTGTTCTGTGGTGCTGTAGTGTTCTGTGCTGCTGTAGTGTTCTGTGCTGCTGTAGCGTTCTGTGGTGTTGTAGTGCTCTGTGGTGCTGTAGTGTTCTGTGCTGCTATAGTGTTCTGTGGTGCTGTAGTGTTCTGTGGTGCTGTAGTGTTCTGTGGTGCTGTAGTGTTCTGTGGTGCTGTAGTGTTCTGTGGTGCTGTAGTGTTCTGTGGTGCTGTAGTGTTCTGTGGTGCTGTAGTGTTCTGTGGTGCTGTAGTGTTCTCTGGTGTTGTAGTGTTCTGTGCTGCTGTAGTGTTCTGTGGTGCTGTAGTGTTCTGTGGTGTTGTAGTGTTCTGTGCTGCTGTAGTGTTCTGTGGTGCTGTAGTGTTCTGTGGTGTTGTAGTGTTCTGTGCTGCTGTAGTGTTCTGTGGTGCTCTAGTGGTCTGTAGTGCTGTAGTGTTCTGTGCTGCTGCAGTGTTCTGTGGTGCTGTAGTGTTCTGTGGTGTTGTAGTGTTCTGTGGTGCTGTAGTGTTCTGTGGTGCTGTAGTGTTCTGTGGTGCTGTTGTGTTCTGTGCTGCGTAGTGTTCTGTGGTGCTGTAGTGTTCTGTGGTGCTGTAGTGTTCTGTGCTGCTGTAGTGTTCTGTGGTGTTGTAGTGTTCTGTGCTGCTGTAGTGTTCTGTGGTGCTGTAGTGTTCTGTGGTTCTGTAGTGTTCTGTGCTGCTGTAGTGTTCTGTGGTGCTGTAGTGTTCTGTGGTGTTGTAGTGTTCTGTGGTGCTGTAGTGTTCTGTGGTGCTGTAGTGTTCTGTGGTGCTGTAGTGTTCTGTGGTGCTGTAGTGTTTTGTGGTGCTGTAGTGTTCTGTGGTGCTGTAGTGTTCTGTGGTGCTGTAGTGTTCTGTGGTGTTGTAGTGTTCTGTGGTGCTGTAGTGTTCTGTGGTGCTGTAGTGTTCTGTGGTGCTGTAGTGTTCTGTGGTGCTGTAGTGTTCTGTGGTGCTGTAGTGTTCTGTGGTGCTGTAGTGTTCTGTGGTGCTGTAGTGTTCTGTGGTGCTGTAGTGTTCTGTGGTGCTGTAGTGTTCTGTGTTGCTGTAGTGTTCTGTGGTGTTGTAGTGTTCTGTGGTGCTGTAGTGTTCTGTGGTGCTGTAGTGTTCTGTGGTGCTGTAGTGTTCTGTGGTGCTGTAGTGTTCTGTGGTGCTGTAGTGTTCTGTGGTGCTGTAGTGTTCTGTGGTGCTGTAGTGTTCTGTGGTGCTGTAGTGTTCTGTGGTGTTATACTGTTCTGTCCTGGAAAGTTACGCGGTGGGAGGAACACCTAGCTGTGTTTCCCGGCCAGGTTCCATTACACTTTAACACGCACATACACGTACATGCGTGTACACACACACACACACACACACACACACACACACACACACACACAGATTGAAAATATTCTTCACTAAAATAAAAACTGTTCTTTTTTAAAGAAATAATTTACATTGTAAATATTTGTCTTGCATCATTCTTACAGGTGCAGGCAACACTCTTACAAGTGCAGGCAACATTCATACAGGTGCAGGCAACATTCTTACAGGTGCAGGCAACACTCTTACAAGTGCAGGCAACATTCATACAGGTGCAGGCATCATTCTTACAGGTGCAGGCAACATTCTTACAATTGCAGGCAACACTCTTACAAGTGCAGGCAACATTCTTACAGGTGCAGGCATCATTCTTACAGGTGCAGGCAACATTCTTACAAGTGCAGGCAACATTCTTACAGGTACAGGCAACACTCTTACAAGTGCAGGCAACATTCTTACAGGTGCAGGCAACACTCTTACAAGTGCAGGCAACATTCATACAGGTGCAGGCATCATTCTTACAGGTGCAGGAAACATTCTTACAAGCTCAGGCAACACTCTTACAAGTGCAGGCAACATTCTTACAGGTGCAGGCATCATTCTTACAGGTGCAGGCAACATTCTTACAAGTGCAGGCAACATTCTTACAGGTGCAGGCAACACTCTTACAAGTGCAGGCAACATTCTTACATGTGCAGGCAACACTCTTACAAGTGCAGGCAACATTCATACAGGTGCAGGCATCATTCTTACAGGTGCAGGCAACATTCTTACAAGTGCAGGCAACACTTACAAGTGCAGGCAACATTCTTACAGGTGCAGGCATCATTCTTACAGTGCAGGCAACATTCTTACAAGTGCAGTCAACATTCATACAGGTGCAGGCAACACTCTTACAAGTGCAGGCAACATTCATACAGGTGCAGGCATCATTCTTACAGGTGCAGGCAACATTCTTACAAGTGCAGGCAACACTCTTACAATTGCAGGCAACATTCTTACAGGTGCAGGCATCATTCTTACAGGTGCAGGCAACATTCTTACAAGTGCAGGCAACATTCTTACAGGTGCAGGCAACACTCTTACAAGTGCAGGCAACATTCTTACAAGTGCAGGCAGCACTCTTAAAGGTGCAGGCAACATTCTTACAAGTGCAGGCAACATTCTTACAAGTGCAGGCAACATTCTTACAGGTACAGGCAACATTCTTACAAGTGCAGGCAACATTCTTACAAGTGCAGGCAACATTCTTACAAGTGCAGGCAACACTCTTACAGGTGCAGGCAACATTCTTACAGGTGCGGGCAACATTCTTACAAGTGCAGGCAACATTCTTACAAGTGCAGACATTCTCACAAGTGCAGGCAACATTCTTACAAGTGCAGGCAACACTCTTAAAGGTGCAGGCAACATTCTAACAGGTGCAGGCAACATTCTTACAAGTGCAGGCAACATTCTTAAAAGTGCAGGCAACATTCTTAAAAGTGCAGGCAACATTCTTACAAGTGCAGGCAACACTCTTACAGGTGCAGGCAGCATTCTTACAGGTGCAGGCAACATTCTTACAGGTGCAGGCATCATTCTTACAGGTGCAGGCAACATTTTTACAGGTGCAGGCAACATTCTTACAGGTGCAGGCAACATTCTTACTGGTGCAGGCATCATTCCTACAGGTGCAGGCATCATTCTTACAGGTGCAGGCAACATTCTTACAGGTGCAGGCAACATTCTTACAGGTGCAGGCATCTTTCTTACAGGTGCAGGCAACACTCTTACAGGTGCAGGCAACATTCTTACAGGTGCAGGCAACATTCTTACAGGTGCAGGCAATATTCTTACAGGTGCAGGCAACACTCTTACAGGTGCAGGCAACACTCTTACAAGTGCAGACAACACTCTTACAGGTGCAGGCAACATTCTTACAGGTGCAGGCAACATTCTTACAGGTGCAGGCAACATTCTTACAGGTGCAGGCAACATTCTTACAGGTGCAGGCAACATTCTTACAGGTGCAGGCAACATTCTTACAGGTGCAGGCAACATTCTTACAGGTGCAGGCTACATTTTTACAGGTGCAGGCTACATTCTTACTGGTGCAGGCAACATTCTTACAGGTGCAGGCTACATTATTACAGGTGCAGGCTACATTCTTACAGGTGCAGGCAACATTCTTACAGGTGCAGGCAACATTCTTACAGGTGCAGGCTACATTCCTACAGGTGCAGGCTACATTCTTACAGGTGCAGGCAACATTCTTACAGGTGCAGGCTACATTCTTACAGGTGCAGGCAACACTCTTACAGGTGCAGGCAACATTCCTACAGGTGCAGGCTACATTCTTACAGGTGCAGGCAACATTCTTACAGGTGCAGGCTACATTCTTACAGGTGCAGGCTACATTCTTACAGGTGCAGGCTACATTCTTACAGGTGCAGGCAACATTCCTACAGGTGCAGGCTACATTCTTACAGGTGCAGGCAACACTCTTACAGGTGCAGGCAACATTCTTATAGGTACAGGCTACATTCTTACAGGTGCAGGCAACACTCTTACAGGTGCAGGCAACATTCTTATAGGTGCAGGCAACATTCTTACAGGTGCAGGCAACATTCTTGCAGGTGCAGACAACATTCTTACAGGTGCAGGCAACATTTTTACAGGCGCAGGCAACAATGCAGTTCATTCAGCGACTCGTATATTTTGCGTCAGCTAGTAGACTTCCTGCATTGA
This sequence comes from Cherax quadricarinatus, assembly GCF_026875155.1. Lineage (NCBI taxonomy): Eukaryota > Metazoa > Arthropoda > Malacostraca > Decapoda > Parastacidae > Cherax > Cherax quadricarinatus. The sequence continues at coordinate 17,868,242 of NC_069400.1, forward strand.
TCCCCTGTTCCTGTCCACTTTCCTGTTTCTGAAACAACAATATCGTATGGCCCAGTAGGCCTACTGTAGTCTTCCTTTCTTTTTTTTATGATTATATTTAAACACGAAGAGTCGCCTCGCCTATATGTTTCCCCCTCCCCTTGATTCTTATGTATTTTTCTATATATATATATGTATATATAATATATATATATATATATATATATATATATATATATATATATATATATATATATAAAGCTCTGGTATTTGTGTGAGACGCTGACAGAGAAGCAGCTGCGTGGTAAGTATTCTCCATGGAGTGTTTGACTTAAGGAAGCAGTATAAAGTGCCTGCTGTTGCATGATTTACTCCGTGGTAATAAATGCAGACTCTGTCTTGCTAGGCCGTCCGTGATCACTATGCTTGGTGTTCAGCGCATTGTATTCTCTTTATTCACAACCAGCAAAGAAATTGCCGATGAGAGTATCTGACATTTCGGTCTGTACGTCTCCCAATGTCGACCACACTTTGTTAGACGTGAATTGCTCAAGCTACTGTAATGCGCTCAATTTTGTTTACAAATGTGAAGCATCATCTCTGACACCAGCAACTCAGCATTTTATCACCGGACTCGTAACAGTACTCGAAACCAAGAGATTAGAGAATCATTTTACTTTTGGTTAAACACAACAAAGGCGAGAATTCTATTAGTGAACGACTTCAGATGTACTCAAGCGGACGGGATTCGATGTGGTGTTCTTTCCGAACACTTCGACGACCGGATTTAGTATTTATGGTTAAGCCTGATTATGCTTAGATTTTTTCAACACACCACCCGTCTCCCACCGGAGTAGTGACCCCCAAGAAAAGGAAACGTATTCGCCATCACTCATTCAATAGCTGTCTTGCCGAAAGCGCATAAACATCACAAGCAAATGACCTTTCGAACTGCAGCACAACGCCCCTTCTTCCCGAGTGTAGGTGCTGTACTTCTCACCTCCAGGACTCATCGTCTCATATCCTAAAAATCACTTTTCTTCACTTAGACTGTTGTGGTAAAAATATTATTAACTGTTTGTAATATTTATAATACGTTGTGAATATCAGGCAGCTGGTTCTTCTTAACCCTTCTCAATCTCTGACTGAGATGAATTTCATGTTTGTTCTATATGATTACACGATGTTATGTTATTATTATTATTATTATTAGAGATTCGCCGGTATTCTCCCGGCCCGGGCCTTTTCCAAGTGGTGGCCCGGCCTTGGCTCCCTCTTTAGGGAGTGTCTGAGACCTAAGTCTCCCATGGGAGGAGGCACAAGTACCCACTCATCTTTGGGACCAACTGTCCCCAGGCCTAGCCACATTCCCCGCCCTCACGGGGCTCGTAGGGAGAAGCTAGGACTCTCTGGTCTGCCATCCCCGCCCCAAGGGGGTTATTGGGAATGACAGTCTTGTGAGCTGCAAGCTCGGACTCAGGCACCTACACTACCCTAGAATCGCTGGGCATGGTGTCGATCAGGTGGTGACGATGTTATATTTTTTGTCATAGAGGATTACGCTGTTATATTAATTTTTATATAGGATTACACAATGTTATACATAGGAATTATTGTCTTCCATATTATCAGATTATTAATCTTGTATACTACTACTACTACTACTACTACTAATAATAATAATAATAATAATAATAATAATAATAATAATAATAATATTATTATTATTATTATTATTATTATTATGCAGAGCATTATGGGCAGCTTAAAATTAATTTAAGATTATTTAAGCTATAATAGATTTAATGGTAACAATTAATTTAGGCAATTTACAATATCAAGTACAAATGAGTTATTTTAAACAATGAATTTGAACATTTCAATTTTGAAACATTATAGTTTAACAATTTTGTAACATTGCAGTTAGTAATATAACAAAATAATGAATTTATTATATGTAGTCGTATGATTTAATAATCAGACCAGTAGTAAGGAAGGAGATCTTTCCCCACCCAAGTCTTGCTTAAGCTTCTCGGTATCCTCAGTACCTACAGATCTGTGAAAGTCGGTATGTTGTTCTATTATCTTTGTAACATTCTATTACTCGACTCCGGGTCACCATCTGGAGAAGACCCGGGACGGGACAAGACCGGAGAACTTACTACATACATTCCATTATTGGCATTAAAAAGGATATTATTATTTATCTATTTCAAGTTGTCTATGTTATGTTATGCCTCTTCAAGCTGAACATATCACTGCAATCACTCGCACTATAATATAACATAATTAATTCTTGTGATTGACAGCTGAATGTTCAGTTTTACACGACTGGATTTGACATGTTCAGATGCGTCATTCACTGTGTGTGTGTGTGTGTGTGTGTGTGTGTGTATGTGTGTGTGTATGTGTGTGTGTATGTGTGTGTGTGTATGTGTGTGTGTGTATGTGTGTGTATGTGTGTGTGTGTGTATAAGTGTGTGTGTGTATGTGTGTGTGTGTGTGTGTGTGTGTGTGTGTGTGTGTGTGTATGTGTGTGTATATAGAGTTATTCCTCAGTGTAGTTATTCCATCAGTGTTCTTCGTTAGTTATCATTCACCGTCTTTATGTTTCCTTCTTTAGTAAAGGGTTATTTTCTCATGAAGCTCAGGAACCGGCCCTTGAGTATTCTTCAGGTGTAAATTATGATATATCTTTCTCTCCTTCGCTCTAGGTCGTACAGTTTGAGGGATTTAAGGCGCTCCCAGCAATTTAGTTCTTTTAGCTAGTAGAGGCGGGCAGTAAAGATACTCCGCACGGTCTCCAGATCTACAATTTTACCTGCCTTAAATGGAGCTGATAGTATACCGTAATATTCCAGTCAGGAAAGTATAAGTGTCTTAAAGAGTATCATCACTGGCTTAGCAACTTGGCATGTCTTGTTTTGAAGGCTCTTGTTATCCTGCCTGTCATTTGCAAGGAGCCTTGATGCAGGAGTGGTGAAACAAGGTGCTATTGTACTTCGACGCGCATAAGTACAAAGTAATGCAGATCAAGGGAGGGCGGGGGTTATAGAAAGGACCAGAGACGGAATACAGCATGGAAGAGAAATTGCATGTATCCCAGGAAGAGATGAATCCGAAAGTCAACATCACAATGCACATATCATCAGATGTGATTATTAACAATAACACTTCAGACGTAGATGTGAGACATAGAATTCTGTTAAATATCTTTTAATTATTATTATTATTATTATTATTATTATTATTATTATTATTATTATTATTATTATTATTATTATTACAGTCACAGGGAAACGCAAAACCTGTAGGGGCAATACAGCACCTGGGGAATCGGCGTCATTCAGGTTTGATAAACGGAAGGTGAGAAAAATACTAGTTTCTTGGATCAAGAGCCCTTCTGAGAAAGGAACTCTTGAGGGTAAGACATATGTCAGGCCAGTTTCAGAGGACGCAGCAAAGATATGCAGCACCCACCTGACTAAATATGTTAAAATGTACGAGAAGATCCAGAAGTTTGCAAGGTACAATAATCCCGCGACTGAGGGACTGCTGTACGGGACGAGAATAAACGAACAATCTTTGAGGGAGGTTAGGTTAGGTAAGTTTCGTCAGGAAACAGTCTGATGATAACCCGCCGTTGGAGCTTTTGGTCATATGACCGAGGCGGAAGAAGAGACCATAGGGATATAGTTACATAACTGGAGATGCTCAGGATTTTACACAGCAGATGGGAAAAAACTAGAAACAGAGACCAGTGGGATATGATTACGACTTTGACGATTAATGACTCATGATCAAACACTTAGATCCCAAGACTGATATGTCTGTGTCTTCAATGACAACAGAAAAATTTATTTTCACGGTATGTCCAGATTCTTAGTTCAGTTGTTTGAGTTTATGTTGGTATCACTGTAGTTTGAGACGCAGTCCTCCCTTCATACAATACTCTCCACCCCAAAGATATACCTATCCAGGCTCTGTGAAAGCTCTAAATTTCACCGAAACCTACAGATTTCCTCTGTACATTTGTCTTTCTGCCATTATTTCAGTTGTTCCCAATAGCCACCTCAGAAAGTAAAAAAAAAATCTACCTTGACGTTCATCCTACAGAGTCGATCTCTGGATACATAACAAATCTCAAGAAGTACTTACATAAGCCCACACAACACACAATTCTGTTACCCCAACAAGCATTCGCATTTATTATATATATGTACAACGTCCTTTTCATGTTTACGAATTATTTGGGTGTAAGATTTAGTAACTTGGGTTTAATAATCTGAGTATGACATGACAACAAAGCCGTCCCATTCTCATTCCTGCCTTCACTGGGTAACACAATATATGTACATATTTTTTTTTACAGTGGCTCGATTGAATAGCATTAACAATGGATTTAATTTAAAAGCAAATGTCTTCTGCATTGAAGTGGAGCGATCAGTAAGTTATTTATGTTATGTATGTTATCTACCCTTTATGAGTGAAAACAATTAAACTTCTCGTTGGCATGCAAGGGCCCGGCAATACCCGTCAACTGTATATTGTAGGTCTGATTTACCTAATAAAATCCTTAGATCTTGGTAAGTAGCAGTTCCTTTGCTGAGTGAAAATGGGATGGCTTTTAATTATAATTTTTGTCTCAGCGAATGCGAATGAATAAGATTATATCCTGAGGATATGACAGCAGCCCAAGAAGCAGACACAGCTGGGACACTTCAGCATTGTATTCAGACACGGACGAATCAGGACAGACGGTCTTATGTACTTAATTTTCTCCCACAGTTTCACGAAAGATTTTGATTCATATCGCAGTACACCAGTCGGTCATCGACAATTCAGTGGTATTAAAACATAAATGTTAGAATCGCCCCTTGATCAAAAGAAGGTCAGTCATAAATCACTGCTATGCAAAACAGTTGAGATTTTGTATTTATCAAAGTTCGTTCGAAACTGCGTTGTTCCAGCGGCGAGGAGAGTGTTCCAGCTCTCCGGACGGCCTCCAGGACGCCCCGGAGACACTTCCAGTAAATTAGTTTTAGCTTTGGCCTGGAAGGTGAGGGGCCCAAGACGGCGGTTTCCAGTCCTTCAGTGCTTACTGAAGCTTCTGCAGCTAAAAGGTCCTGGTGTTAGTCTTCGTGTTAGTCCTCCTGCAGGGCGAGTTTGAAAGCCTTGAAGACCCATGCATTGTCAGCGTCTGTAGTGTGCTTATGTTGTCTTGTTGTTTGTAGTACACCCACCACCACTATTACCATCAGTACCACCATTACCATCAAAATTACCACCATGCACACAACAACCACCTCCACCACCATGCGTACCACCACCATCACCACCACTACTACGCATCACATACACTAGCACACTCACACACATCACACAATCACACACCACCACACACTATAAACATCACCACCCACTGCTACACGCCACACCATCACACATCACCAATACCACCACAGATACACCATGGATACACCATCACATATCACCATTACTATCACAAAACTATCACACACACTACAGTGTCACGCACACATACACATACAACACACACACACACACACACACACACACGCACACACACACACACACACACACACACACACACACACACACACACACACACACACACACACACACACACACACACACCATCACTAACACAGTGGAGCCGGGTTGGGCGACGTAACAATTCATCAAGGCAATTTAGCTGTCGTCATCAAACTATCTAGGTAAATACATATAATTACACACGTGAAAGGGAATATTACATCATCTCTCAACATATAAATTAATATACCTTAGTTGACGAACTTGCCACCAGTGGTGAGCCTCCCCGAGGAGATATATACATATATATATATATATATATATATATATATATATATATATATATATATATATATATATATATATATATATATTATAATCATGTCAATCTTAGCACTAGTTCCAGTTATTACTTAATATAGTCAAGCAATCATTTCTCTCTCTCTCTCTCTCTCTCTCTCTCTCTCTCTCTCTCTCTCTCTCTCTCTCTCTCTCTCTCTCTCTCTCTCTCTCTTTCTCTCTCTCTCTCTCTCTCACTCTCTCTCTCTCCCTCTCTCCACAACCAGACAAATCAGAGCGACACTTACTGATTGCTTTAATCCCCAGCCAAGACACTCAGTTGTAATTTGCATTGTAAGATATTGGCCCTACTCACTCCCTGACTGCGTTCCCTGGGGAGGTGCTTTTGGGAGAGGGTAGACGGCAGTGGGGAGAGGTTGAGAGCGGTGAGTACAGGGGGAAGAGGAGACAGCAGAAGATATCTGGAAAGAGGGAGAAGGGAGGAGAGAGGAAGTAGGCCTAGTCCCAGACCGGGCAGCCGGGGCCATGATTTCCGGAATTGTTAAAAGTTTGGCAGTTAATAAAACATTCGTAGCAGCAGTTAATATGAGACCTGATTATTATTATTATTATTATTATTATTATTATTATTATTATTATTATTATTATTATTATTATTATTATTATTATTATTATTATTAATAATATAGCTCAAAAGATGCACTATGCCCGAATGAGGAATAATGTTTGTACCTGCTGAAGCAACGAGTTGATGTCTGTAGCGTATTGTGTGTACCTCTTGTGGTAGGCACAAATGTAATTCTTCGAGTGATGACGGAGAACATGTAGCCTGCTGGCGATTGTGCTTACACTTCCACCTGTAACTCAACCTTCACCTGTAACTGTAATTACCAGTATACTTACATTTACGCGGGTCCTTGATACCTCTACACGGATCCCTGGTACTCTACCCGAGTCTCTGGTACTCTACACGGGTCTCTGGTACCTCTACACGGATCCCTGGTACCGCTACACTGGTCCCTGGTACCTTAATATGGATCTCTGGTACCTCTACACGAGTCCCTGGTACTCTACAGAAGTCCACGGTACTCTTCACGAGTCCCTGGTACTCTACACGGGTCCTTGGTACCTCTACACGGGTCCCTGGTACTCAACACGGGTCCCTGGTACCTCTACACGGGTCTCTAGTGCTCTACACGGGTCCCTGGTACCTCTATACGGGTCCCTGGTACTCAACACGGGTCCCTGGTACCTCTACACGGGTCTCTAGTGCTCTACACGGGTCCCTGGTACCTCTATACGGGTCCCTGGTACCTCTACACAGGTCCCTGGTACCTCTGCACGGGTCCTTGGTACATCTACACGGGTCCCTTGTACCTCTACACAGGTCCCTGGTACCTCTACACAGGTCCCTGGTACCTCTACACAGGTCCCTGGTATCTCTACACAGGTCCTTGGTACCTCTACACAGGTCCCTGGTACCTCTACACAGGTCCCTGGTACCTCTACACGGGTCCCTGGTACCTCTACACAGGTCCCTGGTACCTCTACACAGGTCCCTGGTACCTCCACACAGGTCCCTGGTACCTCTACACGGGTCCCTGGTACCTCTACACAGGTCCCTGGTACCTCTACATGAGTCCCTGGTACCTCTACACAGGTCCCTGGTACCTCTACACGGGTTACCTGGATACCTGGAGGTTACCTGGAGGTTATTCCGGGGATCAACGCCCCCGCGGCCCGGTCCATGACCAGGCCTCCCGATGGATCAGGGCCTGATCAACTAGGCTGGTACTGCTGGCCGCACGCAGTCCAACGTACGAGCCACAGCCCGGCTGATCCGGCACTGACTTTAGGTATCTGTCCAGCTCTCTCTTGAAGGCAGCCAGGGACTTATTGGCAATTCCCCTAATGCTTGATGGGAGGCTGTTGAACAGTTTTGGGCCCCGGACACTTATGGTGTTTTCCCTTAGTGTACCAATGGCGCCCCTACTTTTTATTGAGGGCATTTTGCATCGCCTGCCCAGTCTTTTACTTTCGTAGGGAGTGATTTGTGTGTGCAGATTTGGGACCATTCCTTCCAAGATTTTCCAAGTGTAGATTATGATATATCTCTCCCTCCTGCGTTCCAACGAGTACAAGTCAAGTGCTTCCAAGCGTTCCCAGTAGTTAAGGTGCTTGACAGAACTTATACGTGCAGTAAAGGATCTCTGTACACTCTCTAGATGTGCGATTTCACCTGCTTTGAATGGAGATGTTAATGTACAGCAGTATTCCAGCCTAGAGAGAACAAGTGATATGAAAAGGATCATTATCCATCCTATCATTTTCTTTGCACATGCGATCGTGGCACTGTTGTGATCCTTGAAAGTGAGATCCTCATACATTACTACTCCCAGGTCCCTTACATTATTTTTCCTCTCTATTGTATGGCCGGAGTCAGTAGTATACTCTGTTCTAGTTATTATCTCTTCCAGTTTTCCATAACGGAGTAGTTGGAATTTGTCCTCATTGAACATCATATTGTTTACCGTTGCCCACTGGAAAACTTTGTTTATATCTTCTTGGAGGTTAACCGCGTCCTCAGCAGATGCTAGATCCTAGTATCATCCGCAAAGGATGATACGGTGTTGTGATGTATATCTCTGTCTATGTCTGATATGAGGATAAGGAATAAGATGGGGGCGAGTACTGTGCCTTGTGGAACAGAGCTCTTCACTATGGCAGCCTCCGATTTAACTCTGTTGGCCACTACTCTTTGTGTTCGATTTGTTAGGAAGTTGAAGATCCATCCCCCCACTTTCCCAGTTATTCCTTTAGCACGTATTTTATGGGCTATTACGCCATGATCGCATTTGTCAAATGCTTTTGCAAAGTCTGTGTATATTACATCTGCATTCTGATTTTCTTCCAGTGCATCCAAGGCCATGTCATAGTGATCCAGTAGTTGTGAGAGGCAGGAGCGACCTGCCCTGAACCCATGTTGCCCTGGATTGTGCAGATTTTGGGAATCTCTACACAGGTCCCTGGTACCTCCACACAGGTCCCTGGTACCTCCACATAGGTCCCTGGTACCTCTTCATTTTGCCTTCGTTTATATTTGAAAATTTCTAGATAGCCTTTTTTTCCCACTCTTCTATATATTTTCTGAGTATGTTGTCGCAACTCCCCAGAATTGGGATGCTGAGGCCTTTTTTCCCGTGATCTCGGTGCTCTTTCTGTGTAGTCGCGTGAACTTCAGCGTTCTCTGGTGTATTCCCATACACTCACGTGCAACACTGATGTTTATATGCTTTCAAGCATTACTTTGTCCTCTCATGTATTCATGTGTCCCCACGAATTTTTATCTGTTTCTATGCACTGCCACCCCTCAAGGAAGGTTCCTTGATGTTGGTGAGGGGCTCTTGATTTAGGGAATTGGATCTGTGCTCCAGTTCCCCGAATTAAGCCTGAATGCCTTTCACATCCCCCCCCCCAGGCGCTGTATAATCCTCCGGGTTTAGCTCTTCCCCCTTGATTATAATAATAATAATAATAATAATAATATGCACTGCCATATTTTTCCATGTACTCCCGTATGTTTTCATGTACTCTCATGTACTTGCCTGCACTCATGTACCTCAATGCCTTCGTAAAGTACTATGCACTTTCATATTCTTCCATATACTCTTAATTCACTACTCTCATGTACTCTATGTACTCCATGTAGCCAGTCCGTCCACATAATCAACTCATCCAAATATTTAGGGAAAACTGTTCTATTTTCCTATATGATTTCCTTCGACCTGTAGAAAGGAATGGCGAGGCTGAAGATGAGTCTTGTAATGTTATCTTTCAGCTGACTGTCTGTCTCTCTCTCACACACACACACCAGTGAAGAGGCGGAACCAGGAGCTGTGATTCGACCCCTGCAACCACAACTAGGTGAGTACACACACACAGGACCTTCCATGTTTACGAAACATGGGACTTGTGTAACCTGAGCTGGGCCTGAGTCGTCGTATTCTCTTGTCAACTATCATTACCATCTATCATAAAGCGGGTAGAGGGAGGAGAGATCATCGTGTGGGTAAATGAGCCTCCTTTGTTATAAATTATGTCAGCGTGTGATGTTTGGTCTCCTCCTTCCCCTCGTCCCTCCTTCCCTCTCTCCCTCCTTCCCTCTCTCCTACCACTTGTAAGATTTCTATCAATTCTGAGTCTTGTTTGTCTTACAGTGTAATTATCCAGTGGCACAACACAAACTCTAGGGGTAAAGTAGCTGTTACAAGCCGAACTGACCTTTGTGGAAAGCTATTTTAAGGTCCTTTTCCCTCCTGGCAGGAGGATG
>NC_069400.1:17883406-17980128 GCF_026875155.1 Cherax quadricarinatus
GTCCAGCACCAGCGTCACTCACCAGCGTCCCTCACCAGCGTCCAGCACCAGCGTCCAGCACCAGCGTCCAGCAGCAGTCCCACCATCAAACTGATGGCCAGGTTTCCCTGATACATCTCCACACTCGCTCATCCTGGGGTTCTATTACACACTATACGAGCTGCAACAAAATCAAATTCAGTTTAGAACTAAACGTTCCAAAATTAGCTAGAAATGCATGTTTTAAACGTGAATTGAAACCGTTGTTGGCTAGTGTAATAATAATTTGATTATTATTATTATTATTATTATTATTATTATTATTATTATCGCCATTATCATCATTGCTTGCCCCTTGCTACTCCACTTTCTCCATCTATATTCCACTGCGAGAACGATTCCTTATTCCTAGTCGGTCCTCTGTGATTCTTTCAGTGTTATTCCTATTTTTTTTTTCTTTTTTTTTTTGGTGGTTCATATATACTCCTTTTGTCTCCTGGTTGAAGTAATTTGTTATCGCCTTTGTTGCATCTGTAGTTCCATTGTTCTCTCATGGTTTTAGGTTTCATAATTAAAGCTGGGTGCTGTCTCCCATTCTGGATCAAATGTGTTTCTTTTGCATTTCATTTGTGCTCGTTTAGAGGTCACCCGGACACAATGTCTGAGGTCTCTGGAGAATGTTCAAGATCTTTGGACAGAAGTGTAAGATCTCTGGACAGTAAAGTCTCTGGACAGTAGAGTAAGGTCTCTGGACAGTAGAGTAAGGTCTGTGATAATAGTATAAGGTTTGTGGACAATAGTGTAAGGTCTGTGGACAGCAGTGCAAGATCTCTGGACAGTAGAGTAAGGTCTCTGGACAGTAAAGTAAGGTCTGTGATAATAGTATAAAGTTTGTGGACAATAGTGTAAGGTCTCTGGAGAGCAGTATAAGGTTTCTGGATAATAATGTAAAAGGAATGAAAAAAATGTTGTGCCCCTTAACGTTGATGTATGTTAAGGATTATTGTGTCCCCCTTCCCTCCCCTTCCCTCCCCTTCCCTCCCCTTCCCACCCCTTCCCTCCCCTTCCCTCCCCTTCCCTCCCTGGAGTCTACCTGGAGGGTATTCCGGGGATCAACGCCCCCGCGGCCCGGTTCACGACCAGACCTCCCGGTGGATCAGGGCCTGATCAACCAGGCTGTCACTGCTAGCCCCACGTAGTCCATCGTACGAACCACAGCCCGGCTAATCCGGCACTGACTTTAGGTATCTGTCCAGCTCTCTCTTGAAGGCAGCCAGGGGCCTATTGGTAATTCCCCTTATGCTTGGTGGGAGGCTGTTGAACAGTCTTGGGCCCCGGACACTTATGGTGTTTTCTCTTAGTGTGCCAATGGCTCCCCAACTTTTAATTTGTGGTATTTTGCATCGCCTGCCCAGTCTTTTACTTTCGTAGGGAGTGATTTCTGTGTGCAGATTCGGGATCATTCCTTCCAAGATTTTCCAAGTGTAGATTATGATCTCTCCCTCCTGCGTTCCAACGAGTACAAGTGAAGTGCTTCCAAGCGTTCCCAGTAGTTAAGGTGCTTGACAGAACTTATACGTGCAGTAAAGGATCTCTGTACACTCTCTAGATCTGTAGTTTCACCTGCTTTGGACGGAAATGTTAATGTACAGCAATATTCCAGCCTAGAGAGAACAAATGATTTGAAAAGGATCATCATTGGCTTGGCATCTCATGTTTTGAACGTTCTCATTATCCATCCTATCATTTTCTTTGCACTTGTGATCGTGTCACTGTTGTGATCCTTGAAAGTGAGATCCTCAGATATTACTACTCCCAGGTCCCTTACATTATTTTTCCTCTCTATTGTATGGCCAGAGTCTGTAGTATACTCTGTTCTAGTTATTATCTCCTCCAGTTTTCCATAACGGAGTAGTTGGAATTTGTCCTCATTGAACATCATATTGTTTTCCGTTGCCCACTGGAAAACTTGGTTTATATCTTCTTGGAGGTTAACCGTGTCCTCAGCAGATGACAGCCTCATGCAGATCCTAGTATCGTCTGCAAAGAATGATACGGTGCTGTGGGCTCCATCTCTGTCTATGTCTGATATGAGGATGAGTAAGAGGATGGGGGCGAGTACTGTGCCTTGTGGAACAGAGCTCTTCACTATGGCAGCCTCCGATTTAACTCTGTTGACTACTACTCTTTGTGTTTGATTTGTTAGGAAGTTGAAGATCCATCTCCCCACTTTCCCAGTTATTCCTTTAGCACGTATTTTGTTCGCTATTACGCCATGATCGCACTTGCCAAACGTTGTTGCAAAGTCCTCTTCCCTTTCCTTCCTTACCCTTCTCTCTTCTTCCCTTCCTTCCCCTTCCCTCCCCTTCCCTCTTCTTCCATTCCCTTCCCCCCTCTTCCCTTTCCCTCCCCTCCCCTCCCCTCCCTCCTCCCCCTCCTTACTTCACCTTCTAGTTAGTCGGCGCCGAAAGCAAATTAATAATGACCTCGTCTTCGGCAATTTTCCAAGGTGGGGCAAGATGGGAGGGGCGAGATGGGAGGGGCGACATGGGAGAGGAGAGATGGGAGGGGCGAGATGGGAGGGGCGAGATGGGAGGGGCAAGATGAGAGGGGCGAGATGGGTGGGGCAAGATGGGTGGGGTGAGATGGGTGGGGCAAGATGGGAAGGTGAGATGGGAGGATGATAGGCCTGCACATAGGGGGATGGTGCTAGCTAATAACTCAACTAGGCCTAACTAGCTTCTTCAGTCATTTTCCTACCAGCATGGAAGGTGCATTCTTGCTAGTCAAGGGTTCTTGTTCCAGGGCATTAGAGCTATTCTCCCATTCCTTGGAACGAACCTGATTACCTCACGTTCCCTAGGCACCGTGTGAACCCTACGAGTTTAGCGATTCCCCGTTAAAGTTTTGAGGGAGCGTGGGCGGATGTGGGCGGGTCCTACGTGGGCGGATGTGGGTGGGTCTTACGTGGGCGGATGTGGGTGGGTCTTGCGTGGGCGGATGTGGGCGGGTCTTACGTGGACGGTTGTGGGTATTTAAGCTTCCTGGCTGCGCCAGAATATCGGTATTGGTATTGGTATTGGCCTAAAACTGAGTATCGATATCAGCAGAAATTTTATCATCGTCCCATCACTATTGATACCCTTAAGGGTAGAGCTAAACCAATGTGGGGTCACGCAGGGTCAAGGGTCATGTCTTGAGTCTCTCTTCGATAATCAAAATTTGATCAAACTCGCAGCCTGTATCACGATTTTGGATTTTTTTTTTTTTTGGGTGAGAATGGATAATTTTTTTCCCTTTTCTTTTCGTGCCTCAGTTTATGTAATATCTTTCACCCCCCTTTTTTTTGGAGGTTTTAATTATGTGCCGCTGGAAAGAAAAGGAAACTAAAACGCTGCAGAAGGAGAAAATTATGAGAAATGGAGGAGGAGGAGGAAATGAAGAAAAAGAGGAAGAGAAGTATATAAGGATGGAAAAATAAGCAGGTCGCAATTTTAAGAACCATAAACATCATATATATAAGTATCTTACAGTGTAATGTTTAAACAAGTCAGCATAATCATGTTGATATCTGTAGAATCTTCTGTTGGGTAAGATGTGCCAAGGCTGCCTTCCATTACCTGCCTCAGAAACACCTGGCTTGCAAGACCTGACTTCTGAAGACCTGCCGTCCACCATGACCTGACTTCTGAAGACCTGCCGTCCACCAAGACTTGACTTCAGGAGGTCTCCTTCAACCTGCAACCCTGCCAGTGATAATACTGAAAGATAATGCCCATATGTATCTTAGATACCAAACCGCTATACTATATCCAGAATTGTTATATTTTTTTCTTTAATATGGGGAAAAACCTAGAAAACCAGTTATCATAGAAAGGCACTGATAATAACTTAGAGGATTCTCTCTAGTTTGGAACCCTATTTGCGATACCATTGCATTCGTGTGTTATCTGTCATTGCGTCAAGCATTATAAGTAATATTAGGAGAGAGGTAAACAATGGATCTGAATGTCAAAGGAGTATCAGAAGCCTGAGTTAATATAAATTACTATGATAACATGAACGTAGATATGCATATTTAAGGAGCAGCTTGCAATGTAAACAGACTGAAGCTATAGTAGCCAGTTTTAGGCTTGGTTACAGCATTTCTGACAGTTTTGCGCACACAGATGATCACACTAAATGCAAGGTATGTAGTCAGTCTTAGGGCCAATATCTCGAACACTTGATTGTCCACTTCTTGAGAAATATAGAGATAGTATAATAAATTATGTGATACGTCGAGGTATTATATCAATAAAAATAAAATACCAGACACGAGCACATCCTAAACAGATGAGCGAATTGTAGATACATATCCAGATTCATTTCTGCTAACCCCTTTGGGGCCTAGTTCTTGGGCCCTTTGTGTATCCAGACGCTCCCGCAATACCGTCCACTGGACGGACGTGGTGTGCACAATTAACCAGCCGAAGGCAAAATCTAAACATACTTATAATTTGAACATTAAAATGGTATAAAATACCGACAGCTTCTATCAACTTTCCTGTACTTGACTGAAGAAGCCTACTGTGTAGGCGAAACGTTTCATAATAAAGATACCTAACTGTTGCATATGTGTCTTACCTAACATACTTATAATTTGCTCAAGAAGGCTTCTCCAGTGCGAAACTAAATTTTGGAAAGCAAATTGGGGATGCAATGTCTGGATTCCTTCTTCTTTCCTTATCCGATCATCGGGAAAATAGGCGGGAGGTGGAATTATGAAATGATTATAATCATAAACATAATTTTTGTAGGGGTGGACCGGTAAGCCAGCGGAAGGCCTCGGTAAAATGACCAAAAGTTCCAGCGGCGGGTCATCATATGACTAAGACCCGCGCCAAGGAACACTTGTCCTGTTTCCTGACAAACCTAAAGTAACCTAAGGAGATGGAAGAAAAGATGCTATAGTTTATTAGTTTTCCGGGTTGGTAACTGGTTGTTGTGACTACCTGATGGTTTTAGTCGAGGTCGCCTGTGGTAGTTACTCGCTTTACCTCTCCCTTACTTTTTGGAATCAGTGATTATTGTTGCTGGGCTTAACATTTTTTCTTGCTTTCCATCTCTCTCTCTCTCTCTCTCTCCTCTCTCTCTCTCTCTCTCTCTCTCATATATATATATATATATATATATATATATATATATATATATATATATATATATATATATATATATATATATATATATATATATATATATATATATGTATGTATATAACCTTGAGTTTCCCCTGAAGCAAGTTTATTCTTTTCTCTGGGGATGAAGGTCCCAGGGGAGTTATAGAAGTGGTATCTCCCTATATAACTATCTATCTATCATGTTCTCTCTTAGACAGAAGTAGAGGCTACCTGATCAAAGTTAGTCCTCAGACATCTCTTACCTGCCATTCCAATTCATTCCATACATTTTAAATATCTCTCTTCCTATCTCTCTCTCTTACCCTCTCTGCTCTCACTCTTTTTCAGAATTATCCCTTACCCTTCATCTCCCTCTCCGCCTCTCCCTTACCCCCTACACCCTCTTCCTTACCCCTCCCTTCTCTCTTCACCCATCCCCACCCACCATCCGTGCCACCAGTAACCCCCCACCCGTCACATCCACCGCACACGACATAACTACCACCCAGCCTCGTTTGTTAGGTGTCGACTACCCGCTTGTTTGCCTCTCTGGTTTATAGCATGTAAACACACCATTTAAGAAAGCACTCTCTCTCTAAATCATCGCCCGGAGGAGGAAGATAGATGATGTGTAGTGAGAATACCTCATCTTCCCTGCGTTTGATTATCCCATATCTCTCTCTCTCTCTCTCTCTCTCTCTTTCACACACACACACACACACACACACACACACACAGCACATATGGATGGAGTTGGTACATTAGGCTAAGTGTAGTATGTGTGTTTTTGGCTGGTCGGAGTCCCGACGTCAGTGTCTGGCTGGGTTGTGTCTGCGTTTTGTCTCTGGCCTCGCCTGGTATAGCATCAGTGGGGTTTTTTGTGTGTTTTTCTTATAGAAAAGAATATGGCTTGTCTTCTTTGTCTTCTTTAGGGAGGATTATCCTCTTGGTATGAGTGAAGAGGAGAATTCTCTTGATTTCGATGAGATAAAGGGGGCAGCTCTTCTTTGTTTAAGGAAGAATCTCGTATTCTCTTTGTTTAAGGAGATAATTTCTTCTCTTGGTTTAAACAGGCTTTTTCTGGGGGGGAAGGAGTCTGGGGAGGAGACTTTTCTGTTTTCTAGTTCGTTTAATTTCTGTACAATTTGCAGTTTTTCAATGTGTATGACAAACGTGTTTCCCTCGTGTTCGAAACAGCTCAAAGTGATTCATACATATCACTGGTAACTAACATCTCATAGCAAAATTGCTTTCATCAATTTAATATCTTTTAACATAGACAAGAGAGAGAGAGTCGAACATTCCATGAATCTGCCCAAGAAGAAATCTCTTTGCGAACCGTGAGTAAATATCACCATTCATATAGACTGATGGATCTCAACAAGAGTCCACAGGCAAAGCTGCAGCTGGTCTTGTCAGCGCTTCCTAACATAAGAATTACAAGACCCATGTTGAATCAGGAATAATACTTAACAATTGGGCATTTGCGTTACAAACTGCACTGTTTACCATGCTAATGGCACTGAGGTTTACCTATGACAATGAGCCTAACTAATTGATCATTATTGATTTTATATAATCACTAAATGCACTTGTCTTGCATAATGACTAGCAGAACATACTCGTTAGTAAAACCTGGGATATGAGAACCTCAAGCAGAAACGAATTATGCGTTATTTATTTGGACGTTACCTCATGTGGACTAATTTCTACTTGGTAAAGTTGATAAATTAGCTAAAGAAAATATTGTGAAAGACTGATCCGAATATATCCTTGGTTTGTCTGTGTTAATATAACCTTGGTGTGTCTGTGTGTTAATATAGCCTTGGTGTGTCTGTGTGTTAATATAACCTTGGTGTGTCTGTGTGTTAATATAGCCTTGGTGTGTCTGTGTGTTAATATAACCTTGGTGTGTCTGTGTGTTAATATAACCTTGGTGTGTCTGTGTGTTAATATAGCCTTGGTGTGTCTGTGTGTTAATATAACCTTGGCGTGTCTGTGTGTTAATATAACCTTGGTGTGTCTGTGTGTTAATATAACCTTGGCGTGTCTGTGTGTTAATATAACCTTGGCGTGTCTGTGTGTTAATATAACCTTGGGTGTCTGTTGTTTATATAACCTTGGTGTGTCTGTGTGTTAATATAGCCTTGGTGTGTCTGTGTGTTAATATAACCTTGGGCGTGTCTGGTGTTAATATAACCTTGGTGTGTCTGTGTGTTAATGTAACCTTGGCGTGTCTGTGTGTTAATATAACCTTGGTGTGTCTGTGTGTTAATATAACCTTGGCGTGTCTGTGTGTTAATATAACCTTGGCGTGTCTGTGTGTTAATATAACCTTGGTGTGTCTGTGTGTTAATATAACCTTGGTGTGTCTGTGTGTTAATATAGCCTTGGTGTGTCTGTGTGTTAATATATCCTTGGCGTGTCTGTGTGTTAATATAACCTTGGCGTGTCTGTGTGTTAATATAACCTTGGTGTGTCTGTGTGTTAATATAACCTTGGTGTGTCTGTGTGTTAATATAACCTTGGTGTGTCTGTGTGTTAATATAACCTTGGCGTGTCTGTGTGTTAATATAACCTTGGTGTGTCTGTGTGTCAATATAACCTTGGCGTGTCTGTGTGTTAATATAACCTTGGTCAGTCTGTGTGTTAATATGAAATAACATTAGGAGCGAGTCAGTAAACAAATCTCAATTTCATTATGTTTTATGACTGGATTACCATATTTCAAGACAACTAACAGACTGACTAATGTTGCAGTAGCCAGGTATAACCCTAATTAAAAGTACATATGGCAGCTTATCATACTCACGTTTGATAATGAAGCTAAAGTTAAAGTATAAAGCTATGTATGTGTGTGTGTATATGTACCCACCTAATTATAGTTACAGGGGTCGATATACAGCTCCTGACCCCGCCTCTTCACTGGTCACTATTACGTCCACTTTCTCCCTGCTCCATGAGTTTTATCATATCTCTTCTTAATGCTATGCATGGATCCTGCCTCCACTACATCACTTTCCAGATTGTTCCACTTCCTAACAACTCTGTGGCTTAAGAAATACTAACATCCCTGTGACTCATCTGAGTTTTCGACTTCCAGTTGTGTGTGCGTGTATATATATATATATATATATATATATATATATATATATATATATATATATATATATATATATATATATATATATATATATATATATATGTCGTGCCGAACAAGCGAAACTTGCAATTTTGGCTTAAATAGCAACGCTCTTCTTGCTGAATAAGACAAGCGAAAATTTGTGCAGGCAATAATTCCGCAGTAATCATTCTGAACATAATGAAAAAAAAAATTCATTGTGTTTATTATAATCTATTAAAAGTTCTTAGTAATTCCACACGCTCCTGTGCAGCCGTGTGCAGCATGATGCTTGTAGTTGGCATAAAGTTCTCCTTTAATTTTTGTCCGTTCTGCTGTATTTTCCTTCATGTTTTGTCCTAAGTTATGCTGAGAACATATCCCCCACCTGTCAGCCACGGACGCCTTC
This sequence comes from Cherax quadricarinatus, assembly GCF_026875155.1. Lineage (NCBI taxonomy): Eukaryota > Metazoa > Arthropoda > Malacostraca > Decapoda > Parastacidae > Cherax > Cherax quadricarinatus. The sequence goes on from NC_069400.1 coordinate 17,892,075, forward strand.
CCTTTTGAGCTGTTCCTGTCACAAGGATCGTTCTAGTACTGAAATTACTTTTTAAGTATAATAATAATTATAAAAGTATTATCATTTATTATTATTATCATTATTATTTTAAGTACGAATTATATATTTTATAAAGCAACAATAATAATTACAAAAACGTAAATGGAATATCTGGGGAAATGTTCTGACATGTTGTGGTTGTGTGCGGGTCGATGCTGGCCGTCAGGACCCAGACGAGACGCTGACATAAATCATCACAAATCCGGGGAGTTTTATTATTTATATTCGATCAAGCAGGGCGGCGTGGCGTGGAGGAACTGGATCTCCGGGACATCATCTGACACAGTCGAGTGGAGCGTGAACGAGAGAGAGAAAGAGAGAGAGAGAGAGAGAGAGAGAGAGAGGAGAGAGAGAGAGAGAGAGAGAGAGAGAGAGATACAGACGCAGTCAAGCAGTGAGCAAGGTTCATGCAAAGGTCTCCATGCATGATGCTCAGAGGTATGGCCAGGACCTTGTCACGAGAAGAAAGGGTTGGGAAGGGATGCAATGTCAAGTAATGGTTGAAGAAGGGAGAGAATGAAAAAGGAGAGTAACTAAGGGAAAGAGACGTCATCCACACCTCTTACTTTCCTCTTTTTCGTGCCTTCAAATTCCAAGGCAAAGACAGGAAGTTTAAGGGAACTAGAAGCTCTACTACAATTAGTTGACTTAGAGCGTTCAAGCATGTTAACAGGAGAATCCGAACTCTGAGTGCTCTTATAATCCACTCTTTTATTGTCTTTATTTCAAGGCTATTAAAATATTAGCTCTTCTATGGCACACACCTTGATTATCACTGATATGTGTGCTATCTAAAGTACTGGCAAATATCAGGAAGAGGTTGGTTGAAGTCCTGGAGAGAAATAACTTTGTTATATTAATCCAGCACGTATTTAAGGGAGGTAAGTCCTGCCTCGCCAATCTACGGGAGTTCAATGACAGTATAACATGGGATAAATAGTTTACAAATTAAAATTCAGTCAGGAACGTCATGGAGGGTACTTTTCTATGGATAAAGCAAAGACAGACAAACAAGAGACTGTAGGGTCGGAGTGAAAGGGGAGATGTCAAACTGTGGGAAATTCACAAGCGGTGTCCCCTCAAGGCTCAGTTCTCTAACCAATGCTGTTCTTGATTCCATGAGAACTTCCTGTCTAGGGATATCGAGACTAACACGTGAATATGTCTGCAGGTGACGCCAGTCTTATGAAGAATTTATAAATGAATGACTTCAAAACAGCTACAGGATGACATGGTCAAGCTGCAAAACTGGACAAGAAAGTAGTTACCTGAATTCACTCTTAACAAGTACAGGGTAATGAGGATGGGGAAAGGAGAAAGGAGCCCGGTATTAACTTACCAGCAGAGAGGGGAGCAAATACAAACGTCACGAAGGGTGAACCTCGGGGTAGACATGACAGCCAGCATATCACAGAAAGCACTTAAACACGATGACTTCAACGACATATGCAGGATTGGAAAACTTATAAATGGTTTACTGGAATATCACTGGCAACTCAGGATACGCAACAAATATGTGGGGCCCAGAGAACACGCAGCACCAGCGTAAAACCCACATCTCAAGCACGTCTGAATTCACACATTCTCCAGAGATCTGCCCGAAGTCCCAGAGCATAGACACCATAGCAACGATGTCCTATAATAAAAAGCCAGTCTCACAATCTTACAAAAAGATGACTGACAAAAACAACGTTCAGAATCTTCCAAGAAATTTGATCACACCATACAAAATAGACAAAAGAGACATTGTATTAAATTACAAAATAATTGAAAATTTCCACATGGTAGATAAATATAGACTGTATAAGAGAGGTGGGATCAGGACGAAGGGTACGAACTAAATACTGAATGCCAGAATGAGCTAAAGCAGTATAAGAATTAATGTCTCCAGCGTGAGGCGACGAGTGGAATGCAATGCTTGGGAGACAAGAATTGAATGAGAAGTATTTACAAGAATTCAAATGTACATACCACAGAATCCAAGAGATTAGACATGAATGAGACAACCAGTGGTTGAGCAGCGAGGCCTGGGAGCTGGAGCTTAACCCCAACAAACAATGATACACACACACACCTGAACACCCGCACCACGACATAACACGGAGTTATTAAGGCACTTTTACTGACCAACATCCACCATGCCATACTCTCCGTCAATGATTTCTTTATAACCTCCTCAGCGTCGGGCCCCACCAAAGGCCCGCTCACTCGTCAACCCATTTTTACGTGTCATGCAAATACTGACAGAATGCCGACAAGGGGCCTCCAAAGTACATGAAAACTCCCCTGCCTTTCAATAAGCAAACTGTCGGGACGTAAAGGTTTATTGCCGTGCATATTTCGTGGGGAAATGGTCGTGTTGAGAGCCTGAGAGGTCCAGCAGACGGTCCACTGCCTTGTGCAGGATGCCAACGAGGATTTTAACTGTGTGGCCTATCATCTCACTGATTTGAAAATCTTTAATACAGCCTCATGTTTAAATATGAGAACTCTTTGTTTGCCTTCTCGCGTGAGTGTGTAGCACATGCTGGTTTTTTGGGTGGGTGGGGGTGGTGTGTGTGTGTGTGTGCGTTTTTCGTGTGCGTGTGCGTGTGCGTGGGGGTCGTGTGTGTGTGGTGTACCCCCTTTTTGTACTCACCTAGTTGAGGTTGGGGGGGGTCGAGCCCCGAGCCCCCTGGCCCCCCCTTTTCATGATGCTACTAGGTCACCCCCCCTGAGCCTAAACTTTTCATACCTTGCTTAAAGCTATTTGGATCCCGCCTCCACTCATCGCTTCCCAAACATTCCACTTACTGACTACCTGTGGCTGAAAAATACTTCCAAAATCCCGTGTTTTTCGTGTCTTTGCTTTTAACTGTGTCCCTTGTTACTGTGTCCAATTCTGGAACTCCCCGCCTTTTTCCACCTTGTCAATTTCCCCTAGTATTTTTTGTCTTATCGTGTCCCCCCTATCTCTCTGTCCTCAAGTGTCGTCAGGTTGATTTCACTTAACCTCTCCTCTGGGACTAGTCTTGTTGCAAACCTTTGCACTTTCTCTAGTTTCTTCACGTGCTTGGCTAGGTGTGGGTTCCAAACTGGTGCCGCATACTCCAATATGGGCCTAACGTACACGGTGTACAGGGTCCTGAATGATTCCTTATTAAGATGTCGGAATGCTGTTCTGAGGTTTGCCAGGCGCCCATATGCTGCAGCAGTTATTTGGTTGATGTGCGCTTCAGGAGATGTGCCTGATGTTATACTCACCCCAAGATCTTTTTCCTTGAGTGAGGTTTGTAGTCTCTGGCCCCCTAGACTGTACTCCGTCTGCGGTCTTCTTTGCCCTTCCCCAATCTTCATGACTTTGCACTTGGTGGGATTGAACTCCAGGAGCCAATTGCTGGACCAGGTCTGCAGCCTGTCCAGATCCCGTTGTAGTTCTGCCTGGTCTTCGATCGAGTGGATTCTTCTCATCAACTTCACGTCATCTGCAAACAGGGACACTCAGAGTCTATTCCTTCCGTCATGTCGTTCACAAATACCAGAAACAGCACTGGTCCTAGGACTGACCCCTGTGGGACCCCGCTGGTCACAGGTGCCCACTCTGACACCTCGCCACGTACCATGACTCGCTGCTGTCTTCCTGACAAGTATTCCCTGATCCATTGTAGTGCCTTCCCTGTTATCCCTGCTTGGTCTTCCAGTTTTTGCACCAATCTCTTGTGTGGAACTGTGTCAAACGCCTTCTTACAGTCCAAGAAAATGCAATCCACCCACCCCTCTCTCTCTTGTCTTACTGCTGTCACCATGTCATAGAACTCCAGTAGGTTTGTGACACAGGATTTCCCGTCCCTGAAACCATGTTGGCTGCTGTTGATCAGATCGTTCCTTTCTAGGTGTTCCACCACTCTTCTCCTGATAATCTTCTCCATGATTTTTGCATACTATACATGTGTGTGTGTGTTGTGTGTGTGTGTGTGTGTGTGTGTGTGTGTGTGTGGTGTGTGTGTGTGTGTGTTTGGGGATAAATTGTACGAAATACCGATACGATGGAAAAGGAGACATACTTGCGATCCTTTACTGACAACGTTTCGCCCACGTAGTGGGCTTTATCAAGTCATAAACAGATCTGTTAGTGACTTGATAAAACTCACTATGTGGGCGAAACTGTGTGTGTCTTTTATTTGTATTCACCAAGCCGTACTCGCCTACTTGTACTCTCCTACTTGTACTCTCCTACTTGTACTCTCCTAGTCTTGCTGGGGTTTCATTTATGTGTTCTGACCCCAGACTCTTAACTCTTTGTGAATGGATTTAGTGACTCGTGGTACCTGGGTCCAGCCGTACCTGCTCCTGAAACAGTATATAGTGTTTACCCCGCCACCTCTTCAGCTAAAACCGAAAAAGTTCTACGTAGCGTCCCTAAAGCTCATCTAAGCCTTTTATCCCGTGTCCCTGTCTAGCAACTCAACCCATCCTCATCCACCCTAGATTCATGAGTTTTTTGTGTGTCTGGTAAAAATTGTCAAAAACAGAGAGGAAGAAACGTACAATTCTTATGGATTCCATCTCACATTGATTTACTCCTATATAATGAAGAAAGTACCTTGAAAGAGAAAGTTAAATGTAACTTTCTCTGTGTCAAGTATTAGAAATTGTGTTAGAAAGCAAATAATGAATTTGAATCTAACAGAAATGAAGTTATAAGTCTGAGTAATTCTATAGCTCACTAGTATAGCGTCTAAGTACTGTATAAGTCCATTTACGGAGCCACTTGCAATGTAAGCACACTGATTAGTCTATTAGCCAGGCTTAGGCTTCTTGACAAGTACGTCTGTCAATTGGACGAAGACACAGATAATCAAACTAAGATGAGAAGTGGTCACCCTTATGGAAAATTTCTTGACTGTAAACTTATTGAGTTGTTAGGTAAGACACATATGCAACAGTTAGGTATCTTTATTTCGATACGTTTCGCCTACACAGTAGGCTTCTTCAGTCGAGTACAGACTATAGAAGTATACTCTTCTCCAGACTGAGGGACTGACCACCTCAAAACTTTAAGGGTGATGGACTGATTACATCGTCTTCAAGTATCTTCTGCTTCTATCAACTTTTCTGTACTCGACTGAAGAAGCCTACTGTGTAGGCGAAACGTATCGAAATAAAGATACCTAACTGTTGCATATGTGTCTTACCTAACAACCTGTCGGTATTTTATACCATTTTAATGTTCAAACTTATTGAGGAATGTAGAGACAGTAATATAAGCTATGCGATGCGTAAGGTATCTTATTAGTGGAAATAAGATAACAGGCATTTTTAAAGAGATATCGTAAACTCCTGTTAATCCCTTTAAAGCCTAGTCTTAAGGACTCTTGTGTATCCATATGCTCTTCCTCTACAAATCCACAGCATGGATGTGGATGCACAATAACTAGCCATTACGGCTAGTTTATTATATATATATATATATATATATATATATATATATATATTATATATATATATATATATATATATATATATATATATATATCGTGCCGAATATGTAAAACTGGTCAATTAGCAAGAACTCATTTAAAATTAAGTCCTTTCTGAAATTTTCTCTTATACGTTTAAAGATATATTTTTTTCATTAATGTTGATGTAAAAATTTTTAATTTTGCATCAAAAGAATCTTAGAAAACTTACCTAACCTTATTATAACAAGAACAATTTATTTTAGCCTAACCCAACTAAATATATTTTAGATTTGTTTACAATAATTTAATACTAAACAACACAGTGAAATATATTTTTTTCGTTAGGTTCAGAATGATTTTGGCGAAATATTGCATACACAAATTTTCACTTGTCCTATATGGCAAGATGAAACGTTGCTATTTAAGCCAAGATCGCAAGTTCTGCCTATTCGGCACGACATATAATATATTATATATATATATATATATATATATATATATATATTATATATATATAAATATATATTTATATATATATATATATATACATATACATATGCAATAAGATCACAGTAAACAGGTGATTTCAGAATATGCAAAACAACCCACTCTGAAAGAATAGAGAAATTCCAAGCGCTTTCGTGACTACTCACATTATCAAGGAACTATGAAAGTTAAAGCATCCAAGGAAGCTATATAAGGGGTCTGGCCGGCACCTCACTATCAGATCCCACAACGGTTTAAAACACCTGACGCGCGCCGACCCAACTTGGATAGGTCCTTGGCACAACTCACCCCACAAACTATTCTACCCAAGAAATAAGAAATTTTAAAGATTATTTGTCCAGTGTATTATTAAATTCTTCCCAAATTCTATTAATTATAAATGGATCTAATTTATATAAACCAAAGGAAATATTCATATTATTGTCAAAACTGCTTTTTATGAAACAAGATTCAATTATATTCCTGTCGACCATGGACTTGCTTGATACTACTTTCTCAACTTTTTGAAAATCAATTGGATGGTTAAAATCTCTTACATGAATAAATAGAGCATTGGAATCTTGTCCAGTTCTAATGCTATATTTATGTTGTTTTAATCTTAGTTCGAGATTTTTACCAGTTTGACCGTAATAAACTTTATCGCAAATTTTACAAGGAATCTTATAGACACATCCATCAGCATTTTGGGGGGAATTTCTTTATCAAAAGTTTTTTTTACTGTATCAAGATTTTTGATACAACTTTAATATTAAAAGTCTTAAGAAGAGAAGGCATATCAACCAAGTTTTCATGGTAAGGAGAACCAACATATTTTAGTTTGAATAAGGCTGGTTGTCCTTTTTGGATTGTAAAAAGTATTTCTAGCAACTTTAAAAGATTTATCAATTACATTTCTTGGGTATTTTAAATCATTACCTATTTCATAAATTTTGGATATTTCCTCATCTATGAACTCAGGACTACAAATTCGTAAAGCTCTCAGAAAACATTGATGAGAAAACAGACAGTTTGACTCTATCTTGATGCGAGGAATAATAAGTGGACATAGGAACAGTTATTAGTAGGTTTTCTGTAAATTTTAAATTTGAATTCATTATTACCCTTAATAATTAAAACATCTAGAAAAGGCAATGAGTTATTTTCTTCAAACTCAACAGTAAAGTTTATTGAATGGGCTAAGCTATTTAATTTTCCAAGGAAATGGTGTATATCTACATTTTTGGGCATAAGACACAAAATATCATCAACATTATCTGAACCATTTAGCTCTATTAGGGAGGATTGTGTTAAGTAACCTTGTTTCAAAAAATTCCATGTATAGGTTACTAAGAACAGGTGAAAGAGGATTTCCCATTGCCATACCAAACTTCTGAGTGTAAAATTTATCATTAAATACAAAATTTTGCATTCAACAATGCAAGTTTAATAAGTTTAATGATAGTAGGAACTGGCAATGGTAAATCATAGTTAACGAGTTCTTCAGATAAGAAACTTAATAAATCATCAACAGGAACTTTCGTAAACAAGGAAGTAACATCAAAACTAACCATGTTAAAATCATTTAAGTCAGTCAAGGAGCTTAATTTATCAACCAAGTCTATGTTGTTTTTAACATTAAAGTTAGAAATTTTGCCAACAATAGGGCTCAAAATATCAACAAGCCATTTGGATAATTTATATGAAACTGACCCCTATGGAGCTAATAATTGGTCTGACTGGATTCCCTGGTTTGTGTGTTTTTATTAGTCCATACATGTAAGGTAAAGATGGATTAATTCATCTTTGCCTTTCAGTAGAAGTTTTATTGTTTTATTGAAATTGCTGTTAACGGTTTCTAGGGGATTTTTCCTAAGTTTAGAATAGGTTTCAGTATCATCTAAGAGATTATTCATTTTTCTTGGTAATCATTTTCTTTCATAATTACTATTGCATTTATTTTGTCTGCTTTAGTAAGGCGCAAATTTTTATTGTTATTAAGTGTATCATAAGACTTAAAGAATCTTTGAGGGCAATTGGGAATGTTTGGTTTTAACATAGAGCTATATACCATTCCTTTACTAATATTAATTTCATCAGAGGATAAATCAGAAAATTTTTCAAAGTTACAAAAGGCTTTTGCAATTTCAACATTATTAAGTTTTTTTGAAGTTGCAAAACTTAAGCCAAAACCTAGAGCAGCAGTTGTATGTTTGTCTATGTGTATCCAAAATTTATGAAATAGGTAATGATTTAAAATACCCAAGAAATGTAATTGATAAATCTTTTAAAGTTGCTAGAAAATACTTTTTACAATCCAAAAAGGGACAACCAGCCTTATTCAACTAAAAATATGTTGGTTCTCCCTTACCATGAAAACTTGGTTGATATGCCTTCTCTTCTTAAGACTTTTAATATTAAAGTTGTATTCAAAAATCTTGATACAGTAAAAAAACTTTTGATAAAGAATTCCCCCCAAAATGCTGATGGATGTGTCTATAAGATTCCTTGTAAAATTTGCGATAAAGTTTATTACGGTCAAACTGGTAAAAAATCTCGAACTAAGATTAAAAACAACATAAATATAAGCATTAGAATGGACAAGATTCCAATGCTCTATTTATTCATGTAAGAGATTTTAACCATCCAATTGATTTTCAAAAAGTTGAGAAAGTAGTATCAAGCAAGTCCATGGTCGACAGGAATATAATTGAATCTTGTTTCATTAAAAAGCAGTTTTGACAATAATATGAATAATTTCCTTTGGTTTATATAAATTAGATCCATTTATAATTAATAGAATTTGGGAAGAATTTAATAATACACTGGACAAATAATCTTTAAAATTTCTTATTTCTTGGGTAGAATAGTTTGTGGGGTGAGTTGTGCCAAGGACCTATCCAAGTTGGGTCGGCGCGCGTCAGGTGTTTAAACCGTTGTGGGATCTGATAGTGAGGTGCCGGCCAGACCCCTTATATAGCTTCCTTGGATGCTTTACTTTCATAGTTCCTTGATAATGTGAGTAGTCACGAAAGCGCTTGGAATTTCTCTATTCTTTCAGAGTGGGTTGTTTTGCATATTCTGAAATCACCTGTTTACTGTGATCTTATTGCATATATATATATATATATATATATATATATATATATATATATATATATATATATATATATTATATATATATATATTATATATTACATATAGTATTACATATAATTAAAGTTTGCTTATGTTAATGTAAAGAAGGTTACCTACTACAGATCATTATATTTAGGTAAAGCTCTAAACCTATGTGGGTCATTCAGCGCAAAACAGCTTTGCATAATCACTAGACCTTAGTACCACTAAGTAAAGGAAAGACAACGGATAAGAGATTACAGGAAGGTATACAGGTGTGGAATAAATTAGTCAAAATAAATACTGTTTTGGATACGTACTGAGGGAAGCATTGAATTCTCTTGTACACTGTTTAAAGCAGATCTTTGTGTGTGTGTGTGTTTGTGTACTCAACTATTTGTGGTTGCAGGGATCGATTCATAGCTCCTGGCCCAGCCTCTTCACTGATTGCTGCTATGTCCTCTCTCTCCCTGCTCCATGAGCTTTATCATACCTCGTCTTAAAACTATGTATGGTTCCTGCCTCCACTACCTCACTTTCCAGACTTTTCCACTACCTGAAAACTCTATGACTAAAATACTTCCTAACATCCCTTTGACTCATCTGAGTCTTCAACTTCCAATTGTGGCCCCTTGTTTCTGTGTCCCCTCTCTGGAACATCCTGTCTCTGTCCACCTTGTCAATTCCTTGCAGTATTTTGTATGTCGTTATCATGTCTGCTCTAGCCCTCCTGTCCTCCAGTGTCATCAGGCCGGAGTCCCTTAACCTTTCTTCGTAGGACATTCCCCATTAGCTCTGGAACTAGTCTTGTTGCAAACCTTTGCACCTTCTCTTATTTCTTGAAGTGCTTGTCCAGGTGTGGGTTCCAAACTGGTGCTGCATATCCAGTATGGGCCTGACGTACACGGTGTACAGTGTGTGTGTGTGTGAGTATACACAGACTGCCACCCACGTTGTGTCGGGAATCTCTACCATAAGATTAGCCATCGTGAGAACCGGTATTACACACCAATGTTTTTTTTTCTCTCTCTCTTTCTTTCTCTCTGTATCATTTTCCTTTTATTTTCTCTCTGTATCATTTTCTCTTAATTCTATTTCTCTCTCTCTCTTCTCTCTCTCTCTCTCTCTCTCTCTCTCTCTCTCTCTCTCTCTCTCTCTCTCTTCTCTGCATGTAGCTATGCCTTCATCGTGACGCACTATAATGAGTTGTAGAAGGAACTTTTAAGAGAGGATGGATTAGACCTTAACACGAGTGTTCAGTAAGAACACATGTTCTCAGTTATTGTGTTCTTGTCGTACGACTGGTATTACCGACAGGTCTTTCTCTTTCTTAATGATGAGTTCTCCATGTACCAAGCCTACGAGTTGTCAGTTTGTCTCCCTGCATACCACAGGCGTTCAGGTTTCATATGAGTCTAACATACTTATATTTGTGCATTCTGGCATGCACGGTGTATGATCCACTAAAATCATCTGTCACACCCCTTGAAGGGGATCTTGAACACGCACATCTAGTATTGGTAGCTCGTCTTTCATCTAATCAGTTTGCTTGTGAGTTTAGATGCCATGACTACCTGCTGGTGTCGCTTTGAGAGGCCAGGTAGTGTTGTCGACTAACTTACCAGTAGGTAAAAATGATACGCTAGTTTTTGTTAGTGTTCCTTATAGGGTTATTGAATACCTGCTGAATTTTCTTTCTTTAATCTGAGATGAAGTAAGAGGGAAGCCTGAGTTTGGTAAATATGTTGACAACGGTGTTACACTTGTGTTCAAGAAACCCTGTACTGCATATTCTTTAAGCATTAGGGAAGAAACCAGGAGATTACACTACATTTTCTTCGCTTGTTGTAGGAAATGTAGAGGTTGAGATCGTAGATCAGAAATTTGAGGATGTTTTGGACTTCGATAGATTTGAGATCAAGAAAAGTTAGTGTGTTATCATTCTAAATATCGGGGAGAGCTCCACTCTGTTGAGGTAGTCACGGAAGAGTTTCAGGCCATAGTGCCAGGTCACAGTTGAAGATATAGCCGCCAAACGTTGTGTTTCTAGTGAGTTGCTGCAAGATAGTTGGTGGAGCAGGTGGCAGCACTAGCTTACCTCTGTACTCTGTGGTGTGAATCCCTTGTTAAAGATATAAAACATTATAAAATCTAATCATCATCGGCGGTTTTCTTTCATTGGAGTCACCATCATCTGGTCTCACGACTCATACCATTTAGCAAAAAAAGTCAGAGATGAAGCAAAGGCTAAATAGCTTTCGAGGTGGACAGACGGGTGATGGGCCTCCAAGGCAGCGGTGACGGCTGGAGTTGGAGTTTGGATTAACGGTTGGATATTATTGGATTAAGTGAAGAAATTATACTCACACACACACACACACACATACATACTAGCTCTGCTAGTCCTTCTGAACCTTCTAGCTCTGCTAGCCCTTCTGAACCTTCTAGCTCTGCTAGTCCTTCTGAACCTTCTAGGCTTTAATGCTGGTAGGTTCAGTGTTTTAATTTCTCCTCAAGAACCATCACTTTGACAAAGAGGACTAGTATTGTTTCAAATATTAGGAGGTTTATCAAGTGTTTGCCACAAGCTTGATGACGAGGGGGCTATATGAGGGACCCGTCTACTCGAGGATGGCCTTATATACGTTGTGCATAAATTCGTGATGTATTTTTTTTAAGTCTGCTAAATCTGTAGTGAGGCTTGCTAGTCTTATATACTGCTGAAGTGTTGTCCTCGCTATCCTTGCCAACACACACCATACAAAATAACCAGGAGATAAAGGGGGCTTTTCCCGTACTAAGTACCAAACAGACCTTTCAACTTGACCGCAAATGTGGGTTTGGTAGCATTGTGGGAAGATCCTTCTTAGTCCCCTTCCCCCAGACTCCTCTTCCCCAAAATAAACCAGGTATTCGTAAGTCCAGGGATGACATCCAGGTCTGAAAAGGTGTTCTCTCTGTGGCCCAAACACAGGATAGGATTAGTCTCCCAGACGGGAGACCCACGTAACAGATACCCAGGCAGTTGTGAGACTTATCGCTTTTTCCGTTGTAGTTTTTTTATGCAGATATAACTTTTAAACTACGAACTAGAGAGAGAGAGAGAGAGAGAGAGAGAGAGAGAGAGAGAGAGAGAGAGAGAGAGAGAGAAAGAGAAGAGAGAGAAGAAGAAAGAGAATGTAGGGCAGGAGAAAGCCTAGGAAAGGAAAGAAGGATAATTTCACACAAATGATAAGGTTAAAGCACTCAAATATTTTTGTCCGTCATTTATCACATTATGAGATAGTGACAGGAGGAATATTTGTGGTTCAGTGGTTACTTCTCTCTAGCCCTCTCTCTCTCTCTCTCTCTCTCTCTCTCTCTCTCTCTCTCTCTCTCTCTCTCTTCTCTCTCTCCTTTCTCCATTCTCTCTTTCTCTCCTCTCTTTCTCTCACTCTCTTCTTCTCTCTCTCTTTCTCTCTCTCTCTCTCTCTCTCTCTCTCTCTCTCTCTCTCTCTCTCTCTCTCTCTTCTCTCTCTCTCTTCTCTCTCTCTCTCTCTCTCTCTCTCTCTCTCTTCTCCTCTCTCCTCTTCTCCTCTCTCTCTCCTTCTTCCCTGCCCTCTTCTCCTTTCCCTTCCTTCTGTGCTTACACCGCTCCCTTCCTTCATCCTTCCCTCCCATCCAGCCTCTTTCTAATTCCCTCTCATTCTCCTTGAGCCCCTCCCTTCTTACCTGCCTGCCTCCCTCCCACCCTCCATCCCTCCCTCCTTCCCTCCTTCCCTCCCTCCCTCCCTCCCTGTCGAGGTCGAACTTTATGAGTAACAAAGGCAGTGTTGCGACGCTGTATGTCATTCGGTTTCAGAGGATGTTTGTGGGATCCCTTTCAGAGTGAAGAAAGACTGGTCATTCTTGGTCTTTCTTGTACCGCAACCTCTTCCTCTTCCTCCTCCTCCTCCTCCTCCTCCTCCTCCTCCTCCATCCTTTCTTCCTCTTCCTCATCCTCCAGGTGGTTTGAACTCATCTACACGACACCCGGGACTTTGTCGTCAAGAAAATTCTGTTCATACCAACTTAGGTATAAAAGACATCCTTTCTACTGATTTTTCGCACACCACGTAAGTGGCGATCATGACGCAACGTTGTTAAACTTGTTGATAATATTAACAATAATATTAGGTGGTAATAATGTTTGTGTTAATTTCTGTGTTAATATGATAATGATAATAAAGTTTTTAGATAGAAATATTTTTGAGTGGTTATTAAGGTTTAAATGCCAAGAATGTTTGTGGTAAAAATAGTTAGATAATACTGTTAATATATTTGTTAATGATATCATAAAATAATTATAATGGTAATGTAGATAAGGGATTACATTTTATTTTTAAGTATGTTAATTCGATCATGTAATAATGTTAACCTTGTTAGAACTGCAATACTGCTGAAGGTAATGATACCGCAGTTAAGGTTAGGAAAATGAACCTTCACGTTAAGAGTTAAATTTTGTCGATGAAATATTGAATATTACACACACACATACACACACATACACACACACACACACACACACACACACACACACACACACACACACACACACACACACACACACACACACACACACACACACACACACACACACACACACACACACACACATAGAGGTATGATAAAGCTCATAGTGCAGCGAGAGTGACCCAGTAGCGCCCAGTGAAGAGGAGGGGCCAGGAGCTATGAATCGACCCTTGGAACCACAATTAGGTGAGTACACACACACACACACACGCACGCACGCGCATAATAAGCCTCGGGGTGATGGAAATCTTCCCCTGAAGATCATTCGCATTTCGGTGCATCTTCAGGAGCTATGTAATGTAGCAACAGAAGAAGGGAAAATTCTCTCAGAGGATAAGTAGAAGCGTGGAGAAATGGACTTCGGGATATTACGAAGTTCTTCACGAATATGAAGTCATATTCGTGAAGATTCAGTTTCTTAAGTAAGACATCTATAGTTTTTGTTTAAACTACTGGAGCTAATGCAAATTTGTGGTTCAGGAATTTTCTCAGTGCGATGTAAAATATTTTACTCAGTTAAACATTTAGCAGAAACCAATTAAAAATAATTTGAACATATAAGCTGTAATAATAAGTACTCTAACATGATTTAATACAATTTTGGAAAAAAAAAAGGTAAGAATATATGAACCTAGGCCAGTAAATGTTGGTTCTTTCCAGCCATTTTATGCACAAAATTAATATTATATTAATCTAGGAACAACTTCTTCGTCAGTTTAAACTGTATGTAGCAAATCAAAGACAAATATTAATGATACAGGCCATACCACGGGTGGGGGTTGACCCAGTGGCTAACGCGTCGGTCTGGAGTTTTGTGACTCTCTGATCGCGGGTTCAAACCCCACCCGTGGTATGGTTTGTTTGCAATCGTGTCATTACGATTTCATGAGTCATATTAATTATGCAGCCAAGGATATGCACACACAATCCCTACGATAACAGGAGGCTCAGCAGACACTGCAAGATATCCCATTGAAAAGCAAGACAGCCATAAATATACTGAAATATAACACAGTAAGTGTAATGGTAATAAAATTTTTCAGCTGCCTTCCATCATATATTTGTTGTGGGCACAAGAAAAGAATATTATTACGACATACGTAGTCCCAGTTTTTTAATCATCGTGACAGAAGATATCAGAAACACTTCCGGAATAAGTGGAGGGGACTTCTAGAGGAATCTAGACAACTTCCTCCGCCAAGTGACAGATCAACCAGGCTGTGATGGATGTGTGGACCGGAGGGCCTCCAGCAGCATCAGCCTGGATACCTGGATACCTGGTTGAATAGGTAAGCACCAGAGGAGCCCGGCCCAGTCCCGGACTACGAGAGTAGGAAAACTCTCGAAACCCATCAAAGTAAACTTGATAAGTTCCCCATAAGAGTTCCTTATCATCTGGGTTGTGGTTCGTACACTGGACTGCATGCGGCCAACAGTAACAAACACGTTGCTCAGACCTTTATCCACCAGAAGGTGTGATCTAGGACTGAGCCGCTGGGGCGTTGACCCCCCCCCCCAGAAAACATCCTTCAGGTCTCCTTCACCTTGAGTGCTGGATGATGAACACAACTCTTGAATAGTCTCCCGTTGTCTTACCTCGTTAACAGGTGATGAATTAAGAGAGTGTGAGCAGCACCACACTCTTACCACCACCTCGCTCTTATGTGCAGCGCGCTCAACCTATTACCACCTCTGGAATATTATCACTCTTTGTTCTTTGTTTTGTCACTCTTGTTTACTTTTTACTTTTTTTCCTATATTTCCGTTGTTTATTGATGTCTTCTTATTCATTTTTTCACACCTCCACCTCGTTACACCTTCATTACAATAACTCTTTACAGTTCCAGTCGAGTACCAAGCTCTCTACACCTCCATCAGTACACCTCCATCCTAACACCTCCATCCCTACACCTCCATCCTACACTCCATCCCTACACCCATCCTACCCTCCATCCCTACACTCTCGTACCTCCATCCCAACGCCTTCATCTCAAAGCCTCCATCCCCCCATAGTGTCCATCAACCCCCTCCTGCTCCATCTCTTCCTGTCACCACTCATCCCACAATCATCCCTCCCTCCCACGACCCCCTACCAGTAACCTTACCCCCCACCACCCAGTCCACCATCTCCCCAACCATCCTCCCAGCCTGCCACCATCAGTCCTTACGTCCCTCCTCCCTCCCAGTGACCCTAGCGTGAGACGCTACCATGACAGACTGACACACTTATTGACGGATGCTCACGACTCCTCCAACTCTCACTTAATTATCCACACTCCCAGTTAATTATTTTATGGTGGATGCCACAGGGTATCTTGGAAAAATTCTCTCTCTCTCTCTCTCTCTCTCTCTCTCTCTCTCTCTCTCTCCTCCTCTCTCTCTCTCTCTCTCTCTCTTCTCTCGCTCTCTCTCCATGCAGCCACCCACAGCAGTAAACTAACCCACACCTGCAGGAACAGCAGGTATAGAGAGAATCTCTCGCTCCCACTGAATGTATTACAAGAATGGAATATAAACTGGTCTAAGACCATATTTCCCAGAACCAAAATCGAAAAAAATTAATACAAACAATGGATAAAATTTGTGTAATGAAAATGGGGCCAAACAGCTCATTCCAAAAGTGCCATAAAACAATTTATAACTCTTCAATGGAAAGTGACCGGGAGGGAAGACTCGACGAAAAAAAAAAAAAACTGGAACTACGACAAGAAACCTGCTAACCCAGAGATTTACTAAAGATTTATACAAGCTAAGAATGAAGAACTAAAACTCAACTGTTGTGCGGTGGCAGCGAGGTGTAGTCTCGTCCTTATATGCTTTCCTGGCAACCTTTTATTTTCATAGTTCCTTGATAATGTGAGAAGTCACGAAAGCTCTTTGAATTTCACTATTTTTTCACAGTGGTTGTTCTGTATATATATATATATATATATATATATATATATTATATATATATATATATATATATATATATATATATATATATATATATATATATATATATATATATATATTAAATTGGATGATTCTAAGAAAGAAACGAGTGAGGTCATATTAAGAGGCAATTCCAGAATGTTTAATTAAAAGAGTTCAGCTTTTATAGGTGCCAGAACAACCAGGCTGTGAAAGAGCTGAACTTTCTGTCAACAAAACCTTCTACTACAGCTTAACTACACCGAGATTTAGAAATTATTCAAGGGAGAGAACCAACAGTCACATTGTATTTATTTCGATAAATCTCTCAATAAGAACTTTTTATTAAAAGATTAACTGGAATCTACACAATTTAGGAGGAATAAAAGGCAGAGAGTTAGAATGACGAATTTCTAATCTAAAAGGACAATGTAAAAAATTTATAATAGGGAAAATGTTCTCGAGGGTAAAACGTCCCACTGGGGAGCCACTTGGGTCAGTATTTTTTATTTTGTTATAGACGGGAAAAATAGGTTATGTTCCTTTTACCCGCTGTAAGGCTCCTTACACTAGAATATAATTTCTAAGGCTTATCTAGATGCACATTACAGGCAGCGTGAGTTTTTAATAATCTCTGTGGTCACTACTACTGCTAGAGGAGTCTGTCACACTGATAAATTGTACTGTCCCTGTCTCTATGTCGGCCCATCTGTCTTCTCTCTCTCTCACTCTCTCTCTCTCTCTCTCTCTCTCTCTCTCTCTCTCTCTCTCTCTCTCTCTCTCTCTCTCTCTCTCTCTCTCTCTCTCTCTCTCTCTCTCTCTCTCTCTCTTTCCCCCGTCATCCCATCTGTCTCTCTGTCACGACTACCATCTGTTTTCTCATTGTTCCTTAAAGTCAATTGTCGCTTCTAATGTATCTGACATATGTGGGAAAAACCATCAGGGCAAAACTGGGTGTGTGTTGCGGTTGTGTTGTGAGTGTGGTAAGTAATGTTTGTGGTGTGTGTTGTGTTGGTGGAGATTGTTGTGTTGGTGTGTTGGGGAGTGGCGGGATGTGGTGGGTAATGTTTACGTCGTGCGTGTTGTCCTCTGTGTGTGTGTGTGTGTGTGTGTGTGTGTGTGTGTGTTGTGTGTGTGTTGTGTTGTGTTGTGTTGTGTTGGAAACGTTGCAGGAAATATTTGTAGTATGCACATTTTTGTAGGCGAGAAGAAGAAACGTTTGTAGGTAAGGATGAAAATGAAACGTAAACAAGCTGTAAAAATGACTCTTTTTGAAGATAACGAGAGAGAGATGACACGATTGCAGACAAGATAAACACTGTGAGTTAAAACCGATGCTTAAAAGGCAGTCAATGTTTTCCTAGCAGTTACGAGAGCCATTTACGTAGTATCTCATTTAATAGCGTCCCACTCGAAGCCTTTCGCAGACGGTCAATTTAGTCAAGTGTTTGGTTACGACTGCTGTACGTGTGACGACTGTAAAGGTGAAGATTTTTGTTAACGTTGGATGCACTCAGAACACAATGAGGGAATGATTCAGTGACACTGCGTGTGATTCACTGACACTGCGTGTGATTCAAGTATTCACTTATTTACAGCTGCTAAAGGTCTGAAAGATAATAGCGATGGACCAAAGTACAGATGTCAAGGATCAAACCTGATAACCTATCATTTTCCGTGACGCTGCGTAACCTGCAGTGTCCTTACTGGTGTGTCAGAATGTTTGGTAGCACTTACTGGTGTGTCAGAATGTTTGGTAACACTTACTGGTGTATCAGAATGTATGATAACACTTACTGGTGTGTCAGAATGTTGATAACACTTACTGGTGTGTCAGAATGTTGATAACACTTACTGGTGTGTCAGAATTTGATAACACTTACTGGTGTGTCAGATTGTTTGATAACACTTACTGGTGTGTCAGAATGTTTGATAACACTTACTGGTGTGTCAGAATGTTTGATAACACTTACTAGTAAGTCAGAATGTTCGATAACACTTACTAGTGTGTCAGAAAGTTTAATAATACTTACTGGTGTGTCAGAATGTTTCATAATACTTACTAGTGTGTCAGAATGTTTGATAACACTTACTGGTGTGTCAGAATGTTTGATAACACTTACTGATGTG
This sequence comes from Cherax quadricarinatus, assembly GCF_026875155.1. Taxonomy (NCBI): domain Eukaryota; kingdom Metazoa; phylum Arthropoda; class Malacostraca; order Decapoda; family Parastacidae; genus Cherax; species Cherax quadricarinatus. The sequence continues at coordinate 17,910,770 of NC_069400.1, forward strand.
TCAGAATGTTTGATAACACTTACTAGTGAGTCAGAATGTTCGATAACACTTACTAGTGTGTCAGAAAGTTTAATAATACTCACTGGTGTGTCAGAATGTTTGATAACACTTACTAGTGTGTCAGAATGTTTAGTAGTACTAACTGGTGTTACAGAATGTTTAGCATTATTTACAGGTGCGTCATAATGTCTGACAGTGCCATAATGCTCGACAGTGTTTACTGGTGTATTAACAAGAGAATAACTACAGGAACAAAAGTATGCTTGTGATGTCCTGTCTTCATTTCAGTAGACGATAATTCCCCAGTAACACAGGCTGCGAGCCTCTATACTGACACCTCCCACTGACTGGTGTGTGACACCTCCCACTGACTGGTGTGTGACACCTCCCACTGACTGGTGTGTGACACCTCCCACTGACTGGTGTGTGACACCTCCCACTGACTGGTGTGTGACACCTCCCACTGACTGGTGTGTGACACCTCCCACTGACTGGTGTGTGACACTTCCCACTGACTGGTGTGTGACACCTAAAAGCCCCCCTTTTTAAAATTTTTGTTAATAGGGAACCCCATGATTTCCCCCCCTTTTTATATTTTTTCAAAATTTTTTAAATTTCCCCCGGGTTCATCCACTTTTAAAAAAAGGGGGTTTTGGCCATTGGAAATTTAACCCCGAAATGTTTTTCCCTTTCCCTTAACCTTTTGAAAAAAAGGGGGGAAATTTCCCGAGTGGTCCCTTTTAAAAAATGGAACCCACGGGGAAATTTTTAACTAAACGGGACGTTGTAAAAACCCCAGTTTGGAAAATTTTAAAATGGGGAAAGGGTTTTTTAAAAAAATTTGGAAAACCCCTGCTTTTCCCCCAAAAGGGTGGGTTACATTTAAAATGTTTTCCCCCATCGGGAAAAATTTTAAAAAACCCAAAATTTTTATTTAAAATTTTCAATCGTTTAAATAAAGGGTTTTTAAAATTTTGGGAAAACCCCACGTTTTTAACTTTGTAAATAAATTTTCCCCCTCATTTTTTGAATTTTTAACCCCCAATTGGGGTTTTTTTTCCCTAAAAATTTTAACATTTATTTCCCCTTGTTTAAAACCTTCCCTTGTTGGGGAAAAAAATTTAATTTTCCCATTTTTAACCAGGGGGAACCCCCTTTGTGTGTTTGGGGGGTGTTGTTTGGGGTTGGGTTTTGTGTTTTTTTTGGGGGTTTACCCTCCCTCTTTTTGGGGAAAAAATGGGTGGATACCTTGGGAACCAAAATTTGGTTTCTCCCCCGGGGGAAACTGAAAAAAAAAAAAACCCAATTTTCCCTTTTTTTGAAAAATTTTTTGGGGGGTTTTTTAAAAAAAGGGTTAAAAAGGGGTTTTTTTAAAAGGGGCCCTATTTGGGGGCCATTTTTTCCCCCTGACGTTTTAAATTTTTTTTTTTTTTGGTTTTTTTTTTTTTTTTTTAAACCGCCTCCCCCCTTTTTTTCCCCCCCCCTTCCCCCTTTTTTCCCCCCTTCCTTTCTTCCCCCTTTTTTTTTTTTAAAAAAGGGGGAAAAAATTGGGAAAAAAGAATTTGGTTTTTTTACTTCTTCATAATTGTTTTTGGGGGTTTTCCCTTTTTTTCTCCCCCCCTTTTTTCCCCTTTTCATCCCTCCCCTTTCCCCTTTCCCCAAAACCCCCCTTTTTTTCCCTTCTCCCCATTTTTTTTTTTTCTTCCCCCTTTTGAATTTTTTCCCCCAAATTTCCCCCTACCCCCCTCCCTCCCTTTATCGCCTTAAAAACCCTTTTTTTTTTTTTTTCTTTTTTTTTTTTTTCCCCCTTTACCTTTTTTTCCTTTTTTTTTCCCTTTTTCCCCCTTTTTTTTCCCCCCCCTTTTTTCCCCCCCCTTTTTTTCCATCTCCCCAAAACCCCCCTTTAAAATTTTTTCCCCCAAAATTTATTCCCTTTTCATTGTCCCCCCCCCAAAAAATTTTTTCCCCCCCCCTAAAACCCCCCCCCCCCAATTTTAAAATTTAAGCCCTCCCCAAAATTTTAAAAAATTGTTTCCCAAGGGGAAAAACCCCATATGGGGGGTGAACCCCACTGATGGTGGGTATGAGGGGGGTGTGAATTTTGAGGTTTAATAGATTTGGGTGTTTTAGGGGTTGAATTTGATGGTGTTGGGAATAGAGGGTTGGATTAGATTTTTAAAAAAGGGAAAGTTACATTTTCACTGACTTGTTGCCCCCCCCGGGGTTGGGGGCCCCCAGACTTTGGACCCCCCCATGACGGGTTGGAACCTCCCCTATTTTTGACCCTCCCACTGAGGTTTGGAATCCAGGGGCCTTTTAAAAACCTAAAAACGGGGTAACCCCCACTTTTTTCTGACACCTCCCATGCTTGTTAAAACATTCCCATGGGGGGTTTGACACCTTCCGGTGTTGTCCATTTTCTTTTAACCTACATGAAGTTTGTTGTGGGGTTGGGGGGTTTGTGTGTTAAATTTGTGGTTGGGACACCCCCCCTACGTTGTCCCCCTTAAAGGGTGGTGAACCCCCCCGACGGGGTAAACCCCCCCCCCCTTTGGTGTTCCCTCCAAAAAATTGTCCCATACGGGGGGGGTTTGGGACAAGATGGTGGAAAACCCCACTAACGGGGTTTCCCTGCTATTTTGAACCCCCACTGCGGGTTTTTTGAACCCTCCAACCCTTTTTCTCCTCCCCCCCCCCCCTTTTTGGGTTCCCTCCCCACCTTTTGCCCTTATTGGGTCCCCCCCCCCCCCCCTTTTTACACCCCCCAAAAACCCTTCCCCCCCCCCCCCCGTTTGGGTTTCCCTCCCCCGGGTTTCACCCCCCAACTTTTACCCCCACCTTTTTTTCCCCCCATCCTGGTTTCCCCTCCCCATTGGGGGGGCCCCCTCCCTAGGGTTTCAACCTCCCTATTTTAACCCTTCCCACTATTTTCACTCCCTGGGGTTGTCCTTTCCCCTCTTTGACACCCCCATCTTTACACCCCCTCTTTTTCCCTTCCCACTGAGGTTTAAAAACCCCCTTTTTTCCCTTCCCCAACGGGTTTTCCCTCCCCCCTTAACCCTCCTTTTCCCCACCTCCCATATGGTTCACCTCCCCCCCCTTTTACACCTCCCCCACAAATTTTTACACCCTCCCACTAGGGGTTTGGACACCTCCCAATGGAAATTACACTTTTGATGGTTGTCCCTTCAAAGACTGGGTTTTCCCCTCCCCTACTAGTGGACCCCCCCCCCCACTACTAGTTGGGAAAACTAGGGATGGATGGACACCTCCCACTGACTTTGGGCACCCCCCACTGATGGTTGTACCCCCCCATACTGGTGGTTAACCCCCAGGGTGACCCCTCCAGATTTGGTTTTGGGACCTATTTGACTTTTAAAACCCCCCAAATTGGGTTTACCCCCCCCACTAATTGGTGAACCCCCATGACGGTTGTACAATCCCATAGGTGTTACCTCCCCTGAATTGTTGACCTACTGATGGGGGGAAAACCCCCATATGGGTGGGAATAAATGCCTGTAGTGAAAACCTCCCCAAAAGGGGTTGAACCTACACTGGGTTGAAAGACTTGTTACACCCCCCATAAACCACCACCCTCGGGGTGGGAAAACCCCCCTCTGGGTGTTTTGCAACCCCACTATGGTTGTAACCCCCCAGACAATTTAGCCTCCCAGATGGGTGTAACCCCTCCCACCGATTTGTTGCATTTCCACTGACTTGTGTGACATCCTGTGTGAATAAGATGGTTGTAACCCCCCCCCATACGGGAATGGAACCCTCCCACCTGGTGTGGCCCCAGATGGTGGTAAAAACCTCCCACTGACGGGGAGTAACCTCCCCTAATGGTGGAACATTATGATGGGTGGGAAATCCCATAATGTGTTGACCCTCCCACTGCATTGGAAACTCCCAGACGGGTTGTGACCCTCCCACTGACTGGGTGTGACACCTCCCACTGACTGGTGTGTAAACCACTCCCACTGACTGGTGGTGACACCTCCCACTGACGGGTGTGTGACACCCCCCACGACGGTGTGGGGCACCCCCCCGATGTGGTGACACCTCCCACGACGGGTGTTGACCCCTCCCACTAAACTGTGTGTGACACCTCCACTGACTGGTGTGTACACTCCCACTGACTGTTGTGACCCCCCCCACTGAGGGTTTGGAAACCCCTTCCCTGACTGGTGTGTGACACCCCCACTGACGGGTTTTTGACCCCTCCCACTACGTTGTGAAAACCTCCACTGAGGGTGGGACACCTCCCACTGAGGGTGGTACACTCCCACTGACGGGTTGACCCTCCCATGACTGGTGTTGACACCTCCCACGACTGGGTGTGACACCCCACTGAGTTTTGGGGCACCCCCCATGATTTGTGTTGCACCTCCCACTACTGGTTTTTGGCACCCCCACTAACTGGGTGGACCCCCCCCACAACGGGGGTTTGACCCCCCCACTGCTGGTTGTGACACCCCCCACGACTTTTGTGTACACCCCCCACTGACGGTTTGTTGACACCCCCCCACTGACTGGTGTGTGCACCCCCCACTGACTGGTGTGTGACACCTCCCAAAAAATGGTGTGTACACCTCCCACTGACTGGTGGGACACCCCCATGACGGTGTGTGACCCTCCCCTAAAGGTGTTACACCCCCCCCTGACTGGGTACACCCCCCCTTTGGGGTGTTTGACCCTCCCACTGATGTGTGTGACACTCCCACTGACTGGATTTGAACCTCCCACTGATGTGTTGACCCCCCCCTGAGGGTTGGTGACCCCTCCCACTTTGTGACACCCCCACGACTGGTGTGTACACCTCCCATGACGGGGTTGCGACACCTCCCACGTGGTGTGTCCCCCTTCCCAAGGGGTGTTGACACCTCCCACTGACTTGTGGGGCCACCTCCCCCTGACGGGTGTGTGACACCTCCCACTGACTGGGTGTGACACCCCATGACGGGTTGGTGACACCCCCCACTGACTGTGTTGACACCTCCCATGACTGGTGGTTGACACCCCCCAACGGGTTGTGACACCCCCCACGACTGGTGTGTACCCCCTCCCATCGTTGACACCCCCCCTGACGGGGTATGCACCTCCCACGGGCGGTGTGGACACCCCCCCTAAGGTTGTGAACCCCCCACTGCTGGTGTGTGACCTCCCACTGACTGGTGGTGACACCCCCCTGACGGTGTGTGACACCTCCCACTGACGGGTTTTGACCCTTCCCACTGACTGTGTTGACACCCCCCCCACGACGGGTGGTGCCCCCCCTCCCACTGACTGGTGTATGACCCCTCCCCCGACTGGGTTGCCCCTCCCACTACTGGTGTGAACCCCCCCAATGACTGGTGGTGACCCTCCCACTGACTGGTGTGTACCCCTCCCACGACGGGTGTGGACCCTCCCACTGACGGTTGGACCTCCCACTGCTGGTTGTGACACCTCCCACTGACGGTGTTGACACTTCCATGACTGGTGTTGACACCTCCCCCGACTGGTGTGGGGCACCCCCCACAACTTTTGGTGACCCTCCCCGACTGGTGTGTGACACTTCCCATGGGTGTGACACCCCCCCATGACTGGGTGTGACACCTCCCACTGACGGTAGTGACACCCCCCACGACTGGGTGTGCATTCCCACTGACGGTGTTTACACCTCCCACTGATGGTTTAACACCTCCCACTGACGGGTTGTGACATCCCACTGACTGGTGTTGACCCCTCCCACTGACTTGTTGACCCCTCCCCTGACTGGTGTGTGACACCTCCCACTGACGGGTGTGACACCTCCCATGACTGGTGTTACCCTTTCCCCACGATTGGTGTGTGACACCCCCCTGACTGGTGTTGACACCTCCCCCTGACGGGTGTGGACACCTCCCACGACTGGTGTGGACACCTTTTCCACGACTGGTGTGTACACCCCCACTGACGGTTGTGACCCCTTTCCCACTGACGGGTGTGTAACCCCCCCCTTGACTGTTTGTTACATCCCATGACGGGTGGTGACCCCTCCCACTGACTGGTGTGTGACACCTCCCACTGACTGTTGTGTGACACTTCCCACTGACTGGTGTGTGACACCTCCCACTGACTGGTGTGTGACACCTCCACTGACGGGTTGTACACCCCCCCTTGACGGGGTGTGTGACACCTCCATGACGGGTTTGCACCTCCCACTGACTGGTGTGTGACACTTCCCCTGATGGTTGTGACCCTCCCACTGACTTGTTGACCCTCCCACTGACTGGTGTGGGGCACCCACTGACTGGTGTTGACACTCCCACACTGGTGTGTGACACCTCCCACTGACTGGTGGGGGAAAACCCCACGACTGGGGTACCCCTCCCACTGACTGGTGTGTGCACTTTCCCACTGCGGTGGTGACCCTCCCACTGACTTGTGTGACCCCTTCCCACGATGGTGTGTGACACCCCCACTGACTGGTTGTGACATCCCATGACGTTGTGACACCTCCCCTGATGGTGTGTGACACCCCCCACGACGGGTGGTGACACTCCCACGACGGTTTGTGACACCTCCCTGACGGTGGTGACCCCTCCACTGATTTTTGGGTGTGACACCTCCCCTGACTGTGTGTGACACCCCCCACTGACTTTTGTGTGACACCCCCCAAAGACTGGTGTGGACCCCCCCCCACTGATGGGTGTACCCCTCCCCTGACGGGTGTGTGCACTTCCCCAGACTGTGGGGGACACCTCCCCTGCTGGTTTGACACCTCCCACTGACGGGTGTGGCACCCCCCCACTGACGGGTGGGGCCCCTTCCCACTGTGGTGGGGAAACCCCACCCACGATGGTGGGACCCCTCCCTTTTACTGGTTGGACACTCCCACTGAGGGGTGTTGAACCCCCACTGACGGGTTGTGAACCTCCCACTGACGGTGGTACATTTCCCACTGACTGGTGTTGCACCTCCCACTGACTGTGGTGACACCCCCCACGACTGGTGGATTTTCCCCACTGGGGTGGTACACCTCCCACTGACTGGTGTGTGACACCTCCCACGACTGGTGTGTGACATTTTCCCACTGACTGGTTGTGACCCCCTCCCACTGACTGGGGGTTGACACCTCCCCTGACTGGTGTAGCCCTTTTCCCCACTACTTTTTTTAACACTCCCTGACGGGTGTGTGACCCTCCCACTGACTGGTTGGGGGCCCCCCCCCACTACGGTGATGCCCCCCCCACTACAGTTGTACACCCCCCACAAGGGTGTGTCCCCCACTTCCCATGACTTTTGGATTTCCCACTGAGGGTTTACATCCCACGCGGTTGGACACCCCAAACTGCCCGGATGTGACACCCCCACTTTTTTTGGGGACACCCCCTCTACTTTACACTTCCCCCTTTGATGGTGGTACCTACTACTGGGGGTGACCTTTCCCACTGCGGTGTGGGGCACCCCCCCCGGGTGTGTAAAACCTCCCCTTTTTGGTGACCACCTCCCCCTGGGGTGTCCTCTTCCCCCTGAAGGTGTGTAACCTCCCACCCCGGGTTACCCTCCCACAGACGGTGGTACCTTCCCCGCGGTGTTAACCCCCACCTGGGTTGGGGACACCCCCCATGTGGTTTTGGGGAACCCCCGTGGTTTCCCTTCCAGGGGGGTTTAATTTCCCGCGCGTGGGGGAAATCCCATGAGGTGGTCACCTCCCACACTGGTGGGACACTTCCCCCACGTGGTGTTACCCCCCCAAATGGGGGTGTTCCCCAACCCCCCTATGTTGGTGCCCCTCCCAGGGTTTAAAACCTCCCACTGACGGGGGGGCACTTCCCCTGGGGTGTTGCCCCCCCACTGATTGGTCCCCTCCATCTGTGGGAACCCCCAGACGGTTTACCCTCCCACAGTTGTCACCTAAATTTTCCCCCCAAGAAATGGTGTGTAAACACTTTCCATGATTTGTGACACCTCCCACTGATAGTTTGGAACCCCCCATGACGGTGTTACATCCCTTTACGGGGGGTTCCATCCATTTTTGGGTGACCCCCCCACTGAGGTATTCCCCTTATGTGGTGTGTGAAAAAAATCCCATGCTGTTTTTAAATTTCCCCAGATTGTTAACCCCCAAAAATTTTTCACCCCCCAAAATTTTGTACACCTCCTCTGATTTTCTTTCCCCTTTGTGTAAATCCCTGGGGTTTGGGGACACCTCCCATACCTTTATTCCCCCCAGATTTTGCCTCCCGACTTGTGCTTTCCCACGACTTTTACATCCCATCGGTTTGAATCCAAGACTGGGTGTGAATTCCCATCTGGTTTAAAATCCCATGTGGTGTTGAAACCTATACGGGGTTTTGGAAAAAATCCCATGATTTTTAATCCCCTTTTGTAAATGCTGGTTGTAAATAAGGGGGTGTATGCACCTACTCTGGTGTGTAACCTCCCACTATTTGTAACTTCCCAAATATGTTGTTGATAACCTCCAGTTTGGAGGGGTGAATTCCACATGTGTTTGCATATGACTGGTTTTTTTTTAAACCCCCCACGATGTTTTTGTAATTCTAAAAAGGTTTAATTCCATATTTGTGATCCCCGGCTTGGTGACACCCCCACGGGAACTTTGTAATTTTCCCAAATGATGTGGGTACACCCCCTTGATTGTGTAATTCCCAACGGTGTGATCTTCCCACTGGGGTTTGCATATCCCTGTGTGAACATCCCCAAACTTTGTGCATTCCCCCACATTTTGACATCCCCTTAATTTGGAATCCCATATTTTGAACTTCCCAAACTGGTGTTCATTCCACGCTGGGTGGTAACCCCCCTACTGATGGGACACCTCCCAGGGCGGGTTTTGGGGCCCTCCCACGACGGGTTGTAAACCCCCATGAGGTTGTTAACCCCCCATGAGGGGTGTTACATACTACGGGGGGTCCCACTATTTGGCACCCCCCCGCTGTTTCCTTTTCCCTCTGGTTTGCCCTCCCAAAGGGGTGGGAACCCCCCACTGACGGGTGGTGCCCCTCCCCTGACTGGTGTGTACACCCCCAGATGTTGTGAACCTACGATTTGGGGTTAATCCCACCTGGTGTTACACTTTCCCAAAAGACTTTTTTACACCTCCCACGACTGTTGTGTCCATGCGGTGTAATCCCATCTGGGTTGAAAAACCCCCATGAAGTTTTTGAAAATCCCACTCCCGGTAGTGATCCCCCCCCCCCTGACTTTTTGGGGGACCCCCACTGATGGTGTTCATTTTTCCCCTGCTGGTGTGTGGCCCTCCCACTATGGTGTTACCTTATAAATTTTGGGGGACCCCTCCCCGATGGTTTCTTCCCTGGGTGTACCTCCCACTACTGGGTTGCCAAGATGGATTACATCCAGGGATTGGTTTTTGAATTCCCATGATGGTGTGCCCCCCTTTCCCAGACTTTTTGGACACCTCCATACTGGGTGTTGAAAAAATCCCATGCGGTGATGAACCCCCCACTACTTTGTAAACCCCCCCGCCCCGGTTGAATCCCATACTGGTTTACACCTCCCCCGGAGGTTTACCCTTATAATTTTTGTGTGAAACCTCCCCGCGGGTTTTTGCACCCCGATGGTGTGGGGGAACCCCCAAAATGACTTTGGGGGCCCCCTTCACTGATGGTTGTGAAATTGCGGGGTATGTGACACCTTCACTATTGTACACCTCCCGGGAAAAGGTTTGCCTTATGACTTTTTAAACCCCCCCCATACTGGTGTGAAAAACACCTCCAGATTTTGTGGCACTTCAACTGCGGGGTACACCTCCCAAATACGGTTTACACCTCCCATGCGGTGGTAAACCTTTTGAGGGGGTGTTTTTACACCCCCCAAATACTTTGGGGGACACTCCCCTGACTGGGTGTGACATTCCCTCTGGGGTTTGGACCCTTCCCCTGATTTGGTGTGTAACCTCCATGCTTTGGGGAAAACTTCCCATAGGTTTACCCCCCCAATACTGGTTGTGACACCTCCCCGCGGGTTTGGGGGGACTTCCCCGACTTTTACACCCTAGATTTGTACACTTCCCCTACTGGTTTTTTTGCAACCTCCCACGATTTGGCCCAAACTTCCCCATATGGTGTTGAAATGCGGGTTTTACACCTCCCAATGACGTTTGCAACCTATCGGGGGTGTTAAACCCCTCCCATGAAGTGGTGAATTCCCATACGGTGTTGAAAATATGATGGTGTGGGGAAGCACGATTTTGGGGACCCTCCTCTGACTGTTTTAAAAACCTCCCACTGATTTTGTTACCCTCCCCGACGGTTGGACACCCCCCATACTTTTGGGAACCCCCCTAAGGTGTGTACCCTTCCCAGAGGTTGAACCCCCCAGAGGGTGTAACCCCCCTGCTTTGTAACCTCCCCTAAAATGGTTTTGTCTTACGTTTGTGGTGAATATGTGGGATAACCCCTCATTGCGTTGTGCACTTCCCACGACTTGGGAATTCCCACTATTGGTGCCCAAACCCCCCGAAATTTGGAAAATTTTCCCCGATGGGTGTGAACCCCCCCCCCAGAGGGGTTTGACACCCCCCACAATGTTTAAATTTTTCCCCATGACTGTTTACACCTACTACGGGTTTGTCCCCCCCAAGTTGGTGTTGAATTTTTATTGTTGAACCCCACGTGGTTACACCTATGAATGGTGTGTGACTTTTTCCCACTGACGGTTTTGTGGCACCCCCCTATTGGTGTTTGGACACCCCCTTGCTTTAGGACACCTCCCCTGCTGGTGTTGCCCCATCCCACGATGGGGTGACCCCCCCTGGGGGGGGGTGTCATTCCCACTGACTGGTGTGGCCTCCCCCTGGTTGAAAAACTCCACTACGGTGTGTCCCTCCCAGACTATGAACCTCCCACTGACGTTTTGGAACCCCTCCCCGACTGGTGTGTGCCCACTTCCCACTGACGGGTGTGTACACCCCCATACTGGGTGTACACTTTCCCACGACGGGTTGTGTGACACCCCCCACTGATGGTTGTGCACCTCCCACTGACTGGTGTGGACACCTCCCCGACGGTGTGACCCCCCACTGAGGTGTGGACACCTCCCCTGCCCGGTGTGTGAAAACCTCCCCAAATGGTGTGTGACACTTCCCACTGACTGGTGTTGACACCTCCCACTGACTGGTGTGTGCCCCTCCCATGACTGGTGGTGCACTTCCACGCGGTGGTGACACTTCCACGACTGGGTGACCTTTTCCCCACTGACGTGTTGACACCCCCCACTATGTGTGGCACCTCCCACGACGGTGTGACATTTCCCCCACTGACTGGTGGTGACACCCCCCACTGACGGTGTGTGAACCTCCCACTGACTGGTTGGACCCCTCCCACGACGGGTGTTACCCCCTCCACTGACTGGTGTTACATTCCCATGGGGTGGGGGACACCTCCCACTGACGGTTTGTGACACCTCCCCACTACGGGTTGTGTGACACCTCCCACTGAGGTGTGTGACACCTCCACAAAGGTGGTGACCTCCCATGACGGGTTTGGTGACCCCCCACGACTGTGTTGACTTTTTCCACGCGGGTGTGTGACACCCCCACTGAAATTGTGCCCCCTCCCCTGACGGGTGGTGACACCCCCATGACTGGGTGTGACACCTCCCACTGAGGGTGTGTGACACTCCCACTGAGGGGTGTGTGAACTCCCACTGACGGTGGTGAACCCCCCCATAAATGGTGTGTGAACCTCCCACTGATGTGTGTGACACCCCCACTGATGGGGGGGGACACCCCCACAAAAATTGGGGTTTGGGGGGACACCTCCCACTGACGGGTGTGTCACCCCCCACTGACTGGGTGTGACACCCCCCACTGATGTGTGTGACACCCCCCACTGATGGTGTTGACCCTCCCCCAGACTGGTGTGTACACCTCCACGACTGGTTGTGACCCCTCCCACTGACGGTGGTGACCCTCCCACTGACTGGTGTGGACCCTCCCACGACGGGTTGTGACACCCCCCACTGACTTTTGTTGACACCCCCCACGACTGGTGTTGCCCCCTCCCACTAACTGGGTTTTACACCCCCACTGAGGGTTGTGACACCTCCCATGACTGGGTGTGACACCCCCCACTGACGGGTTGGGAAACCTCCCTAACTGGTGGGACACTTTGGTTTGACATTTTCTACTGTGGATGAATAAACTACGGGGTGAAAACAAGAGGTGTTACAACCCTCCCCACCCCCTGGGGACCCTCCCCACCCCCGGTGGGGACCCCCCACCGGGGTACACCCTCCCCAAAAACCCGGGTGGACCCCCCCCCCCCTGGTGGGACCCTCCCCACCCCCTGTGGGACACTCCCCCACCCCCGGGTGGAGCACCACCCACCCCCTGTGGGACCCCCCCCCCCCCTGGTGGACCCTCCCCACACCCGGGTGGACCCTCCCAACCCTGTAAAACCCCCACCCCCCCCCCGGGTGGACCACCGCCCCCCCCGGGGTGGGCACCACCCACACCCGGTGGACCCTCCCCCCCCTGGGGCCCACCACCCACCCCCTGGTGGACCCTCCCCACCCCCTGGTGGGAACATCGGGGCCCACCCCCTGTTGGACCACCCCCACCCCCTGGGGGAACCGCCCACCCCCGGGTACACCCCACTCAGCCCACCCCTGGTGGACCCTCGCCCACCCCCGGGTGATACCACCCCCACACCTGGTACACCCCAACCCCACGGGTACACCCTCCCCCACCCCTGGTACACCCTCCCCACAACCCTGGTAGACCACTAAAACCCCCACCCCCTTGTGCACGAATGAAACCCCGGAAGAGATAGAACCCCGGGTAGGATTACCCAAACCCCTGTCACACGCCTACCCACACCCTGGCAACGCACTCGCCCACCCCTGGGAAAACCCCATACCCACACCCGGGCAACGCACTCAGCCCACCCGGTCAAAACTACCCACCCCTGGTCAGACGCACCCCCACACCCTGGTCAGACGCACTCAGCCCACACCCGGGCCCCAACCACTCAGCCCACACCCGGGTCGGGACGCACCACAACCCACACCCTTTTTTGCCCAAAGGAAAAGCCCGAACAGTCTAAAACCCCCCTTAAATTGATGAGTTTTGACCTGGAACCTCAATTTACCTTCCATTCGGACTTCCATTTTTAAAAAATGTTTATTTTGGTTTAAGACCCGGGAAATCATTTTTGTTGAAAAAACTTTCCATTTTGTGCACAAATACCTGATTAATGCAGAAAAAACTGGGATAAAGTCGTAAAAGAAACTCCCAATAAATAAACGGGAATAAACAGAATGATCAAGGACCGTTGAATTTTAAAAAAAAAAAGGACTGAAAAACATTGTCAAGTAATTTTTTCTGTACCAATTTTAAAGGTGAAAGAAAAATGTTAAACAGTAAAATTAGCACCCTTTTTACGCAGGGAAATTCTTCTGCAACAGAATAAGTACGTCTGTACGGACGGGACCCTGTTTAAAAGGGAAACCCAATTTTTCATAATACTTGAGTAGGAGAGTTTGATTTACAAAAAGTTTAAGAAAAAGCTAAAACTTGATTGTTCCCTTTGTTTCGCAGGGAAGGTGTTTCTCTCAGCCCCAAGTTCTAAAGAATGTCAATTTTGGGCAGCATAAAAAATTTGCAAAATTATCAGAAACGACTTTGGCGGAAGGTTTCCAATTTTTAGTAGAATGAAGAAGTTATTTAAAATTGTATTTGTTGCAATAATTTTAAATAGTTATCGGTTTCTATTATTAAGGGGGTGTAAAGCGTAAAAATTGCTTAATTTTGAAAAAAGGGGGGAAAGGTGGGCCCAAGGTATTTGTGATTTTTTTAAAGTGATGGTTTTAGTTTTAGGGGAATTTGGGGGGAAAGGGGGGGGTATTTTAAAATTGAGAGGAATGGTTAAGAAAAGGGGGGGAGTGTTTTTTAAAAATGAAGTTGGAAATAAATGGGAAAAAAAAACCATAATGCATTTTTCCACACAAAAATGTGTGTCTGGGGGCTGACTAAATCACTGCCAATATTGAATGCTGCAGGTATCACATGTAAGACTGTCTTCCCCAGTCTGATGCCAAGATACAGACTATACTTCTAAGCTCTATTTTGTAAAAAATAGCAGCCACTACAGTATTATCACACGTCAAGGGAATCAGAAAGTTTGTCTTTCATGCCAAGCGATCCAGAAACTGGAAACTGGATATAAAACCATCAAGATACTCAACATTTCTACAGTCTATCCATTTTCTTTGAGCATCTTTCAAGTCGCAGTATGTCCTTCCTTGTTTTTCCTCTTAGAATAACGTAGAATTCAATTCGTTTAGTCTATCCTCTTAGCGCATTCATCTCTGCTCTGGGACTAGTTTTCCAAACTTTGCCTATTTCCATAAGCTTGACGATGGGGAACCAAAAAGTTTTGGGGGGTGTGTGTGGTGTGTGTGTGTGTGTGTGGGGTGTGTGGTGTGTGTGTTTTTGGAGTGTTGTGTTGTGTACGCACGTACCTCTCTTGACGTATGTCTACATGGGGGGTGACGGAGAGCTCATTAAGACCAGAACCGTGATTTTTTCCCCCCCCGGCTCCGGCTGTCATCAAGATCCAAAACAATAAATTCCCAATAAATCGAGGTGTTTGGAGAATGGGTGTGGGAGATAATGAGAGGAGGGATGGAGGTAATGAGGGAGATAATGAGGAGGGCACTAATGATTTCTTGATCCATTTCTTCTGTTTGGTCTAATTTAAATTTCTGTTTATGGTAGTTTAGCCCAACTGCGTCGACCATTTTTGCCTATTATCTCTCTCTCTCTCTCTTCTCTCTCTCTCTCTCTCTCTCTCCTCTCTCTCTCTCTCTCTCCTCTCCTCTCTCTCTCCTCTCTCTCTCTCTCTCTCTCTAAGCAACGACTCCTCAAATTGCTAAAGTTTATCCGTTCGTCTCCTCCGTTCATTGAGGGAAAACTTATGTAATGTGTTGATCTGGTCTCCCCCTTCCCTACCCCTGCATCCTCCCCCTCCACTCCCCTCAACTCCCCTTACCCATCTCTTTCTTTCCCCTTACTCCCACTCCTCGTCTCCCTCCTTCCCTTCATTTCTTGTGCACTTATCAACCTTCCCTTCTCACTTATCCTACACTCATCCATATAATTTCCAGTCAGCTTCTCGACCTATTTAAGCCTCTCTCTCTCTCTCTCTCTCTCTCTCTCTCCTCTCTCTCTCTCTCTCTCTCTCTCTCTCTCTCTCTCTCTCTCCTCCCTCCACTGCCTATCTTCCCCACATCTTCCATCCTCCCTCTACTTACCCTTTCCCCTTCCTTCCCTCATCTCCTCCATCACCACTAGAGTCTGATATCTCCACCATCTCCACCTCGTTCCCTTCCCTCCTTCCCCAATAACAAGCTTTATCCCTTCCCACCTCCACCCTCCACCCTCCACCCTCCCCCACCCACCTCCACCTCACCTCCACCCCACCCTCCACCTCCATCTCTACCAGCCCTCCCACCAAAGTCTTCCAACACAACCCTCCCCACTCCATGCTCTCCATCCCACCACGCTCGCAAATTGGGAGAAATTTTTGTTTACAAACTGAGGATATTAGATAACGAGAGGATCTCGTGCCTGCGTTAGCAAGAAGTACCTCTTGAACGTCACCTATATCGTCCTCTTACATTCCACCAGCTTAGATGAAGGTCTTCACGTTGCCTCTTGTGCTAGTACCCATCGCCAGGAAAGTCTTGGCTCTGCCCTGGCCTCTCTGGTGGGGCTTGGGACTTGATACACCACCTTCGCGCTCAGCAGACGGAGGATCAAGCCTCCACCACCTCTTGCGCTAAATGACCTACATGGGTTTAGCGCTTAACATGAATTAATTCCTTAATTCCTTATCTGCTGCAGCCCCTGCAACATTGCGAAGCTCCTGAAAAGTACTTGCGAGAGTGCGAAAGGCCTACTAGAGCCAGTATTTTCCATCCCCTAGTGACTACTGAAAAAAGTGTGTGTGTGGAAAGAAAGAAGTTTGTCTAATCAAATGTATATACAGCAATGACTGGGCTGAAGGAAGAAATAAAGATAATTAAACTAAGAATGTGAGAGAAACTGTTACTCTGGGCAGTTTCAACAAGCTTGTGTTGCAGAGATTGCATCGCTTGTTTACGATTGTCGTGTACACACAACACACACACACCACACACCACACACACACACACACACACACACACACACACACACACACACACACACACACACACACACACACACACACACACAAGGGGAATGTCCTATGAAGAAAGGTTAAGGGAAATCGGACTGACGACACTGGAGGACAGGAGGATCAGGGGAGACATGATAACGATATACAAAATACTGTGTGTAATAGACAAAGTGGACAGAGACTGGATGTTCCAAAGAGGGGACACAGAAACAAGGTCACAACTGGAAGTTGAAGATGAGTCACAGGGATGTTAGGAGTGATTTCTTCAGTCATAGAGTAGTCTGGAAGTAGAATAGCCTAGCAAGTGTGGTAGTGGAGGCAGGAGCCATACACAGCTCTAAGATGAGGTATGATAAAGCTCATGGAGCAGGGAGAGAGAGGACCTAGTAGCACTCGGTGAAGAGGCGGGGCCAGGAGCTGAGTATCGACCCCTGCAACCACAATTAGGTGAGTAATTAGGTGAGCGCGCGCACACACACACACACACACACACACACACACACACACACACACACACACACACACACACACACACACATCAAATATATATATATATATATATATATATATATATATATATATATATATATATTATATATATGTATATATATGCAAGCAAGACAAGGAAGGCATTGGGGTGGAAATCTCTTCCATGAGCTAAAGATTTCCCCTCCCCCCGTGGCTTGTCTGGCATTGTTAAGATCGCCTGTCTGCGATTGATTGCATATAGTATATATATATATATATATATATATATATATATAATATATATATATATATATATATATATATATTATATATAATATATATATATAGAGAGAGGAAAGGAGGGAGAGGTACATTAACACACTGGCAGTCTTCCACCGAGGCAGGAAAACCAAAAAAGAAGACACAGGAGACATAGGAGAAGGGGTCACTAGCTCCTTGCTCCCGGCATTTTAGTCGCCTCTTATGACACGCATGGCTTACGGAGGAAGGCTTCTTCTCCATTTCCCTATGACGAACAATATCTAACAAAAAGGCACAATACCGTGACTGGAACAATACACAAATAACCCGCACATAGGAGAGAGAAGCTTCATGAGGTTTCGGTCCAACTTAGACCATTTACAAAGTCACATTTACAAAGTATGACTTTGTGAATGCTTCAAGTCGGGCCGAAACGTCGTCGTAAGCTCCTCTCTTCTATGTGCGGGTTATTTGTGTAAGAATAGTTACAATTATAATATGATATATAATAACAACAAGAGTAAAGCTCGTGGAATATTTGCAGTGATTGAACAGTATTTAGAGAAGATGGTATTAACGGCAGATTAAGCGGAGAGAAACACCAGGGCAGCTCCAGGCTTGGCAGAGGCGGTGCACACCAGGGCAGCTCCAGGCTTGGCAGAGGCGGTGCACACCAGGGCAGCTCCAGGCTTGGCAGAGGCGGTGCACACCAGGGCAGCTCCAGGCTTGGCAGAGGCGGTGCACACCAGGGCAGCTCCAGGCTTGGCAGAGGCGGTGCACACCAGGGCAGCTCCAGGCTTGGCAGTTGCGGTGCACACCTCGGCAGCCCCAGGTAGAGGCAGTGCACACCTGGGCAGCGCCAGACTTGGCAGAGGCAATGCACACTTCGGCAGCGCCAGGCTAAGCAGAGGCAGTGATCGCCTCAGCAGCGCCAGGCTAGGCAGAGGCAATGATCACCTCAGTAGCGCCAGGTTTGACAGAGGCAGCGCACACCTCGGCAGCCCCAAGCTTGGCAGAGGCAACGCCAGGCTTGGCAGAGGCAGTGCACACCTCGGCAGAGCCAGGCTTGGCGAAGAGAGACGGTACCAGGAGTATGAGATAATTGAAACGTACTTCTCCAGCCTAGGCGACACTGATGTATGGAATATTAGTCAGTGATGCTGGAGATACAGCGCTTGGCGTACCTTGACACCCGCTCCATTATCCAGGACTTGCTACCCCGGGGACCATATGGTACCCCAGGGACCAGGGCAGGGACGGGCATGGAACCCCAGGGACCAGGGCAGGGACGGGCATGTTACCCCAGGGCTAGGGCGCGGATGGGCATGGTACCCCAGGGAGCAGGGCAGGGACGGGCATGGAACCCCAGGGACCAGAGCAGGGACGGACATGGTACCCCAGATACCAGGGCGCGGATGGGCATGGTGCCCCAGGGACCAGGGCGCGGACGGGCATGGTACCCCAGGACCAGGGCAGGGGCAGGTCCGCTTCGAGTACCACCATCACTACCAAGTATCACCATCACTACTAGGTACCACCATCACTACCAGGTACCACCATCACTACCAGGTACCAACATCACTACCAAGTACCACTATCACTTCTAAGTGCCACCATTATTATCAAGTACCACCAGGCACTATTTTCATTACCAGGTACTATAGGGTACCCTAGGAAGGTACCCTCTATCAGGTTATCTCAGCGTATACGAGTATAAGGACCAGGAAAGACTTGTCTGGCAAGGAACCTTACACTCTCAACGCGGAGCAGTTTAACTAGGTTGTTGCATCGCGCGTTTGTGTTTGTGTGTGTACTCACCTTGTTGTGGTTGATTCACAGCTCCTGGTCCCGCCTCGTCACTGGCCACTACTAAGTCACTCTTCCTGCTCCGTAAGGTTTATCATACCTCTTCTTAAAGCTATATATGGATTCTGCAACCATTACATCACTTCCTTAGACTGTTCCACTTCCTGACAACTCTGTGACTGAAGAAATACTTCCTAACATCCCTGTGATTCATCTGAGTCTTCAGCTTCCAACTGTGTCCCCTTGTTGGTGTGTCCCATCTCTGGAACATCCTGTCTCTATCCACCTTGTCGATTCATCTCAGTGTTTAATAAGTCGTTATCATATTCCCCCTATCTCTCCTGTCCTTCAGTGTCGTCAGGTCGATTTCCCTTAACCTCTCCTCGTAGGACATACCCCTTAGTTTCGGGATCAGTCTTGTTTCATACCTTTGCACTTTTCTAATTTCCTTACGTGCTTGACTAGGTGTGGGTTCCAAACTGATGCTGCGTACTATAATATAAGCCTAACGTACACCGTGTACAGGGTCCTGAACGATTCTTTATTGAGTTGTCGGAATGCTGTTCTTAGGTTTGCCAGGCGCCCATATGATGCAGCAGTTATTTGGTTGATGTGCGCCTCAGGAGATGTGCCTGTGTTATACTCACCCCAAGATCCTTTTCCTTGAGTGAGGTTTGTAGTCTTTGGCCCCCTAGACTCTACTCGGTCTGTGGTCTTCTTTGCCCTTTTCCAGTCTTCATGACTTTGCACTTGGTGGGGTTGAACTCCAGGAGCCAGGACTGCAGCCTGTCCAGATCCCTTTGTAGTTCTCCCTGGTCCTCGTCTGACTGAATTCTTCTCATCAATTGTGTGTGTGTGTGTGTGTGTGTGTGTGTGTGTGTGTGTGTGTGTGTGTGTGTGTGTGTGTGTGTGTGTGTGTGTACTCACCTAGTGTGTGTGTGTGTGTTGTGTGTGTGCTCACCTAGTGTGTGTGTGTGTGTGTGTGTGTACGCGCTCCTATTTCTGACACTATCTCTACAACAGCTATATCCACATGAGCGATAAGAGAAATTAGAATATCCCAGTTTCCCCTCTACCCTCTGCTCTTCATTTCCATATCTCTTCCTCTTTCTCTCTCTCTCTCTCTCTCTCTCTCTCTCTCTCTCTCTCTCTCTCTCTCTCTCTCTCTCTCTCTCTCTCTCTCTCTCTCTCTCTCTCTCTCTCTCTCTCTCTTTCTCTTTCCCATCATCCACCTTCCCCAGCCACTTCCTTCTCTGCTTGACGTGGCGGAAAATTAATGAACCTGAGGTTTGTGTTTCAATTACGACTTAAACTGGTGAGTCTCTCAATGTGGAGAACTCCAGGAGGGTCAGGCAGCACCTGTGGAATGCCAAGTACTCGAAGTTGATCCCAGGAAGGAAAAAGTATCTCGGCCTCCTTGAAACAAGAGCCCTTTACTACTATGAAGGCATCCCCATCCCTTCTTTCAAAAGTGTCGTGTATTATAGCACTCTAACAGCATGTCAAACTGATAGTCTTGACTCATTCCCATCTAAACGCTACCTGGAGTCTGCCTGCATGTTGTTCCAGGGATGTCAACGCCCCCCACTACCCGGTTCTTGACAAAGTCTCCCAATGAATCAGGGCCTAATCTACCAGGCTGTTACGCAATCCAACGTACGAGCCGCAGGGTACTGGCCATATGTATCTGCTGTTGAACAGTCTTGGGCCCCAGACATTTATTATGTTTTCTCTCAGTGTACTCATGGCACCCCTGCTTTTCATTGCGGGTATGCTGCGCCGCCTGCCTAGCCTTTTGTTTTCGTAGGGGTGATTTCTATGTGCAAATTTGAGACCAGTTTCTCTAGGATATTGCAAGTGTAGATTATAATATACCTTTCTCGCCTACATTCCATGAAGTACAGATCAAGAGACTTCAAACGTTCCCAGTAATTAGAGTGCCTGACTGAACTAATACATACAGTAAAGGTTCTTTGTACATTCTCTAAATTTGCAGTTTCACCTGTTTTAAATGGGGCTGTTAAAGTACAGCAGAATTATAGCTTACAGAGCAGCGATTTAAAAATATTATCATTGGTATGGCATCCCTCATTCTGTAAGTCCTCATTATTCATCCTATCATTTTCCTCGCAAATATGATATGATAATGCTAATAATAATAATATGGTATAGTTACTATTGAAAGAATTAAGGGCAAGACAGAAAGCAGGATCACAGATGTACGAGGTTGTTTTAGGAAGGGTAGATGATGTGTAGAGCAAGTGTTTACAGTATAGTTAGCTGGACTTGAGTCCTGGAAGTGAGTAGAATAGTGTGTGCACTCTGAAGGAAGGGTGGGGATATTCCAACAAATAATAATAATAATATAATAATAATTATTATTATTATTATTATTATTATTATTATTATTATTATTATTATAAAGTTGGTGATGAATAAGTTTGGGCAAATTTCTTGAGGTTCCAAACTCATTTACAGTGTTGCTTTGATGGCCAAGATGCGAGTATTGTGGTGAATCAGAAGAAAGATCACATGTGGATCATCCTGGCGGTAATCAGGTGCTCCAGTTCCGTGTAATGGGCACCTAGATGAAGTGAGTGGTGTATCGGGGACCTAGCAAGTGCTTCAGCGAGTATGTTGACGATGAAGGCAGGCCACAGCGTGAAAGTAATCATTCCAGCAAATCATCTGATATAAACAAAGTAGCTGTCAGCTGTGAATAATGTAGTTGTGTGTGTGTGTGTGTGTGTGTGTGTGTGTGTGTGTGTGTGTGTGTGTGTGTGTGTGTACTCACCTAGTTGTACTCACCTAGTTGAGGTTGCGGGGGTCGAGTCCGAGCTCCTGGCCCCGCCTCTTCACTGATCGCTACTAGGTCACTCTCCCTGAGCCGTGAGCTTTATCATACCTCTGCTTAAAGCTATGTATGGATCCTGCCTCCACTACATCGCTTCCCAAACTATTCCACTTACTGACTACTCTGTGTGTGTGTGTGTGTGTGTGTGTGTGTGTGTGTTGTACTCACCTAGTTGTGGTTGCAGGGGTCTAGTCAAAGAGCAGGGTGTGTGTGCATGTGTGTGTGTGTGTGTGTGCGTGTGTGTGTGTGTGTGTACTCACCTAGTTGTGCTTACCTACTTGAGGTTGCAGGGGTCGAGTCTGAGCTCCTGGCCCCGCCTCTTCACTGGTGTGTGTGTGTGTGTACTCACCTGTATGTGGTTAAAAGGGTCGATTCATAACTCCTGGCCCCACCTCTTCGCTAGTTGCTACTAGGTCCACTCCCTCTCCCTATTCTAAGAGCTTCATCGTACCTCTTCTTAAAGCTATGTATGAATCTAGCCTCCACTACTTCACTCTCCAGATTGGTCCATTTCCTGACAATTCCATGGCTGAAAAAATGCTTCCTAACATCCCTATGACTCGTATAACTTTTTAATTTCAAGTTGTGTCCTCTTGTTGCTGCGTCCCATCTCTGAAACATTCTGTACTCATCCGAGTTTCAGCTCCTGGCCCCGATATGAACGTGTGTGTGATTTGGCACCTGAAAAATGATATGCAGACGAATTCTGAGGTAAGATAAGTGAATGAGGGAATACCAGGAGTAATTACTAAATATTGTCAGTGATAATATTACGAGTGGGAGGTGAGAAAATATAATTAACAGCACAGGAATAATTAAGGCTGTTACAAGTTCAGCCTAAAAGGGGACATATAAACAACATCGTCTGGTTGCAACCTCCGACTGGCTATAACCTGGTTGATTAGCTAGGGACTAGCTGGATGCCTCGCTAGTTGTTTGTATGGCTGGAAGTTGTGAGATTGCTCAGGTTACTAGCTACCTCCCTGCTTGGCTGGCTGTTTGGCTGCATAGCTGGCTATCTGGCTAAAAAGCTGGCTGGCTAGTAGACTGGCTAATTGGCTAACTGGCTTGTTAAAAATTAATTGACTGGCTGGAGGCTTGGCAGACTGGATGTGAAGTGTCTGGTTTAAAGGCTAACTAGCTGGTTTACTAGTTGACTGGTTTACTGGTTGAGTGGTTTACTGGGTGATTGGCTGAAGCCAATATAAACCTGACAAGGAGACAACTTACTTTAAGAGATACAAACAGTAAAGAAATAAGAAAATATAAATACACTCAAATATTGAATCGCTTAAGAGAACGATACACTGGCACACTGATGTGTTGTGTGAGGCCTTGATGGTGCAGGCAGGCAAGGAGGAAGGCAGCCAGCCTGCTTGCCAACCAGCCAGCCAGCCAGCCAGCCAGCCAGCCAGCTAACCAGTCAGCCAACTAACCAGTCAATTAACCAGACAGATTGCTCGCAAGTTAAAAAGTCATCTAGTCAATCAGGTAGTGATCCATCTAATTCACTAGCCAGTAACCCATATCCACCTCCCTCTCTCTCTCTCTCTGTGGCTTAGCGCTTCTTTTTGATTATAATAATAATCATCTCTCTCTCTCTCTCTCTCTCTCTCTCTCTCTCTCTCTCTCTCTCTCTCTCTCTCTCTCTCTCTCTCTCTCTCTCTCTCAGGTAATATGATCACCCACCTGTCCCTAATATGCAACACAAACATAATGAGCTGTACAGTCCACCTCTTGTTTACAAAGCTGAGGACGATGTGCGTTTGTATGTCGGTGTCCTTAGTGTGTGTGCGTGTGTGTGTGTGAACGCGTGATGGTCCCGCCCAGCAGGATGCAGTATGTTTGCCTGTCTCATTATTTCTCGAAAAATAATCAGTTACTGAAAATTCTAGGCTGCTTATCTAGTTTTTTGGGGGACAAGAATATAAATAAATTGGCGTTTACTTACGAAACTTCTTGTTTATGATATATATATATATATATTTATATATATATATATATATATATATATATATATATATATATATATATATATATATATATATATATATATGCAAAACAACACTCTGAAAGAATAGAGAAATTCCAAGCGCTTTCGTGGCTACTCACATTATCAAGGAACTATGTTAGTTCCTTGATAATGTGAGTAGCCACGAAAGCGCTTGGAATTTCTCTATTCTTTCAGAGTGGTTGTTTTGCATATTTTGAAATCACCTGTTTACTGTGATCTTATTGCATAATATATATATATATATATATATTTTTATATATATATATATATATAATATATATATATATATACTATATATATATATATAAACACACAATTGCGTGCTACATATAAAAAATATGAAAGACCAGCTTTAAAATCTTCTAAAGCAGTTTCTTCTCACTCTCATGACACGGTCAGAGAGTGAGACCAGAAACGGCAAGAGCACTAACACTGGTGAATAAATATGAGAGGAATCCATGGAAAAATGTGGGTGTGTCGCTGCTGACTCATACATATTTAGGTACAATTAACAAAATTGTCATCAGAAAACCTCGCTGGAACTCCCTTTCCTGTATATCTGAACCTACAACGCTGGTGTATGTACAGATTCCAAGAAACTAAGTTTGTTGACTTAGCGACTGCATGGATGAAAGAACGCAAATGTATATATTTGAGCGCCCCATTTACACGGCAGGTTAGGTTCTGGGCTACACCTATAAAGCGGAAATCGCTGTACAGTAAAACATAGTCTTTTCTTTCACTAACAAATGTATACAAAAGCCTGATAACATGTTTGTACTATCATATATTAAGTGAGCAATAGAACTAGGCTTAAAAAATGCATGTACAGTACACATGTTACTTACCTTAAATTTTTTCGTACTTAGGTTATAGTAAGTGGTGAATATATTTATTATAGGAAGTCTGAATAAGTGAAGAATGTGTATAATTGAAAACTGCTGCATAAGCAAAGCGCTGGAAAGTGAAGCGCTGTAAAACGGAGCCTGCATGTTCTCAGTCCATCTCTACTGGGTGCTTCCTTTCAATGATATTGTCGGGATTAATGTCCCTTTAACAGCAACCACTGAGAGTGTGAGGTATACCTGAGTTAAGACCAGGCACTGAGATTAGCAGAGGTATAGTGATGGCAAATTGCTTGTAAAATAGAAATGAAGGAAAACTTTGACGAAATTGTGAGAACTCGTAAAAATATAATGGTTGAGCACACTGGCCTGCTAGTTTTACCCCTTGCTTGCCATGGGTTCGAGTCCAACCTGTTCTGTGACCAGTAGGAAGCCTTTATTTAAATAAACTAATAATTTGATATATAGAAGACACAAGGGAATTCGCCAGAATACCAGATAGAAATGGCTGTTCCTGAGAGAGCAGCATCAATGGAACCATTATGTACCATAGGACGGAGGTATACGAGGTGCATAATACAGTGATGGAACGAAACAGCTACGTTCGTGGCCTTACAAAAACGGGAACATAAAGAAGGTAGTTAAGAACTTCACGTTCATCGAGAACCCAGTGAGGACGGATTACAGAGAGAGCTAAGGAAGCTTGAGTTGGAGACACAGTTTTTCAGAGCAACTCTCTATCCTGCTCAGCGCTGTATAGCCCTTGTGGTTTAGCGCTTCTTTTTTATAATAATAATAATAATAATCTATCCTGCTGCTGTTCCGCTCAGTGTCGAACACTGTCAGACCACGACTCGACAGCTCTCTCTCACGACCAAAAATAGACACACTGAGGTGCATCTCTCTCGGTGTATATATGCTGAGAGTTTAATCTCTAAAATAGGAATTAAAGTAATCTTGTCTGGTGGTGTAGAGGCTAAATGGAATCTCAAAACAAGAAGACAACCTAGGAGGGCAGTTTGAAGAACAAGAAGACAAGCTAGGAGGGCAGTTTGAAGAACAAGAAGACAAACTAGGAGGGCAGTTTGAAGAACAGGAAGGGAAGCTAGGAGGGCAGTTTGAAGAACAAGAAGACAAGCTAGGAGGGCAGTTTGAAGAACAAGAAGACAAGCTAGGAGGGCAGTTTGAAGAACAGGAAGGGAAGCTAGGAGGGCAGTTTGAAGAACAAGAAGACAAGCTAGGAGGGCAGTTTGAAGAACAGGAAGGGAAGCTAGGAGGGCAGTTTGAAGAACAAGAAGACAAGCTAGGAGGGCAGTTTGAAGAACAGGAAGGGAAGCTAGGAGGGCAGTTTGAAGAACAAGAAGACAAGCTAGGAGGGCAGTTTGAAGAACAAGAAGACAAGCTAGGAGGGCAGTTTGAAGAACAGGAAGGGAAGCTAGGAGGGCAGTTTGAAGAACAAGAAGACAAGCTAGGAGGGCAGTTTGAAGAACAGGAAGGGAAGCTAGGAGGGCAGTTTGAAGAACAAGAAGACAAGCTAGGAGGGCAGTTTGAAGAACAGGAAGACAAGCGAGGAGGGCAGTTTGAAGAACAGGAAGACAAGCTAGGAGGGCAGTTTGAAGAACAAGAAGACAAGCTAGGAGGGCAGTTTGAAGAACAGGAAGGGAAGCTAGGAGGGCAGTTTGAAGAACAAGAAGACAAGCTAGGAGGGCAGTTTGAAGAACAAGAAGACAAGCTAGGAGGGCAGTTTGAAGAACAGGAAGGGAAGCTAGGAGGGCAGTTTGAAGAACAAGAAGACAAGCTAGGAGGGCAGTTTGAAGAACAGGAAGGGAAGCTAGGAGGGCAGTTTGAAGAACAAGAAGACAAGCTAGGAGGGCAGTTTGAAGAAACAGGAAGACAAGCGAGGAGGGCAGTTTGAAGAACAGAAGACAAGCTAGGAGGGCAGTTTGAAGAACAAGAAGACAAGCTAGGAGGGCAGTTTGAAGAACAGGAAGGGAAGCTAGGAGGGCAGTTTGAAGAACAAGAAGACAAGCTGGGAGGGCAGTTTGAAGAACAGGAAGACAAGCGAGGAGGGCAGTTTGAAGAACAGGAAGACAAGCTAGGAGGGCAGTTTGAAAGAACAAGAAGACAAGCTAGGAGGGCAGTTTGAAGAACAGGAAGGGAAGCTAGGAGGGCAGTTTGAAGAACAAGAAACAAGCTGGGGGGCAGTTTGAAGAACAGGAAGACAAGCGAGGAGGGCAGTTTGAAGACAGGAAGACAAGCGAGGAGGGCAGTTTGAAGAACAGGAAGGGAAGCTAGGAGGGCAGTTTGAAGAACAAGGAGACAAGCTAGGAGGGCAGTTTGAAGAACAGGAAGGGAAGCTAGGAGGGCAGTTTGAAGAGCAAGAAGACAAGCTAGGAGGGCAGTTTGAAGAACAAGAAGTCAAGCTAGGAGGGCAGTTTGAAGAACAAGAAGACAAGCTAGGAGGGCAGTTTGAAGAACAGGAAGACAAGCGAGGAGGGCAGTTTGAAGAACAGGAAGGGAAGCTAGGAGGGCAGTTTGAAGAACAAGAAGACAAGCTAGGAGGGCAGTTTGAAGAACAGGAAGGGAAGCTAGGAGGGCAGTTTGAAGAACAGGAAGGGAAGCTAGGAGGGCAGTTTGAAGAACAGGAAGGGAAGCTAGGAGGGCGTTTTGAAGAACAAGAAGACAGCTAGGAGGGCAGTTTGAAGAACAGGAAGGGAAGCTAGGAGGGCAGTTTGAAGAACAGGAAGGGAAGCTAGGAGGGCAGTTTGAAGAACAGGAAGGGAAGCTAGGAGGGCAGTTTGAAGAACAGGAAGGGAAGCTAGGATGATAGTTAATGACCCTTGGTTAGTCGGTAGGCATTAAGCCCCAGTAACCGTCGACACTATTTGCCAGTCAAACCGAAAAGACAGAATCCAAACCAGCCATCCTCCCCCCTCCAACCCTTACTAGAAATACTATATGAAACCACAGGGAATTTCACCCATGGCAACGTGTACACCCACTAAGGGTTCTTTTTTTTTTCCCCGAGACAGATTAAAAATAAAAGTTGTTTTTATAGAAAGTTTGCAAGTTGGAAATAATGTGGTGTTATGTGCGTACCGCTGCAACATTGTTGTAGCTCCGGTATCATTATTAGCCCCATTTTCCTCGCCGGAAGACTAAAACATTATCTTGTTCGGGCCATTTTTGCAGCCTACGAAAATTTAACGAACTTTTGGGGAATAGCCATCAAGAACAGCAGTAATTAATTATGCTTGGGGTTGATATTGAATATTACCAACAATGATATTAATTAAAAGTAGCATATAAAATGATGATAGTATGTATTAAATTATAATATTAAGAAAAATGAATAACATTAAATGATAATGCAATAATAATTGTAAAATAATTGATAAAATTTCTTATTTTTATTATTATTATTATTATTATTATTATTATTATTATTATTATTATTATTATTATTATTAAATTATTTATTCTATTATTATTATTATTAAATATTATTAACACTACACTAGAAAACGAGAGAAAGGTAAAGAAAGTACTCGAGTGAGTAGGAGCAGTGTGAGTACTATCAGGGTGACTCTACAAGGTTCCCAGAAATGTACTCAACAGTACCACTGTGGGAAGACAGGCGAAGAGCTGCCTGCACCAGTACAAGTGGCTGGAGGGTCGAGGCGAGTTACAAAAGAAGAATTAGGAACGCCAGGAAAGCGCCGTCAGGTAGTGTTGTACATGAAACATTGTTGAACAATTTTGAAACGATTTCCTCCGTAGAGATATTCTTCTGAAAAATTATTAAATGTGGATGATGAACGGAAACGTGAATGTGAACATAGGAAAAAGGTGATGAGGTTTAAAAGTCTAAGCAATGAAAGATTAGACGTTACCTTCAAGAGAAACGCTATGGAGCAAGTGAATGTTTTTAGATATTTATAGCGGATGTTTTGACAGTCGAGTCTATGAATGACGAGGTAAATCACAGGATAGGTGAAGGGGGAAGAGGAGGCAGCCGGGGCGTCCAGCAATCACAATGAAAACAGAAAGTTAATCAGTGGATGCAAAATATAGATTGTCTGATAAGTTCAATACAAATATGGGTACAGCATTATATAAATAGACTGGCTCCTAGAATTGCAGGAGTAAACAGTACAATTCTTTAAGATCTGATTACATGAGGACTTTACAAATATCGATTCAGCTAGATGCTGTGCAAGGGCTGTCTATGGGCAACTGAATTTTAAAGATAGTTCAGAGACTGAATCAGGTTTAATATCCGTGCGTACGTTTTACTCTGTTTTGGATTTCGCCAGCCCACGTACTTAAGTCAACATTGTGGCTGAAGGAAGTGGAGGGCAGGGAGAGCGCCTTCTGCTATCCTATTTTAATCTCATATGCCAGAGAGAGAATTAGATGTAACGAAACAGCAGTTAGCCAGTCTCAGCAGCCAGTCTCTGCAAGAAATATTGGGTCTTTATCTATCTCTGTTTCTCGTTCACTCTCATTTACATGTACCTAGATATTCTCTCTCTCTCTCTCTCTCTCTCTCTCTCTCTCTCTCTCTCTCTCTCTCTCTCTCTCTCTCTCCACACAGCCTGCATAAAACCAACGCAGGCAACACGCAGGTCCCACTATCCAAACAGAGCGGAGCACCAAATTGACACCGGTTCACCGGGGAGGCACAAAAAGCATGGGTTTTGCCTGCACGCTCTCCTCAGTCCTGGCTCTCAATGGTCATGTATTACCCGGCGTCGGGGAGACCAAGGTAATAATTTATTTCCACCCGAGTTCCACCCACGAGAATTGTGATCTCTCGGGGCAGCTGAGTAGGAAGGCTAGAACAGTGGAGGCTCTCGTCTGGGGCTCTTGACTAACGGGAGTATAACTTTCTCGTCTCCTTTTCATCCTTCTTCTTGTTCTTCCCTCCCTTCTCCTCTTCTTTTCCTCCTCTTCCTTCGCCTCTTCCTTTTCCTCCTCGCAGACAACTCATCATGTCAAGGCGAACTAAGACTAGCTATCCCATTGTTTATATTACTTTTGTATCATCCAGAAACCCTCATGAACTAGTTCACATCACAGATTACATACAGACCACCTGAGATCTATGGCTAGTTAATAATGGCTTCCCATATGAATTTTATAAACACACACATTGACAAAACCGTGAATTCTTTGGTTGGAGTTGCAGGTAAAACGGCTGATACTATCTAGAAAATAGTTTAACTCCCATCATTGACGGATGTAATAAATCTTTTTCGGTTAATAGACTAAAAAAAAAGGTTATCTAATATTTTCCCCTTCAGTAAATACTGGAATTGTAGTCAAACCATTAAATGCTATTAATAAATTATTTACAATGAAAAACCACACATTACTGAACTTTAAGTTCTCTGCTGTGAAGAAGTTAACAATTACAGTATGATGTGATTCTTCATTAACTTCTGTCCTTCCAAACACTGGACTTTATCAAGGCAAAAACAGTTTGTAACTTGATAAAGCACATTGAAAGGGGAAACTTTGGGAAAAATAAATTTTCGGGGTGTTTTACAAATCCCCGGTGTTGGGCCCTGTAAAACCTCATGTTGGAAAAGAGGGAAAAAAGTATTTAACAAAAAACCCAGAATCCAGGGAACATAAACCCCTCATTAAATGGAGCGAAACTTGCGTTTGGGTTTAAACCGGTGTTTTTGCCCTTTAGGGAAACAGGGCCCACACACCGAAAAGTTGACAGAATTGACCGTTTTGAAAAGCAGTTAAACCGTAGTTGACAGCAGTTGACCGAAATTGCCAGAAAGTTGACCGTAGTTGACAGCATTGACCGAAATTGACAGCAGTTGACCGTAGTTTACAGTAGTTGACCGTAGCTCGAGGACAACTTTTTTAAAGGAGAGCTGAGGGTCAGTCAAACACGCGACCCTTCCATGACGGGGGGACCCCGGGGGAACTGCGGGGATACACCTGGAAGGGTTTAGGGGGTAAAAAGCCCCCGCGGGCCGGTCTGAGCCCAGGCCTCGTGGAGGATAAAGGGTCTAATCAACCAAAATTGTTCCGGGGGCCGCACGAAAAACCACATACAAACCCAAAGCCAAGTGATCGGGTTTAAGATTTTTAGGTCCCTGCCCCAACCCCCTCTTAAAGAAAAGCCGGGGGGCCTTTTGGGAAAATCCCCCCTTAAAGTCGGGGAAAAGGCTGTTAAAACAGCCCGGGTCTAGCGGGTCACTGTACTGGGACAGCTTCGTCCTTTTTTTTTTGGTTTTTTGGCTTTCTTTTTCACTTTTTTAATTTTGCTCACTTTTTAATTCTGTTATTCTTTTTTTCTTGGGTTATTCTTGCCGTTGTTTATTTAAATTAAAAAAATTTTTCTTTTGGGCCCTCATTATTTTTCGTTAAAATTAAATTAAAATTATGTCCTTTTAAATAAGAAAAAATTTTTAAATTTCCAAAAAACACCATTACATGCACACATTTACATCCCAATATATGCAAAAATTTACACACACATATACACGAAAAAGAAAAAATAATGCTTTTTAATAGCGGGTTTCCCCCCTTTGTTGTTTCCCAAAGGGGCTTTGAAAAACCCAAACCAAACCGACTGCTCATTTCAGACTGAAAAAAAACCCCGGGGAGCCCAAAATTTTAATAGAGCTGGTCAGAAGCTTTTTGTAAGAGATGTCTTTGTTGCATAAACACAGGTAGTGGGAAGGATAGATTTTTCCCTTAGTGTTACTAGCGGAGGACAGAGAAAAAAAAAAAATCTTTGGGGAATTGTTTCTTAATCTGTTTTAATGGGGGGTAGTCGGTTGGTGTTAAATTTTTGTTATTATTTATTACTGGTCTTCGTGGTATTGAAAGATTTGTGTTTATGATTCAAAATTTTTTTTTCCCTCTTTTTTTGGGGGAAAATTTTTTTGTTGCGGGGAAATGGGGGTAAAACTCCCCACAGAGGAGCGTGAATGGGACCCCTGAAACCCCACAAATGGTGAACCCCACACAAGTCTAGCGAATTAAAAATGCTTTTACGTAATAGTCCTCTGTTCTCTCTCCTCTATCCCCTCCCTTCCCACCCCTTTTCCCCCCCTTT
Source organism: Cherax quadricarinatus (assembly GCF_026875155.1). Lineage (NCBI taxonomy): Eukaryota > Metazoa > Arthropoda > Malacostraca > Decapoda > Parastacidae > Cherax > Cherax quadricarinatus. The sequence continues at coordinate 17,942,280 of NC_069400.1, forward strand.
CCCCCACACTACCTCCTGGGCATCCCACACTATCCCCTCCCTTCCCCCCACTATTCCCCCCTTTTCCCACACTATTTTCCCCCCTTTCCCACACAAACCCCTCCCTTCCCACACTATCTCCCCCCCCTTCCCACACTATCTCCTCCTTTCCACACTTTTCCCCACCCTTCCCCACACTATCTCCTCCCTTCCCCCCACAAACCTCCCCCTTTCCCACACAAATTCCTCCCCCTTTCCAAAATATCCCCCCCTTTCCCACCACTTCTCCCCCCTTTCCCAAAATTTAAATTCCCCCCTTTCCCCAAACACTATTTTCCCCCCTTTCCCCAAACACTATCTCCCCCCTTTCCCACACTATCCCCTCCCCCCCAACACTATCCCCCCCCTTTCCACCCCCTATCTCCCCCCTTTCCCAAACACTTCTCCCCCCTTCCCACAATCTCCCCCCTTCCCACACTATCCCCCCTTCCCACACTATACCCCCTTTTCCCCACACTATCCCCTTTTTCCCCCTTTCCCCCACACTATCTCCCCCTTCCCACACTATTCCCCCCTTCCCCAAACATTTATCCCCCCCTTCCCCCCACAAACTCCCCCCTTTCCCCAACATTATCTCCCCCCTTCCCCAACCTATCTCCTCCCTTCCCACCCCTATCTCCCCCCTTTCCCACATAACTCCTCCCCTTTCCCCACACTACAATAGCTTTTTTAATCTAAGTGAAAAAAAAAACAACACCCAAACCATGCCCTTGAAATTATTTTAAGTAACAACAGCCAAAGCTTAATAACAGCAAAAACTGTTCAACTTAACAACGGCAAAAGCTAACATTACAACGGTAACATTGTGAAAAAAAACAAAAATTACGGCTATGCCAAAAAAAGTTTAACAGTGGAGAGAAAGAAAACCCTTTGAAAACTTACCTAACCTTTCTTAACAAGCGCAATTTAATTTAGTCTTAAACCCAAATAAAATATTTTTAAAATAAGTTTACAATAATTTAATAATAAACCAAAACAGTGAAAAAATTTTTTTTTTGTTGCTGCAGAATAATTTTTTTTAGAAAATTTTTGCATAAACGAATTTTTTGATTGCCCTTTTTCGGCAAGAAAAACGTTGCAAGTTTACCTTTTCGGTAAGTTTTTTTATTTTAAAATAATAATAATAAAATTTTTAAATATATATATATTTTTTATATATAATATATAAATTATAAATTTTATTTTAAAATATTTTATAAAATATATAAATTATATATAAATATATATATATATATTATATTATATTTTAAAAATTATATTTTCAACAAGGGCGGGCCCCCTCCTCCCACCGAAAGGGAGGGTGACCCAAAAAAGAAAAAAAATTCCCCAAAAAAAAAATTACTTTCAAACACATTCAAACACTTTCACCACACTCGCACATTATCATGTTTTTTTCAGAGGTGTCAGAATTTCAACAGTCTAGAAGGGATACCATATAAATACCAAATATCCCTCCCAAAATGCCCAAATCCCAAAAACCCCCCCTTTAAAGTGGGAGGCATTGTAATTTCCCCTTTCCAGGACTTTAAGTCCCGACTATATGAAAATAACCGGTTTTCCCCGAATTCCCCTTTACTAAATATTACCCCGCTTCACACTCCAACAGATCGTCAGGTTACAAGTACCATTCGTTTTTCCATTCCTCCTATCTAACCCCGCTCAAAGCACGCTTGGGAAGTCCAAGCCCCCTTTCCCACAAAACCCCCCTTTAAACCCCCTCTCTCCAAACCCTTTCGAAAGGCGACCCCTTTCCCCCCTTCCTTTTCCCCCATAGATTTTAAAAATTTCTTTTTCCTTTTCCATTCTACTTTGATCCCTTCTCTCTAAATGACCAAACCACCTCAAAACCCTCTTTTTGCCCTCCCGATAATATTTTTTTTAACCCACACCTTCCCTAATTTTTCCCCATCCGAATTTTCCCGCAAAAATTTTTAAAAACCAACCAAAATTGCCCTTAAACAGGAAATTCCACCCGCCCCAAACCCTCTCCTCGCTGCCCGCATTTAAACCCCCCAACTTTTACACCCCTATTTAAAAGTGTTGGTACTACTTTTACTTTCAAAACATTCCCTTTTTTTCCTCCATAGATAAAAGTTTTTTTACTCCAAAATTCCTCAAAGCACCCCCTCCCCTTTTTTTCCCTCATCAATTTTTATGGAAATTTAAACCCCATCCTTCATAAATTTCCCTCCGCCGGGCACGGGCCAAAAATCCCAAGTATCTAAAACAATTTACTTTTCCATACTCCCCTCCCCAAAATTTATAAAACCCAAATTTTTTTTTATTAAATCATTTGAAAACCCTCATCACCTTTCTCTTTTTTTATTTTCACTTTCAACTTTCTACCTTTACACACATTCCCCCCAAATCAACCCCTAACCTTTTGCAATTTTTCTTTAGAATCTCCCCTAAGCCCCCAGTATCTTTAGCAAAAAGTAACTGTGGGCAAATTTTTCCCCTTTTGAATTTGATTCCCCCCCTTTAAATTTTTTTCCCACCCCTCTCCCAAAAAACCCTAAACATTTACTTCCTTAACAACCCCTCTATAAATATATTAAACAACCATGGTACATTACAATCCCTGTCTAAGACCTACTTTTACCGGGGAAAAAGTCCCCTCTTTCTACCCCCCCCTAACCCCGAGCCTCACTTTTCTTCATAAAACTCCCTTTTAAAACAATTTTAAATAACTTACCACCTATTCCATATACTTGCAACATCTGCCACATTGCTCCTCTATCCACTCTATCATATCCTTTTCTAATCCATAAATGCAAAAAAAAACTTCCCTACCTTATCTAAATACTGTTCACATATATGCTTCAATGTAAAACACTTGATCTACACATCCCCTACCCATTTCTGAAACCTCCTTGCTCATCCGCAATCCTACATTCTGTCTTACCTCTAATTCTTTCAATTAAAAACCCTACCGTACACTTTTCCTGGTATACTCAGTAAGCTTATTCCTCTATAATTTTTACATTTCCTTTTTGTCCCCTTTCCCTTTATATAAAGGACTATACATGCTCTCCGCCAATCCCTAGGTCCCTTTCCCCCTCTTTCATACATTTTATTAAACAAAAGTACCAACCACCCCAAAACCAATATATCCCCCCCTGCTTATAACATTTCTGTCATGATCCATCAGTACCAGCTGCTTTACCCCCCTTTCATTTTACGTAATGCCTCAGTACCTCCCCCACACTTACATTCTGCTTTTCTTCACTCCTAAAAGATGGTATTACCTCCCTGACCAGTGCATGAAATTACTGCCTCTGTTTCTTCCTTAACTTTTAAAAAGTTCCTCAAAATATTCTCGCCATCTACCTAATACCTCCCTCTCCCCATCTACTAACTCCCCTACTCTGTTTTTAACTGAAAAATCCATATTTTCCCTTGGCTTTCTTATTTTTATATATTTTTTAATATATATATTTTATTTTATTATATTTTTATATATATATATATATATATATATATTAAAATAAAATATATATATATATATATTTATATTTTATATACATATATAATACATATATTTATATATATATATATATATAATTATATATATATATATATATATATATATATATATATATTAATATATATAATAATAATATGTGATTCAGAGCTGACGCTCCCTTCAGAGTCAGCAGTTCATACAAGCGGGCGGTGGAACCCTAATTTGGGGAGTAACAGTGATTTGCATGACAGGTTCACAGTTCCGCCTATTCGAAAGATAATACACATCCACCAGCTGCATATCTTGCTGAACACCAGCCAAAACTTTTAGGGCTTTAATAAGAGAGTGAAGGGTGATTTTAAATTTTGGGGAATCCTGTGTTGTTCTGATTATGGGGATGTTTACATGTGTTTGTTTCTGTGAGATAAATACTGAGATATGTTTGAGATACATCCTGTTGATATAGCTATAAGGAGTAGTATGCAGCGTATACTGACCTATCTCGTTATTACAGAATTAAAACAATATTTGTTAATTAAGAGACAGACATAACATGTGAAGAACATGACTCACGAAATCGTAATGACACGATTGCAAACAAACCATACCACGGGCGGGGATAAAACCCACGATCAGAGAGTCTCTGATCGCGGGTTCTATCTCCGCCCGTGGTATGGTTTATGTGAAGAGCATAAGAATTTTGGCGGTAATTCTTAGAAGTGGCTTCTGAAACCAGCAGGAAGTGCCCCACGACACTACAAATTTTTCACTTCTAAACTATTCGCTTACCACTCTCTGACTCTACCACGCCTTCTGCAGCCCTTCCCTCGTGTCTTTCAAACACCCTCCCCGAGCCTCCATGATACTCCTTCCCCACCTCCATGACCGCTGTTCAGCACCCTCCGTCCCCACAAGGTCCTGAGGAAGATAAGACTCGCTCAAGACGTCTTGGAAACAAAGGCTCCTGATCTGAAACAGTTGGTGTCAAACCTCGGGTATATCTTATTGTCTGTGAGGCCTCTACATCATTGTCACGACCCAGCTACCTGCCTGCTTGCTTCCCTGCCTGGCTGCTTGCCTTCTTGCCTTGCTGTATGGTTTTCTGGCTGGATGCTTGCATGTCTGCCTGCCAGGCTGCTGTCCTCTTGGTAGTACTTGGGAGTACATGGAGTAAAGAAGACTGCAGATTGTGCGACAGCTGGAATGGACAAACTACGATCTAGCTTATTATTTTCGTCTATATAGTTAATGTAATTACTGCTGATTGTAGATGTAGTTAGTACTGGTGGTGGTAATGAAGATAGTAGTAATGTTATGTTGATAGAATAGTGATGACATCCGTAACCATAAATAGGTGAATATACAAATAGGTTAATGTCATACATTACAAAAACAAAAACCCCCACACAAAAACACACACCCCACCCCACACACACACACACCCCGGGGCCAGGAGCTAAGGATCGACCCCTGCAACCACAAATAGGTGAGTACACACACACACGGCTCTTATTACTAAGAAATATAGTGATCGTTAATTCCTGTCGACTTTATTGATGCAATAATATCAAGACGACGGAGATCAGAAGAAAGAAGAAAGAATAATTGATAAAATGGAGAAGGGTAAGCAATAAGACAAGACCGGTTACCAAGGCAACATCTCAGCTAGGTGCTTCAAGAAATCCCTTCGGCGTCTCCCGTTCATCTTGTAGGCAAGACGTTGCCCCAACTCCCTCACCTCTCATTACATTCTAAATGACACTCCAGCACCCGGCAATAATCCACTCCTCCCCTTCCCCCTCCTCCGTCTCCTCTTCCTCCTGCTCTTTCTCTTACTTCTACTCTTCCTATTCCTCTTTTTTTCCTGTATTCCTTCTCTACCTCCTCTTCCTCCTGTCTTATCACAGCCTCCCACTTTAAGTCACCAGTGAACGCTTATCGTACCTCCCGTAAGTAGATTTTCCTAAATTCCATTTATCAGGGATCATAACTTTCACCTAAGCTTTGAGACTCTCACACTGGGTCTGAAGATGTCTTCTGGATCCTTAAACATTCCCAAGGGGAATTTCTAACCTCTAAACCCATCTCCCTGGCACTAAATTCCAACTTCCTGTAACATGAAGACTGAAATTATGCTAGCTGAAAGGTACGGCCTTCGCTACGCTACCCAAGGAATCCGGGAATCACTCCCGGGCTGGGCGAGACGCAGAGGAAGCAGGTATAAGGACCATCACACAGTTATTGGGATGGTCGACTGTTGTGGGTGGCATCCCGGGGGTGAAGTCAGGTATAATGGTAATGTACCTTACACAGACAGGACTGGGCTTCGAAACGAGCTGAGGCTGGATAACAGCTCTTATCCAGTAAATTGTACTGTTAAAATTTTAATAGTGGTTAATGGGGTTTAAAGCCTTACGACTACACGCGTGTCATTAAGGACGCATGTCACCTGTTCATTACCAGACATTGATACTTTAATCTCAAAAATAAGGGTTAAAGTAAGCTATCAACACACACACACACACACACACACACACACACACACACACACACACACACACACACACACACACACACACACACACGTCAGTGGGAAGGTTAGTTGGTCAACATAGTTTATAACCTATCTACTGCACATTGATCAGTAAAAAATTTTATAACCTCGTTACACTAATAAAAATATTTTATTTATTAAATAAAAGGTAGCTTCAGTTCCTCAGATCAAGAACACTTGTGCACAATAACACGTTTTATTTTACCACGCTACCTGGAGGGCATTCCGGGGATCAGCGCCCCCGCGGCCCGGTCCATGACCAGGTCTACAGTCCTTAGTCTTTTTTTTTCAGACTAAGAATCCCCGAAAGCCCTGAGACTTTCCACTAAGGGACACCAACCTCCAGTCTCATCTTACCGTGACTCTGAACACTTGTCACCAAGCAGGACAGGGGTGGTGAGGCCCATGACCCTGAGGTGCGGTTGTGGGTGTTTGGGTGGGTGGTGGGTGGAAGGGGAAGGTGGGTGGTGGGTGGAAGGGGAAGGTGGGTGGTGGGTGGAAGGGGAAGGTGGGTGGTGGGGGTGGGAAAGGGGGAAAGGGGGTGGTGGGTGGAAGGGGAAGGTGGGTGGTGGGTGGAAGGGGAAGGTAGTTCTTATTTACACGGAATAAGATCATCACAGACTCACATACCTTCACTCTTACATCACAAGCTGACCTGATCACGCTCTCACACCTCATATTCTCTTCTGTTTTCTTGCCGCCCAGTTTTCTGGTAGTCCTCTCTAAGAGGCTATTCTCAGAGACCATTCTTCAAGCCCATTATTACAAGGCAGTCTTAAACTCTATTCTTTGAGGGAATTCTGAAAGAACATTCATATTGCTTTTAATTTATCTGTAGACGGCTTCGGGGGTCACCGACCTCGGCTCAGTCCCAGACCAGTCCTGGAGGCTCCTGGCCTGAACGAATCATTGTTGTTATTCCTGAATGTGAAATCTGATAATATCACTCCGAAGTCTCTCGTGCTAAACTTCCGTTATTCTTAGAAGCCATTCTAGGAGGCCATTTCTAGACTTTTTTTGCATGACTTTCCTGTGATGGATATGTGGGGCAGCGGGCCTTCAGCAGCAACAGCCTGGCTGACCAGGCAAGCACCAGACGAGCCTGGCCCATGGCCAGGCTCAGAGAGTAGAGAAACTCTTGAAACTCTTCAAAGGTATATCAAAGGTACCTATTCTAGCAAACACAAGAAACTCTTAAAAACGCCATTAGCCTAATATATCATACACATGTGTGTATTCCGTGTTTAACAGGGTCGTACATCGCCTTTGGAATGGGACGTAATTAGGAATGGCAGGGGTAACTCAAATGCTTTGGATCAGGAGCCCATCAACCGCATCAAAGGGTGCTTTGATGTGGTTGCTTCTGGTGGCAGACTGGCACCAGATGCAACGTGAGCCGGCTGGAGATTACTTCCATCTTGCAAGAACGTACCTAAATCTGACGAAAAGATATCTTATCTGAAGATATGTGGGAAATAAGATGCTTCTATCTAGATGCGACGAGATCATTGTATCTGGAGAGGTGGGAAAGAAGTATTGGTTATAGTAATAATTAGTAACAGTGATTTATATTTATTGAAATCACTGTGGACCTTCCCAAAACTCTTACAAATCTCTGAATACTAATCGTTTATGTTTTAAATTACCTCTGTAGTACCTTAGACCATTAAATAGTCGTTTAAACCCCTTTTAAAACTTAGTTATTTAAACCCCCAATAACCTGTCATTTAAACCTATTTGTTCCTGCCATTAAAACACCTTAGAACCTCATATAGTTATTTAAACGCCTTACCTTTCAAGGGAGGTGAGGGATTCATGATCCTCCCTTTCCTTAGATAGAATCTGATTCTCTCATTCTCCGGGAACTGAATGAACGTGATAATAATAATAAGTATTATTAATTACTTAAACCCTTTAGATCTCCATGGAAAGTCTGTCCTAATTAGTTATAACTCCTTATGTGTTAAGAATCGCAGGTAAAAGTGCCAGGAGGACCCATTGTGCTGCTCCATTATACGGCTAATTAATTTAATATTCTGACATTAGCCGTTGTTTGCCTCTCCCAAGGGAGCTATCTTCTCCCTCCCTCTCTCTCTCTCTCTCTCTCTCTCTCTCTCTCACTCTCTCTCTCTCTCTCTCTTCTCTCTCTCTCTCTCTCTCTCTCTCTCTCTCTCTCTCTTGTGTATGCAATCTTGTACATTTATTCATTTGTCTTCGTATTTATACACAGTGTATGTATGTAATGAAAAGAGAAGTTGGAGTTCTTTGCGAATCATTTTCTAAGATATACGGTACATTCAGTATGGCACCACTTTAGTGCCATTATAAATTTTGTAAACAACTGAGGAGACGAGGAAAACTAGAGTGTAGGTTCACCAGCATGTACCGTACACACCGTCAGAGAGAAAATAAAACTGTCAAAACATCAAAGGATAGGCTACACTTAGTAAAATTAACAAAGTTTTAAAGAAATTAGATTCTGACCTGCAGAGTAGCTGGAATTTTAAGAGAGACGGACTTACATCAATACTACAGAGATGGAAGTGTTTACTGTTTTGCCCTAGACTATAGGAAGTATTGGTGTCCGACCTGACAGAACGTCACAAGCTGGAAGCACAGGCAGTGGTGATAGAAGAGTGCTTCAGGGACTCAGAATATCTGAGGGGAACAAAGGAAAGTAGCAACGATGGGAGGAGGAGGAGTAGAATGTAAGACAAACCTGACGCCAATCGGCGATACAAAAATAATTACAGCAGAGAAAGATTTCATTAAGACAGCGATTCACTCAAGGAGAGCTTCAAGCTTAGCATTACCATATGAATATAAAAACAATAATTAATATCTCAAGTTATGACATTAGTGAATCATATTCTTAATGATTTCTCTCAGCTATATTACCCACAACAGAGGAAATATCGCATTACGGCAAAGTTAAAAAAAAAAGTCCTCTAAGGATCAGTACTGTGACACGTAGTCGTTACTGATATTTACCTGAGTTACCCGTCTATTGACTCCTACGTGCCAGTGTTTGCTGATGATGCTCAACTGATAAACAGAATAAAAATGGAAGAGAATGAAGATAAACTAGATGAAGGGATCTTGGAGTTAAACAACCCCAAGTGCCAAGTCCTGAAGATGGTGGATGAGCATCCATGAGCAGTGTTGGACGAAGTGAGAGAGAAACGACGGGTTTGTGGAGCACAGCTGAAGGTGCGATCTACCCTCACAGATTTTGTGTGTTCCTCCAAGACGCTCTACAGCGGATGTACTCTTCCGGATACAGCAAGAGTGCTACTGACAGTAATGAAGGAAAACATGCTGTTTCTGATCAAGCATTTGTGACAACGTTTTACTCTGGGTATAGGCTTATCAAGTTAGCTCTAAATAAAGCGAGTGTCACAATAACATGGGAGTACATGAAAAAGACAAGCAACGGAGTACTTGGAAGTCCACACCCAGACTGTTGACAACACCTGTCTACTTCCATGCAGACTAAGGACTATCGTACATTTTCTGCCATAGGAAAAACGGCTTACTCAGCTCCTGTGTTTTCTTCACTACATATTTCTCACCTAGAGAGCGCAGCAGCAGCTCGAATGGAAACTTTCAAGCGTCAACAAGTTTGCGAATAAAGTAGACACATTGCTGAGGGGTAGCAAGAAGTAAGTGAATGGAGACGAATGGTTTTTATGACTTGACGTGCTGTTGGAGTGTGAGGAAAGTAACATGTATGAAGGGATTCAGGGATACAGTTCTAGAAGTGGGAGGTGCGGTGTCTGTGTTCTGAAGGAGGGATGTTGATATGTTGCACTTATTCATAATTGTGTAGGCGCGCCTCTGGCAAGACAGTGATGGAGTGAATGATGATGAAAGTGTTTCTTCTTTTCCTGGTCACCTGCCTTGGTGAGAAACTGCCGATGTGTTAGTAAAAAAATTATATATATGTATGTCGGCACGACATGTATATATACATATGTCGTGCCGAATAGGCAGAATTTGCGATCTTGGCTTAAATAGCAACGCTCATCTTGCCGTATAGGACAATTGAAAATTTGTGTATGCAATAATTTCGCCAAAATCATTCTGAACCTAACGAAAAAAAATATATTTGATTGTGTTTGTTTAGTACTAAATTATTGTAAACGTATTTAAAATATATTTAGTTGGGTTAGGCTAAAATAAATTGCTCTTGTTATAATAAGGTTAGGTAAGTTTTCTAAGATTCTTTTGGTGCAAAATTAAAAATTTTTACATTAACATTAATGAAAAAAAATATATCTTTAAACTTATAAGAGAAAATTTCAGAAAGGACTTTATTTTAAATGAGTTCTTGCTAATTGACCAGTTTTACATATTCGGCACGACACATATATATATATATATATATATATATATATATATATATATATATATATATATATATAAATATACTATATATATATATACGTAATATATATAAATATATATATATATATATATATATATATATATATATATATATATATATATATATACGTATAATATATAATATATACTATATATATATATATATATATATATATATATATATATATTTATAATATATATATATATATATATATATATATATATATATATATATGTCGTGCCGAATAGGTAAAACTGGTCAATTACCAAGAACTCAAGAGAAATGGAATGCTATGATCTCTCTCTCTCTCTCTCTCTCTCTCTCTCTCACCTCTCTCTCTCTCTCTCTCCTCTCTCTCTCCTCTTCCTTTCTTTTCTTTCTTCTTTCTTTCTTTCTCCTCTCCTCTTATACGTTTGAAGATATATTTTTCATTTATGTTAATGTAAAAATTAATAATTTTCTACCAAAAGAACTTTAGAAAACTTACCTAACTTTATTATAACAGGTACAATTAAATTTAGCCTAATCCAGCTAAATATATTTTAGACAGGTTTACAATAATTTAATAATAAACAAACACAGTGAAATATATTTTTATCGTTTGGTTCAGAACGTTTTTTACGAAATTATTGCATACGTTTTATTTATTGGACACGACATATATACATATATAAATATGTATAATGCAAAGCGCTAAACTCGTCTGAATCCCTCGGTGATGGAAGCTTGAACCTCCGTCCGCTAATAGAATGGAGGATTGAGGAACCAGGGGAACTATGATCATGGCATGAATGATACAGACGGAAACGCAAACGCTATGAAGACAGGCTGAAAGAGCTGAGACAAGGATAAGATGTTTAACACAGGAGGTCCAGGAGGTGAGGACACTAGTGGAAGCCTAACTCGTAGACGGGACACAAACATCAGGAGACAGTTGAGACACAGAACCATCACCATACACAGATGAGACATAGAACCATCACAATACACAGATGAGACACAGAACCATCATCATACACAGATGAGACATAGAACCATGACAATACACAGATGAGACACAGAACCATCACCATACACAGATGAGACACAGAACCTTCACTATACACAGATGAGACACAGAACCATCACCATACACAGATAAGACAAGAACCTTCAGCATACACAGATGAGACACAGAACCATCACCATACACAGATGAGACAGAAAACCTATCACCATACACAGATAAGACAAGAACCTTCACCATACACAGATGAGACACAGAACCATCACCATACACAGATGAGACACAGAACCATCACCCTACACAGATGAGACACAGAACCATCACCATACACAGATGAGACACAGAACCATCACAATACACAGATGAGACACAGAACCATCATCATACACAGATGAGACACAGAACCATCACCATACACAGATGAGACACAGAACCATCACTGTCAACATAGTTGCTGATCCCTGTGTTATATAGCATAGCATATAGTATCATCCATGTACTTTAGATAGGAGATCCCTTATAGGCCTGTGACTGTTGTGTGACGTCACGGGATGCGCATGTGCACGTTCGTACCTCTGCCCCGGCCTCAGACGGCGTGTAGACCTACAGGCGAAGACAGGCAGAGGCTGGGCTCCACATTCATCATCACAGTCCGACAATATATGTTACCATCCAACAAGTGTGTCTACCTTCAACCCTCGATATCTCCATTAAGAACCCCTACGATATCACCATACACAGATGAGACACAGAACCATCACCATACACAGATGAGACACATTTCAGAACATCTATATGAACTTCAATAAATGATTTACAAAACAAATAAGTAGATAAATGAGACACTTTGTGCAACAGGGGGATATATTTATTTTCGAAGTGTATCACCAGGCTCAGGGACTGATTCCCCAAACTCTTCCTCATCTTCCACCTTTCTCTGCATTAGACTGAAGAAAACCGACACCAAATGTTTCACAGGTGTCTCATCATCTGTACAAGTTAAGGAGACGTCAGGACACGCAGATAGAGTTCAGGACACACTTTCAAAGTCAGATTTCTAAATATCTGGATCAGACCTGAGAAGTGTAAGTGAAAATGTACGGACGAGACGGATCATGTCAGCCATCAGGAAGTTAATTGGCCTTAGAAACAAAGATGTGAAGGTGACTATAATAATGAAAATTATATGTGATCCTCGGTGATGAACGTGTATTGATAGTCTTGTATATAGGCTTCAAATTTAAACTCTCTCTCTCTCTCTCTCTCTCTCTCTCTCTCTCTCTCTCTCCCTCCTTCCCTCCCTCAGTCCCTCGTGACTCATGTAGGCCGTCCATCAAGGCAGTTGACAGGTGGATGACAGAGGAGGATGCCTCGCCCAGCCTCCTCTCCCTGGGAATAACACGGAGGGAAGGAGGGAGGGAGGGAAAGGAGGAAGGATGGAATGAAGGAAAGGACAGAACAGGGAATAAAAATTGAGGAAGGCAGCAAATTAATAAGAAAAGGGAGGTATAAAGAGCAAGGAGGAAGGGTTTAACTACATCATTGTGGTGGGAGGAAAGGGAGACAATTTTTATAAACTTTCTCTCTGTCTCGTGTGTGTGGGAGAGGCTATCCTGACAGATAGCAACTTCCAGGTGATAGTAACTCCAGATCTGCTAAAAGGAAACCTCCCGAAGCAGAGGTAGTTGATGAATTCGTGATGGAATATCTGACGATATCCTCCTTACTGAGGTTTCCCGGCTCAGGTTGATACATGTCAACACCTTGTATAAGTCGCATCGTGCGTGAAGGACTATGTCAGGAAAACTTGGCTTTGGTTCCAACCACAGTCAGCAAACGGAAACGACAAACCAAAACAGTTTCCAGCCGCTCAAACATTCAAATCTGCAACTGTCTTAGATCAAGAAGGAAGAGAATGGCCTCAGAGCCTTTACTGATTTCATAAAGAACAGCTGGGATAGTGATCTCGTCAAACACTGTCAGTCACTCACTCAAGGCTCATGTCAAAGGAGAGGATGGATACCAGAACTTCAGGAAAGAAAGTTTGGCGAAAATGCTGCCTACGGCAAAATTTCATGATAAAATGAATACACATAACTTGAAAGCAGACTAAGACATCAAGAGAAACCCTACTGGAGACAATGTGCATGAACAAAAAATAATTCTAAAGGCGGACTAAAACTTATTTGAGCACATAATCTCTGTTGTCCAGAGCAAACAACTGCACCTCAGATATGAAGACAAATGTGTCCTATCGCGGAGACCCCAGAGATGTAACATCCGCCTGGACACTACTACGGGCACTCTCAAACAGCGATGAATCTCTGCGCTCGACAAATGTGGCTGTACTTGCCCGAGAGCTAGTAGAAACTAGTCCAGGATCATCAGAATGCAGCACCGTAGGAATGAGCCTGGTCCAGAAGCAAAGGCAATGGCAAGACATTAGCACAGGTAGCAGAACCTTCTTGTGAAGTATCACACTACGATATGTCGGCGGTGGTTAGTGAGTGAACGGAGTATGTCAGACCTGCAGGGATGTGGCTGGATCACGAATGATGATGGCTGCTTTACCACAGAATGAATGCAAGGGTCACTAGGACTAAATGCTGTGTTGCAGCTCATGTCTTGCAAGTGTTTATGCATTTGCTTGTATTCAGGTTGTACTTGCCTGGCTGATCAAACGAAGTGCACGGACGTGTGCAAGCTGCAGACGAGCACCAACCGGAGAATTGACTATGAGGAAGAAGTTGCAGTGGTATTGAAGGATTTTTATTCTGAAGATGAAGAGAATAGCAAGTGATAACTCTCAAGTATCATATATAATAATAATAATAACAATCTATAATCCACTGATCAAGGAGATAAACAATACTTCAACCAAACTGCCACTTGAACCTTGAGAAACTGGCAAATACTTGAGTGTCGAAATTCGCTAAATTAGAAGAGGTTAGGTTAGGTAAGGTTCGTCAGGAAACAGGACAAATGTTTCCTGACGCGGGTCTTAGTCAGATGATGACCCGCCTTTAGAGCTTTTGGTCATCTGACCGAGGCCTTCCGCTGGCTTACCGGTCCACCCCTTTAAAAATTATGGTCATTTATAACCAATGTTACCTTTATTGCTAAATTAGAAGAATATTAATGCATTTAAATTTCACATCTGACAAATTAAAAGTTTGTAACATTTAGGACACTACAATACCTACAAGCCTGCAGAGTTGTCCTAGTTGGATGTCTAACTCAGATGTACTGACTTGGTAGTTTTATATAGTTTTATGCAGTAACTCCCAACTATGACAAAGTTGTCACTCTACAATGCTTACGGTATGAAAAGATGTTAAATAGAATTTGCCAACTTGGTGCAACTGATACGTGAAATTGGTTAGGCAAATTAATTAATTCACAGCCAATTTTAAGCAAGAGAAAATCTTCAATTATTTAGGTAGTAAAGGTTGTTGGATTATAGTCTCGAGTGCTCGAACAATGACCCAATGAATATGGTGATAACATTCAACACACACACACACACACACACACACACACACACACACAACACACACACACACACACACACACACAAACACACAACACACACACACACACACACACACACACACACACACACACACACACACACACACACTCACACATACACGTCGTGATGCTCCCCTTAACTATCATGATGGATTATGCAGCTAGTCGCTTCCTTCGGAACAAGGCTAAGGCAGTAAAAATTTAGTCACCACCACTTCACCTAACACCATCTTAACCCACAACCTCAGCCATCATTACCACTCAAGAAACTGCGAGGATTATGACTTCTAAATGGGCAGATCTCCCGGGAAAGAGGCTTGGTCTCCAACTGAGTTTCTGAGGATCACAATGAGGTACAATATGCCCCAGAGTCCCTAACGGTAACAACTCTGAGTCCACGACTGCCGCACCTCTACCTGAGCGGTGCTCTCTAACGGATGCACTGCAGCTTCCGCCATTTTGTTTGCTAGTTGTATACACACATGCTGTCAATACCAACTTTTATGATAAAAAGACATTCTTCTTGTCGACCGTCGGTGTCTCCCAGACAAAGAGCCTCCCGTGTCACCTTGCTTGAACTGACACATCAATGGACCAGGAGAATGTGCCTGCCGTCGCCTCATCTCATCGTTTTGTAACCTAAAGCACTGTGGGCGAGCGTGATGACCCAACTTATTGCAATGTATGCCCCTGACTCCTTGAAGGCCCTTGAATTTTGGTTCTCTTTCAAGGCTGGTCTTGTAGTCTCTCCTGGCTAGTCAACGGTCTCCTAATTACAGGTGTCTTGATGACTCGTGCCTGCTGGAGTACATAAACCCTCTGAGAATTGCCGTATCCACAGCTGGGTCTTGCTGCACCTTGTATGTATTGTGTTATTCACTCACCACCTCGACTGATAAACGCTTCTTTTCCTCAAGATTAACATCAGCAGTCCCTTTAGCAGCAAAGTCTTCTAATAGAACTATAGTCGCCATGAAAAATAAGCTGTCACAATACCATAGCTTGGAACAGTAAACCCGCGCTCAGGAGAAAGACTTTATGACGACATTTCAGATTTTTCTGGACCATTGTTCAGTCATGACTTGACAGGGGCATAAGACGGAGCAAAATGTCATCATAAGGTTCGTCTCCTAAGTCCGAGTGTTTGGTAAAGGTAAAAGTTACCAACCCATTAACTTCGCGGCCTACAGCTGCTCCTCGACACCACCGCAGAAAGGCAACCTTACTGCCCTGCACGAAGTTATGGTAACTTCCCCCGCTTCTTAGACAGAGGAGGCTGAAAGGGAGGTAAAGAAAGACGAATGAAAGGAGGGAGGGAAGGAAGAGACGGTATTAACTTGCACAGTTAGTACCTAATGTAGAAATACTTGTATTTTGTTAGGAGATATTTTTATATTGTGTGTGTGTATGTCTCTGTATGTGTCTGTATGTGTGTCTGTATTTGTGTGTGTGTACACGCTCGCGCGTCTGTCTGCCTCTCTCCGCACACACACGCATGAGGTAGACAACAATATACACGTTCTAGCTGTAGTGCTAGATACGTTGGAAATAGAAACTGAAAACTTGCAAACTAGAATATGAGAACACAGAGACTTATTTAGAACCCTTACTAAATTAACTAAACCTCCTTTTTCAGTTACAAGAGTACATATTTATATATATAAAATGTGAACGTACATAACTTTTCAAGGTAACTTTTCAAGGTAACAAAACTTTTCAAGGTAACTTTTCAAGGTAACTTTTCAAGGCAACTTTTCAAGGTAACTTTTCAAGGTAACTTTTCAAGGCAACTTTTCAAGGCAACTTTTCAAGGTAACTTTTCAAGATAACTTTTCAAGATAAAATTTTTCAAGGTAAAACTTTTCAAGGTAAAACTTTTCAAGGTAAGATTTATGAGGAAATACAAAGGTGCACAACTGTGATCATGTAGGAGTGTGTCATGAATAATGGAAGTTGTAGGCGAGCGCAAAGCATGAATGATACATTAGGCCAAGACACGAGCCTACTCTATCACAATTAGAGCAATAACTTCAGGGTACAACTCCATCCCAGAGCTTGAAATATGAAGTGGAGGAGAATGTGGAGGAGATGGTGAGAAGTCTCTCTCTCTCTCTCTCTCTCTCTCTCTCTCTCTCTCTCTCTCTCTCTCTCTCTCTCTCTCTCTCTCTCTCTCTCTCTCTCTCTCTCGATATTACATCAGGTTCCTGGCGTCCTTAAGAAGGTATTAAAGTCCCTGAAGACAAGTCTTTCCCTGACAGGAACTAAATCATACATGTTACATACTGTTCAAGGTGCTAGAACCAGACTACAACAACTACTACCATCTGCAGGTGGTGGGGGTGTTGGTATTAGTAGTAGTAGTAGTAGTAGTAGTAGTAGTAGTAGCAGTAGTAGTAGTAGTAATACTACTACTTCTATTACTACTACTACTACTACTACTACTGCTACTACTACTACTACTACTACTACTACTACTACTGCTGCTGCTGCTGCTCCTGCTACTCCTACTTGGCGTGAAAGTAGAGCCGACTGGGAAACGATGTGAATGCAGTACTATCTTAGCATAATGCTGCATTATCTTAGCATAATGCTGCATTATCTTAGCATAATTTGTAATATTACTTTGGTATATTACATTATTACCTTAGTATACTGTAGAGTTAACTTCGTATATTACAGTATTACATTGGTATATTGTAGTGATATGTTGGTATATTGTAGCATTACCTTGGTATACTGTAGTATTACCTTGGTATACTGTAGTATTACCTTGGTATACTGTAGTATTACCTTGGTATACTGTAGTATTACCTTGGTATACTGTAGTATTACCTTGGTATACTGTAGTATTACCTTGGTATACTGTAGTATTACCTTGGTATACTATAGTATTACCTTGGTATACGGCAGTGTTACCTTGGTATACTGTAGTATTACCTTGGCATACTATAGTATTACCTTGGTATACTGTAGTGTTACCTTGGTATACTGTAGGATTACCTTCGTATACTGTAGTTTTACCTTGGTATACCGTAGTGTTTCCTTGGTATACTGTAGTATTACTTTGGTATACTATAGTATTACCTTGGTATACTGCAGTGTTACCTTGGTATACGGTAGTATTACCTTGGTATACTGTTGTGTTACCTTGGTATACTGTAGTGTTATCTTGGTATACTGTAGTTTTACCTTGGTATACTGTAGTATTACCTTGGTATACTGTAGTGTTATCTTGGCATACTGTAGTATTACCTTGGTATACTGTAGTTTTACCTTGGTATACTGTAGTTTTACCTTGGTATACTGTAGTTTTACCCTTGGGATACTGTAGTTTTACCTTGGTATACTGTAGTTTTACCTTGGTATACTGTAGTTTTACCTTGGTATACTGTAGTATTACCTTGGTATACTGTAGTATTACCTTGGTATACTGTAGTATTACCTTGGTATACTGTAGTATTACCTTGGTATACTGTTATGTTACCTTGGTATACTGTAGTTTTACCTTGGTATACTGTAGTTTTACCTTGGTATACTGTAGTGTTACCTTGGATATACTGTAGTATTACCTTGGTATACTGTAGTATTACCTTGGTATACTGTAGTATTACCTTGGTATACTGTAGTATTACCTTGGTATACTGTAGTATTACCTTGGTATACTGTAGTTTTACCTTGGTATACTGTTATGTTACCTTGGTATACTGTAGTTTTACCTTGGTATACTGTAGTATTACCTTGGTATACTGTAGTTTTACCTTGGTATACTGTTATGTTACCTTGGTATACTGTAGTATTACCTTGGTATACTGTAGTATTACCTTGTTATACTGTAGTATTACCTTGGTATACTGTAGTGTTATCTTGGAACACGCCTTGTCGGCAATATTCTATCGCCTGTGCTTAACGTATTGACAGGATTTGTGATGTCAATGATGTACTAGTGAAGGATGTCAGTGATGTAATATTTGAGGAAGGGCGGAGAGGAGAAACGAAGGTGGGAGGGGTAGGGGGTAAGGGATATAGTAGGGTGGGGGTGGGGGGGGTCATCAAAAATTATGATCTCCCATAAGTGCGAATTTGAAATGTTAATAAAACTTCTTAAAAATAACTTGAAATTACACACACACACACACACACACACACACACACACACACACACACACACACACACACACACACACACACACACACACACAGTGTGCTAGGGAATGGAAGAAATATAGAAGGCAAAGGACCCAGGAGAATAAGGAGAGCAGTCGTAGAGCCAGAAACGAATATGCACAGACAAGAAGGGAGGCCCAACGTCAATATGAAAACGACATAGCAGCAAAAGCCAAATCTGACCCGAAGCTGTTATACAGCCACATCAGGAAGAAAACAACCGTCAAAGACCAGGTAATCAGGCTAAGGAAGGAAGGAGGAGAGACAACAAGAAATGACAGTGAAGTATGTGAGGAACTCAACAAGAGATTCAAAGAAGTGTTCACAGAGGAGACAGAAGGGACTCCAGAAAGACGGAGAGGTGGGGTACACCACCATGTGCTGGACACAGTACACACAACCGAGGAAGAAGTGAAGAGGCTTCTGAGTGAGCTAGATACCTCAAAGGCAATGGGGCCAGATAACATCTCTCCATGGGTCCTGAGAGAGGGAGCAGAGGCGCTATGTGTACCCCTAACAACAATATTCAATACATCTATCGAAACAGGGAGATTGCCTGAGGCATGGAAGACAGCAAATGTGGTACCAATCTTTAAAGAGGAGACAGACATGAAGCACTAAACTACAGACCAGTGTCACTGACATGTATAGCATGCAAAATCATGGAAAAGATTGTCAGGAGAAGAATGGTGGAACATCTAGAAAGGAATGATCTCATCACCAGCAGACAACATGGTTTCAGAGACGGAAATCCTGTGTCACAAACCTACTGGAGTTCTATGACATGGTGACAGCGGTAAGAGAAGAGAGAGAGGGGTGGGTGGATTGCATTTTCCTTAGACCGCAAGAAGGGGCCGTTTGACGAACAGTACACACAAGAAGATTATGGCAAAAACAGGAGGACCAAGCAGGAAATAAACAGGAAGGCACACGTGCAATGATCAGGGAATATTGTCAGGAAGTCAGCAGAGAGTAATGGTACGAGGGAGGTGTCCAGAGGTGGCACTCTGTGACCAGTGGTGGGTCCCACAGGGGTCAGTCCTACGGAACCTAGTGCTGCTTATCTGGTCTTTGTGAACGACATACGAAGGAATAAACTCCGAGGTTGTCACTGTTTGCAGATGACGTGGGATCAGTATGATGAGAAGAGTTCATTCGATCGAAGACCAGGCAAAATACAAAGGATCTGGACAAGGCTGCAGACGCTGGTCCAGCAACTGGCTCTGGAGTTCAATCCCACCAAGTGCAAAAGTCATGAGGATTGGGGAAGGGCAAAGAAGACTGCAGATGGAGTACAGTCTAGGGGGTCAGAGACTACAAACATCACTCAAGGAAAAAGATCCTTGGGGTGAGTAAATAACACAGGCACATCCCTGAAGCGCACATCAACCAAAATAACTGCTGCAGCATATATGGGCGCCTGGCAAACCTCAAACAGCATTCCGACATCTTAATAAGGAATCGTTTAGGACTCCGATACACCGTGTACCGTTTAGGCCCATATTGGAGTATGCGGCAGCGCAACCATTTGGAGAACGCCACCACCTAGCCAAGCATGTTAAAGAACCTATAGAAGTGTAAAGGTTTGCAACAAGACCAGTCCGCAGAAGCCTAAGAGTATTTCCATGAGGAAGGTTAAGGGAAATCAACCTGACGACACTGGAGGACAGGAGAAGAATAGGGGGGAACATGATAACGACTTACAAAATACTGAGAGGAAATTGACAAGGTGGACAAAGAACAAGGATGTTCCAGAGACTGGACACAGTAACAAGGGGACACAGTTGGAAGTTTGAAACACAGATTGAATCAAAGGGATGTTAGGAAGTATTTCTTCAGCCACAGAGTAGTCAGAAAGTGGACTAGTTGGGAACAATGTATGGAGTCAGGGATCCATACTTAGCTTTAAAGCAGAGGTACGATCAAGCCATGGTTTCAGGAGAGTGACCTAGTAGCGACCAAGTGAAGAGGCGGGCCAGGACTTGGACCTCCGACCCCTGCAACCTCACTAGGTGAGTACAACAGGTGATACAGCACAAACATCGCACACAACACACACACAACGTAGTGTAGTGGGTCACAAGCGCCAGGCTCCGGGAAATCTTAGTGCTATAGGGCGTGTTTAGCAGCTAGAGCAACCGTGTTAGTGACCAACGTCAGTGATACACCCTACAAGTGATAACCAAGTATTAGCAAAAATAAATAAAGTAAAGGCGAGAGAAAGCCTTAAATTATACAAAACAAAATTTCAAAGTGCCAGTTCGTTGAGGCCTAGTTGGCACTTGTTTGCCCACATTGTTACAAATATACAAAGTCAAGCGAGTGGACTAAGAGAAAAAGATCAAAAAGAATTAAGAGAGGTATGGCTAAACGACAAACTGTGATGTAGCACACAGTGGTGAACATCTACCAGAAAGGGGATATATATAATTATATATATATATATATATATATATATATATATATATATATTATATATATATATATTATATATGACATCATACATATTACATAAAAATATATATAATAAGCCGCGGTGGGCAGCAGTAGAGGCCTGAGAAGTAGCGCCGCCGCCGCCGCCATAACGATTGGGTGTCAATCACAAATAAGAAGTGTACTTACCAAAAGTGAAGTGTAAATTATAAAAGTAGCAGTATATAAGTGAGTAATGTGGTAAATGAGACTCCAAAAGGGCAACGAGAAAAGAATAGCTGAAGAAGTCAAGACGGAAGGGAGCGAGGTGCACGATCATCGTACAGCGAGCATCGTACAGCGAGCAATTCGTACATTCAGGCACTGGATGGACGCCCTCTGAGGAGTAACGTACAAATCCCCTTTTTGTGGTTGGCAGGAAGTTTTTTGAGTGGTAGAGCCGGCCCTAACGATCACTGGTGGCTGGCATCACAAACCCTGCTCCAGAGGAATTATCATACACACAACACCTACAGTAGTAGGAAGATAAAATTTGTAGGAGCAAGGAATAGGCAGGAGGATAAGTCGTGGCTAATGGACATACAAGCCCTGACAACAGTTTCGAGAGATAAATGTTTTAGGAACACAAATACAGTACAATCTGAAAGCAAGTATTTTGGTACACATGTAGTAAAAAGGTAGTATCATAACTGGGTGAAAGAATGACTTGTTAACTAACACGCTAGTATTATAATTATAGAAATACTCTCAGTGTTAATGTATCTTATTAGTAATTACGGAATACGACAGAGGAAATTGTTAAAATTTCTGGGACATATAAACAACTGACGTGCTCCACACACACAACGGCATTGCGCACAACACATACACCCCCATACACTCGGCGGGGGCCAGGAGCTGAGTCTCGACCCCCTGAACCCCACAACTATTGAGTACACACAGCTGATCCTTGGAATTTGGCCGCCGTTCCCCCCCTCACCCCCTCCCACACAACACCTTTTCCCTCCCCCACAAGACCTTTTCCCCTCCCCCCCCGCTCTTGCCTTCACCCCTCCTGCCCTCCCTACTTTCCCTCTTCGCTCACTTCTCCTCTCCCCCTCCCTCGCGTTTCTCGCTCTCATAGAGTTTTTTTTTTTTCCCTCCCCGGTTCTTCCCCCTACTCTTTCTCTTTCTTCTACTCTCTCTCTCTCTCAAAGCTTTCTTCCTCTCTCCCTCCTCTCTCATCAACCCCCCCTCTCTCATCCTTCCACCATCTCTCTATCTCTCCTCTCTCCTCTCCACTCTCACGTCCTCTCTCATCCTCTCTCCCTCATCACTCTCTCCCGATCTCTCTCTCTCCCTCCGTCACTCCTCTCTCTCTCCCTCTCTCTTCACTCTCAGCTCTCCTCCTCCTCACCATCTCCCTCACTCCATCAAACCTAATCTCTCACACCCTCCCTCTCTCTCTATAGGCCCTCCTCTCCGCCTCTCCTCCATCTCTCCATTTTCTCTCACTCATAGCCTTTTTTCTCCTCATCCTCCTTTCTCCCTCTCTCTCGGATCACCTCATCCCTCTCTTTCTTTCTCCCGTCTCTCTACCCTTTCTCTCTCCCCCCATACATCTCTCTCCTCTACTCTCCCCCCACTCCCCCTTGGTCTTATCCGACCCTCACTTATCCCTCACACACCCCCATACCTCTCTCCTCTCTCTCCCTCTTTCTATCGTTCTAATCTACCCTTTTCCCGCATCTTTCCTCTCTCTCCCTCTTTCTATTCTATCCTATACCCTTTTCTCTCTCGCCCCCTCGGCACCTCTCCCTCCTCTAGCCTTCTGTCTGTGTTAATAAAAAAAAAAAAAAAAAAAAAAAAAAAAAACAAAAAAAAAAAAAAAAAAAAATGGGTTGCCCTAGAGGACCGGAAACTGGGATTAGATAGAGAGCCTCCAAAAAGGGAGGAAGAGTGGGGAAGGAAGAGAGTAGAGCTTGGTAAGAAAAATGGAGAACGATAGCTGAAGAGTGCAGGAAGTGGGAAGTACAGGCTTAGCAGCAGAAGCTAGGATAACAGTGCTTAGAAAGAAACTGCAAAGCCTGAACCAGATTAGAGAGAGACAAAATACAATTCAGATGTGACCATCAGGAAATTCAATGTCAGGCGCAGACAAGGGGAGACGGAGTCAACAAACGGAGACATGCCGTACATAAGGCCCTATCAGACGAGACATGTGGGGCCAGGGAAAAGACGGAGTGCACACTAAGATCAAATGACAGGTCCGAAGACAATGAAGGTATGCTATAAGGCAGAATTCTAACAGCCAAACTGCAGTTACAAAGGGACAGCTGGTCATGAAAGAACAGTTCACTGAGAATTAGAAGTTTCAGATATGACAGGGACTGAAGGCAAGAACATGTCAATGGAAGGAAATAAAATGCCTCTCAGAGGAATCAGATGGAGACTCAGTGGAGGAGTAAAGGGCGAGGTCAGTTTTTGTGTACGGGCTCCAAGAGAGCCAAGGGGGACAACTTTGAAGAAATAAAAAACAGGAGGAGAAAAAAATGATTGAATGCATCATGAAAACAAAGGTGAGGCGATATGAACCCCAAGTACAATTTTCAGGAGAATAGGGTGGTTGCGAGTGGGAAGGAATAAGGATATATACGCCTGTCAGAGTAACTTTCACATGAAGAATCAGTTCGAACCATGATTTTCTGCAAGAGAAAACAAGACTGAGGGGCAAACAGGGGTACCAGAGAGTATACCTCGGCAGAACCACGAAACCGCGACACAGGAACACACGAAGAAAGAAACTACAACAACTGAAAGATAGAGTACAGAGACGCAAGGAGGGGAACGAAGAGGCAATGACGAAAAATGAGCAGGAACCCAGACACAGGAGGAAGGGCAAAAAAACACAACCCACAGAATCTCCCACCAAAAGACTCCAACTTGCGAACAATTCCCAACGCAACTGATCAACCTATACTTCAAACCCACTCTAACCCAACTCACTGTTCCCTCTCCACCACCCCATAATCACAAACTCACCCCCACACCCCAATAGCTGTCCCTTATTGGGGCATTCTGGACCCCACCCCCCCATCATCAACAAACCCCCACCTAACACCACAGCCAGATATAGAGGAGCCCCCACCAAGGCTCTCCTCCCCCCAAACCCCGATAGGCCCGCCCCCCCACCAAGGCTCTCGCCCCGCCAACCCCAATATGCTTTTTGCATGACCACAATGATAGAAAAGAAACTGAAAGTTTGGTACATCAAACGCGGATGGAATAACGAATATAAACATGAGGAGTGGAACGAAAGAATCCGTGAAAATCCCCAGACATCATAGCAGTCACAGAAACAAAACCTCGCTGAGACAAAATAACAGACACAATCTTCCCGAATGGTATATCAGATCCAGAGGATAGATAAAAGGATTAGTAGGGGGAGGAGGGGCTGCACTGCACATAAAAAAACACCGATGGGGATTTGGGAAATGGAAGGCAAATGGACATGATTGGAGGAAAAGAGACACATTGTAGGTACAATTCAGTCCGGGAGAAACATAAAGAAAGTAGTCATTGGAGTGATGTATAACCCCCACCACTCAGAAACTGCAGGAGGCCAAAGTGAGGAGTATGAAGAAAACAACAGGTTGATTGTGAAACACTGGCTGGGTGGCAAGAAGAGCTCACATCAGCAGAGCAAAGTTACTGGGTAATGGCGATTTCATTTCACAACCACATGATGATCGACTGGGAAAAAAACCTGGAGCCACTTGGGGGTCCCGAAACCATGTGAGAGAGCCAAGATGATGGATGTGGTACTTGAAAACTTCATGCATCAGTGCAACATGTCAGGGACAACAACCAGAGAGAGAGAGGAGGGATGACCAGCAAGACTGGATCTTGTGTTCACCCTGGAGCAGTTCAGACATAGAGGACCTACTTACGAAGGCCCCTTGGAGCTAGCGATCCACGTGTTTCTGATTTTGATTATATAGTAGAGTTTTACAAGTGGAGAAGGTAAACAGGAACTGAAGGGGACAGGCCAAAAATGCCAAACTATAAAGGGGGACTATTAACACCCAGGTATGAGAAAAAACTTTCTTTTCCTGCAGGAGGTTCCAGTGGGACAGAGAAATGGAAGGAAAAATCAGTAAACGAAATGTATGAATAGGTGGCAACAAAGTGGCAAGAGGCAGAGGAAAAGTTTTGTTCTCAAGGGAACAGAAATAATAGGAAGACCAAGACGAGTCCTTGTTATTAACTACCCATAATGTGTAGAGAGGCAAATACAAGTGCAAAAACAGAGAATGGAAAGGTACAAGAGGCATAGGACCCGGAAAACCAAGGAGAATTAGTAGATAGCCAAAACAGGTATCACGACTAAGGAGGGAGGAGAGGCCCAGCCAACATTATTGAAAACGACAAGCATCGAAAGTCAAATACTGACCCGAAACTAGCTGTATAGTAGCCACATTAGGAGGAAACAACAGTCAAGGACCAGGTGATAAGGCTGAGGAAAAGAAGGTGTGGAGAACTCACAAAGAAACGATCAAGAGGGTATGTGAGGAGCTCAACAACACGAATTTAAGGAGTATTTACAGTAGAGACAGATGAAGGACTTCTGGGTCAAACAGACCAGATGGGACAACCAGCAAGGGAATACAACCAACAAGTGTTGGAGAACCGACATACATACGATGAGGAGGAGGTGAAGAAACTGCTAAGGGACAATCGATACCCCCCTGCAAAGGCAATGGGAACGGCACCGGAAACATCTCCCGTGGTCCCCTTAGGAGGAGGACAGATATGTTAGTGCGTGCCACTTATACCCACAATCTTCACAAACTTCAATTCAACACGTCCCTGGAAACGTGGGCAATACCTGAGGTATGGAAGACGGGCAAATGTATTCCAATTTTTAAAAAAGTGAAACAGAAAAGAGCAACCAAACTCAACTAATATACCTTAGAATACTGTTGATATACAATGACGTGTATATTAATGCAAAATTATTGAGAAATATCAGGAGGAGAGTGGTGGAGGGGCACCTGGAACGGAACAAGAATATAAAGCCAACCAGCACGGATTCACGGAAGGCAAATCACCTGTGTCACACAAACCTTCTGAGTTTTATGATAAAATAACAAAGTAAAGACACGAGAGAGAGGGGTGGTTGATTTGCATCTTCTTGGGACGGCAAGAAGGGCCATTGACAGCAGTTTCCCTCACAAGAGATTAGTCAGAAAAGCTAGAGCATCAGCGCATATAAACAAAGGGCACGGCAATGGATCAGAGAATACCTTGACAAAGGGAGGGAACAACGAGTCATGGGTATGTAAGATGTATCACAGTGGGCACCTGAGACGAGCGGGGGTCCCACAGGGGGTCGGTCCTAGGACCGTGCTATTTTTTTGGTAAATGTGAACGACATGATGGTAGGGTTAGACCTCAGAATTGTCCCAGTTTGCAGATGATGTGAAGTTAAAAATGAGGATAATTTAAATCTGATGAGGAACCAGGCAGGAGGACTTCAAAGAGACCTGGAAAGACTGGACACCTGGTCCAGCAAATGGCTTTCTCGAATTTAATCTTGCAAAAAGCAAAGTCAATGAAGAATAGTGGGACGGCCACAGAAAGACCCACACAGATCAGAGTAAGGCTTACTGTGCCCAAAGACGCAAAACCTCACTCAAGGAGAAAGATCTTGGGGTGAGTAAAACACCGAGCATGTCTTCCGGAAGCACACATTCAATCAGATTAACTGTGCAGCCTATGGACGCCTGGCCAAACCTGAAAACAGCATTCTCGATACCTTAGTAAGGGAATCGTTCGCAAGGACAACTGTACACCGTGTATGACAGGGCCCATACTGGAGTAATCAGCACACCCACCTGTTTGAACCTGGATGAACCACGCACTTGATAAAAGCACGTCAAGAAACTAGAGAAAATTAAAAAAAGTTTGCCAACAAAGGTTAGTTTCCAGAGCTAAGGGAAATGTCCTCAATGATGAAAGATTAAGGGAAATCGGCCTGACGACAACTGGAGGGCAAGGAAGGTCAGGGAGACAAGAAAACGACATATAACAATACTGCGTGGCATAGAACAAGGTTGGACAAAGACACAGGATGTTCCAGGGAGGGGACACAGAAACAAGAGGCCGACCAAGAATTGGAAGATTGAAAAGACACAAATGAGTCGGAGAGATATTAGGAAGTATTTCCTTCAGGTCATAGAGTTGTAAGGCAGTGGAATAGCCTAGAAAAGGACGTAGTGGAGGCAGGAACCATACACAGTTTTAAGATGAGGTTTGATAAAGCTCATAGAGCGGGGAGAGAGAGGGCCCAGTAGCAACCGGTGAAGAGGCGGGGCCAGGAGCTAAGGCTCGACCCCTGCAACCACAAATAGGTGAGTACAAATAGGTGAGTACAGACGACCCAGTAGCAACCGGTGAAGAGGCGGGGCCAGGAGCTAAGAATCGACCCCTGCAACCACAAATACGTGAGTACAAAGAAGTGGCAGAGACAGGCTCCATACAAACACACACACACACACGAGCGCGCGTATATATACAACAGGCCTAGTGTCTAATCGACATGTGCCTAGGACGAAATAGTAACTAACACACACACACACACCACACACACACACACACACACATATATATATATATATTATATATATATATATATATATATATATATATATATATATATATATATATATTATATATATATATGTGTGTGTGTGTGTTCCTTAATAATGTGAGAAATTACGAAAGCACTTGGAATTTCACGATCCTTTCACAGTGGTTGTTTTGCATGCATATATATATATATGTCGTGCCGAATAGGCAGAACTTGCGATCTTGGCTTAAATAGCAACGCTCATCTTGCCATATAGGACAAGTGAAAATTTGTGTATGCAATAATTTCGCCAAAATCATTCTGAACCTAACGAAAAAAATATATTTCACTGTGTTTGTTTAGTATTAAATTACTGTAAACAAATTTAAAATATATATAGTTGGGTTAGGCTAAAATAAATTGTTATTGTTAAAATAAGGTTAGTTAAGTTTTCTAAGATTCTTTTGGTGCAAAATTAAAAAAATTTACATTAACATTAATGAAAAAAATATATCTTTAAACGTATAAGAGAAAATTTTAGAAAAACACTTAATTTTACATGAGTTCTTGCTAATTGACCAGTTTTACATATTCGGCACGACATATATATATATATATATATATATATATATATATATATATATATATATATATATATATATATATATATATATATATATATATATATATATATTTATATATATATATATATATATATATATATATATATATATATATGTGATATATATATATTATATATATATATAATATATATATATTATATATATATATATATTTATATATATTATATATTAACAAGTCGGCCGTCTCCCACCGAGGCATGGTGACCCAAAAAAGAAAGAAAATCCCCTAAAAGAAAATACTTTCATCATCATTCAGCACTTCACCTCACTCAACACATTATCACTGTTTTTGCAGAGGTGCTCAGAAAACAACAGTTTAGAAGCTATAGTAAAAAGATACAAAAACATATCCCTCCAAATCCCAAAATACCCAAACCCCCCCTTTAAATTTGAGGATTGTACTTCCTTTTCCCGGGAAATAAAGTCCGATTTAATGAAAAAAAGGGGGTTTTCCCTAAACCCCTTCACAAAAATTTTTACCCTCTCACCCCCCCAAAAAGGGAATCGTCAGGCCCCAAAGTATCATTCGTTTCCATTAACTCCTATTAACACGCTCAGGGAACGTTGCGGGAAGCCAACCCCCTCGCCCAAAAAACCCTCCTTTACCCCCTTTTTTCCCCCCTTTCGAGGACGACCCCTACCCCCCCTTTCCTTCCCCAATAAAATTTTAAAAGGCTTTCCTGTCATTTCCTTTGACCCAAATTCCCCTTAAATCCCCCAAACCCCTCAACAACCCCTTCACCTCTGACAAATCCCCTTTTTTATTAACTCCACCCTTCCCCTTTAATTTCCACATTCCAAATTTTTCGGATAATTTTACAACACTTTTCCCCTTAAAATGGACATTCCACTGCCTCCAACCGTCTCCTGGGCTGCTGCATTTACCCCCCAAGCTTCAATCCATAAAAGGGAGTGTGGTACTCCCTTAACTTTCATACATTCCCTTCTTTGCCTCCTTTAATAACGTTTTTTGATTTCCACATATCCCTCAACGCCCCATCCCCTTTTTTTCCCCTCATCAATTCTTTTTTTTAAACCCTTTACCCTTTCATAAATCCCCCGCCGACACGTAAACCCCCCCAAATGTATCTAAAAAACTTTAACTTTTTCCTTTACTCCTCCTCCCCAATTTGAAATCCAATTTTCTTTATCTAAATCTTTTGGATACTTCTTCCCCTTACTTTTTTTCTATTTTCCCACTTTCAACTTTCTCCCTTTAAACAATTTCAAACTCACCCACAAACCTTTGCAGTTTTTCTTTAGAATCCCCAAAAGAAACAGTTTCATCAGCAAAAAGAAAACTGGGGCCCAATTCCATTTTGAATTTGTTTCCCCCAAAATTTTAAATCCCCCCCCTTCCCAAAACACCCTAGTTTTACTTCCTTTACAACCCCATTATAAATATTTTAAAAAAAAACCTTTGGTGACATTACACACCCCTGTCTAAGCCCTTTCTTTTACCGGGAAGATTCCCCCTTTTCTTTTTACACCCCAAACCCTAAAGGCCTAAATATTTCTAAAAATTTTAACAGCATTTGTAATTACCACCTTTCCCAAAATCTTGAAACTTTCTGCCACATTGTCATCTATCCACTCTATCATATGCCTTTTCTAAATCCAAAAAGGGCAAAAAAAAACTTTTCCTTTATCTAAATACTGTTCACAAAATATGCTTAAAATGAAAACCCAATTGATTAAAAATTTCCCCTACACACTCTGAAGCCTCCCTGCTTCCGCAATCCTACTTTCCCTGTCTTACCTTAAAATTCTTTCAATTATAAAACCCCCGTTTAAAATTTTCCTGGTATATAAATAAACTTATTCCTTAAAATTTTTACAACTCTTTTGTCCCCTTTCCTTTATATTAAAAGGGGCTATACAGGGTTCCCCCAATCCCTAGGTACCTTCCCCCTTTTTTTTACATTTTTTAAACAAAAAGTTTCCCCAACCCCCCAAAACATTCCCCCCTTTCTTTTAAATTTCTTTTATGATACCATTTCCCCCCCTTTCCAGTGCTTTGCCCCCCTTTTTTTAAAGTAATGCCTTCCGGGACCCTTTCCCCCCACTTACATTCTGCTTTTTCACCCTAAAAAAGGTTTTTCCCCCCTGGCCAAATGCATGGGAAAATTTCCGCCCCCCTTTTTTCCTCAAAAATTTAAAAATTTCCCCAAAAAATTTTTCGCCTGGAAGGGTTTCCCTTTTGTTGGGGGGGGGGCTCTTGATTTAGGGAATTGAAACTGTGTCCAGTTCCCCCAATTAAGCCCGAATGCCTTCCCCATCCCCCCGGGGCTTTTATAATCCTAAGGGGGTTTAAACGCTTCCCCCTTGATTATAATTAAAAATTTAATTGTATCCTTTTATGCTTTGCGCTTTCCGTCCCCCGGGATGGATTTTGGGGTTTCACAAAAAAAACTAGCCACTTTGGTGGCAAAAATCTAAAAACTGTTTTACCTTCACGGAAATTTTTTGCTTTTCCCTAAAAATTTAACTTAAAATTTAAATTTAAAATCGTTTCCCGATCAGCCCGGGGTGTGGCTCCCTACGTTGGTTTTCGTGCAGCCGCCGCAACGCCCGGGTTTATAGGGTCTGATCCCCCAAAGGGGGCCTGGTCACCCGGGCGGGCCCCCGGGGGAGTTGGAAACCCCCGGGAAAATCTCTCCCGGGAAAAATCTCCAGGTATCTACCTAAAACCTCCCTCTCCCCATCTTTCTAACCCCCCCTTTCTCTGTTTTTAAAATGACAAAAACCATACTTTTCCCAGGGGTTTCTTAAATTTTTAAAATCACTCAAAAATTTTTTTTATTTTTATTAAAAATTTTTTACAGTGCCTTCCCACTCTATCATCGCCTCCTTTTGCACTCTCTCACACTTCTTCCTTTTTTACTCTCCATATACCCCTGCTCTTTTTTTTAAAAACCTTTTTCTTTTTAAAAAAACCCCTTGTAAGCTACCTTTTTTTCTTTTATACCCCCCTTTATTTTTTCATTCCCCCCAAATTTATCCCCTTTCCTTTCCCGCCTACCCCTCCTATTTAACCCCCCAAACTTCTGCCCCACATTCTAATACTGCATTTTTAAAAATTTTCCAACCCTCTTCGCCCCCATTACCCATCTTTGCAATATCCCCCCTTTTTTTGCCCAATTTGTGCTTATATCTCACCCGAACTTTCCCCCTCCCTTAGTTTTTACACTTTCACCTCCCTCTTACTTGTTGTTGCCACCTTCCCCTTTTCCATCTACCTCTTTCTCTTAAAGGAGCTACAACTTAAAAAAATGATCCCATGTATCAGTTGCCCCTCTATAAAAATGTACAACCTGGAGCCCCACCCCTCAACCTTTTATCCAAACCCAAAACTAATCTAACAAACTACTTTTTATTTCGTGCTACGTCCTTCCTTTTTATATTTCTTTTTTCCCCTTTTTTTATAAAATATGTATTTCTTATTATCAAAAATTTTTTTCTACCCATAGCTCAAATTTAAAGGCTCCCCCTTTACATTTACCCCCGGCAAACCCAAAAATTTTCCCACTACTCCCTCCATAACATTTTTACCCCCTTTAGCATTTTAAATCCCCCCCAAACCCCCAAATTTTCTCCCACTGATTCCCAAAAATCCCCCCGCAAATTTACTCAACATTTCCCCGAATCTCTTTTTCCTCTACCTTCTTTTTCTTTTTTTTCCCGGTGGGAAAACACGCTTCTATAACCCACTTTTCAATCCCAATTTTTTTTTTTTTATTTTTTTCTCCACTAAACCCCTTTAATTTATACATTTGTTTGTCCCTCCTTTTTTGCCATGGTTATCCCTTTAACCCTTATTGGGTACTCCTTCTTTAGCTCTAAATCTATTTGAAAAACCCCCGAATAAACCCATTTTTTCCTCTCCACTGAAAAATCTCCCACCCCCCCCCGCTTTGTTTTTCCCTTTTTGCCCCCCTCCCGTTTTTTCTCATTTTTTTTTAAATCCAAATCATCTCTTTCTTATCATCCGCAAACTTCCCCCCACCTTCCCGAATTCCCACTTTGGGCAATTTTCTTTTTTTCTTATTTGTAATTTTTTACAGGAAAAAGGGGGGGTTAAATAGTTCATTGTTCCCGGCATTTTAGTTGACTTTTACAACCACCCCACGCTTACGGAGGAAAAGATTCTTATTCCACTTCCCCATGGATATAAAAGGAAAAGTAATAGACAAGAACTATTAAGATAAAATCAAAGAAAACTCAGATGAGTGTGTTTTAATAAACGTGTACATGTATGTGTAGTGTGACCTAAGTGTAAGTAGAAGTAGCAAGACATACCTGTATCTTGCATATTTATGAGACAGACAAAAGACACCAGCAATCCTACCACATGTAAAACAATTACAGGCTTTCGTTTTTACACCACTTGGCAGGACGGTAGTACCTCCCTGGGCGGTTGCTGTCTACCAACCAAATACCTACAATTTATATTATATATATATATATATATATATATATATATATATATTATATTTTATATATATATATATATATATATATATATATATATTTTTTCCTTTCTTTCAACACACGGCCGTATCCCACCGAGGCAGGGTGGCCCAAAAGGAAAAAACGAAAGTTTCTCCTTTTAATTTAGTAATATATACAGGAGAAAGGGGTTTTACTAGCCCCTTGCTCCGGCATTTTAGTCGCCTCTTACAACACGCATAGCTTACGGAGGAAGAATTTCTCTTCCACTTCCCCATGGAGGTAAGAGGAAATAAAAAAGAACAAAACTAGAAAGAAATAGAGAAAACCCAAAGGGGTATGTATATATATGCTTGTACATGTATGTGTAGTGTGACCTAAGTGTAAGTAGAAGTAGCAAGCCCATACCTGAAATCTTGCATGTGTATGAGACAGATAAAAAAAAGACACCAGCAAACTTACCATCATGTAAAACAATTACAGGCTTCATTTTTTACACTCATTTGGGCAGAACGGTAGTACCTCCCTCGGCGGTTGCTGTCTACCAACCTACTACCTATATATATATTATATATTATATATATATATTATATATATATTATATAAAATTTTAATATATATGTCGTGCCGAATATGTAAAATGGCCAATTAGCAAGAACTCATTTAATATTAAGTCCTTTTTTAAAATTTTTTTCTTTTACGTTTAAAGATATATTTTTTTCAATAATGTTGATGTGGAAAAAAATTTTTAATTTGCACCAAAAAGAATTAGAAAACTTAACCTAACCTTATTATAAAAAGAACAATTTATTTTAGCATATCCAACTAAAATAATTTTAGATTTGTTTACAATTAAATTTTAAAACAAAACAAACGCAGTGAAATATATTTTTTTTTTGTTAGGTTCAGAATGATTTTTGGTGAAATTATTGCATACACAAATTTTCACTTGTCTATATGGCAAGATGAGCGTTGCTATTTTAAGCCAAGATCGCCAAGTTCTGCCTATTCGGCCCCGACATATATATATATATATATATATTTATATATATATATTAGAAGTGTAGAGTCAATGTTGCAAGAGCGTCTCGACATGTGATTGGGAGGTTAGGTCAGGTTAGGTTAGGTTCGTCAGGAAACAGGACAAGTGTCTCCTGAAGCGGGTGTTAGTCAGATGATGACCCGCCATTCCAGCTTCTTGTCATCTGGCCGAGACCTGAATGGGAGGGATGGTGGACAATCAGGCGTGAGCAAAGAATAGGCATTTCCAGTGAAGGGATTAATACTAGTATTTTTATTCAACACTGTGTGCTTTATAGGGGTTCTGCCCCTCAAGGAAGGTTCCTTGATGTTGGCGAGGGGCTCTTGATTTAGGGAATTGGATCTGTGCTCCAGTTCCCCGAATTAAGCCTGAATGCCTTCCACATCCCCCTTCCCAGGCGCTGTATAATCCTCCGGGTTTAGCGCTTCCCCCTTGATTATAATAATAATAATAATAATAATAATATAGGGGTTCTGATCCCTCTACAAGTCTTCCGTGAAGAATGTTTTTATATCGTCATTCTTCCTGATCATTAATCTTTAAAACGTTCATATAATCCAATGGCAGGACGGTAGATTATATTGTTGACTCGACTATGAGATTTTTTTTATCTTGGGTGAAGAGGTGAAAGAGGTACAGTTAGGGTCACCAGAACGCGACCTATAGCCCGGGTCGTGACCTGGCCCGGGTCGTGGCCTGGCCCGGGTCGTGACCTGGCCAGGGTCGTGACCTGGCCAGGGTCGTGACCTGGCCCGGGTCGTGACCTGGCCCGGGTCTTGACCTGGCCCGGGTCGTGCCCTGGCCCGGGTCGTGACCTGGCCCTAGAGTTACCTTCACCATTGAGACCATTGAATGTGATGAAGGGAAAATAAGGAGAGAGAGAGGGGGGGGAAGAGAAGAGGAGAGAAAGGAGGGGGCAAGGAGACAAGTCCCTCCCTCCATTGTTTCTGGCAGGTCCAGGGGGACAGGACGTTGTTTTATCTGCAGAAGTCGTAGTAGATGGACGATACATCATGGTCGGGAAGGCCAGGAGGAGACGCAGCAGGAGGCGTCTCGTCTACCCGAAGATAACACAACACACACAAGACACCAGTTCGAGCCTCGCTAGCCACTCCTCCACGTCCTGCCTCCTGCTGCCCTGACAACACCTACCATCCTCTTCAGAAAAAAATATAATTGATTTATCTTTTGTAATGAAAATACTGTTGGTCGTCGTCTATTGGCCGGTCTGGACACAATTTAGCCACCGAAGCAAGTTTATTGTGTAAGTTTATTCTGGTACAGGTACACATAAATACAGTTATATAAATTATCATACATAGCATATGTTTAGAATATCTATGATAACCCAAAAAAGTCGAAGTGATATCCATCCTGTGGACGGTAGTGGCTAGTTTGTTGTTCACACTGTATCCATCCTGTGGACGGTAGTGGCTAGTTTGTTGTTCACACTGTATCCATCCTGTGGACGGTAGTGGCTAGTTTGTTGTTCACACTGTATCCATCCTGTGGACGGTAGTGGCTAGTTTGTTGTTCACACTGTATCCATCCTCTGGACGGTAACGTGAAAGCATGAAGTGGGTCCTAATATGTTACAGAATTATTATTATAATCAGAAAGAGGCGCTAAACCACAAGGGCTATACAGCATATGTTACAGAAAATATAAAGTATTTGCTGTCCAGCGCGGGGAACTCTGAAGTGTTTCCTGCTGGCAACCTGGAGAGTGTTCCCTGCCGGCAACCTGGAGTGCGTTCCCTGCTGTCAACCTGGAGTGTGTTCCCTGCTGGCAATCTGCAGTGTGTTCCCTGCTGGCAACCTGGAGTGTGTTCCCTGTTGGCAACCTGGAGTGTGTTCCCTGCTGGCAATCTACAGTGTGTTCCCTGCTGGCAACCTGAAGTGTGTTCCCTGCTGTCAACCTGGAGTGTATTCCCTGCTGGCAACGTAGTGTGCAAAAAAAAAAATCAACAGACTCGTTAGTCATCTCCTAAAAAGCGTACTGTATCTTCCTTAAGGAATATTTGCTTAGCGCTAAACGCTATTGACCTTTCCTGGGATATTGTTATGTTATAAAAAATAGCTCTAACGTGAGCTGATTTATCTTAGAGCGAAGCACTCTAATGTTTCGTGGAGGAAGGCAAGAGGAAGTTAAACCCTCCAAGAAGAGCGAGTTTTAAGAGGCATTTCTGTAGGAAAGCGCTGGTATTGCTTGCCAAGGGGGATACCCTGAAGCGCATTTAGTCGAGAGTCCTGTGGAATTAGCAGTAGGAAACGTCCTTGGAGGGGGTTTATCTAGGGGAGGGTGGCTCCCACCCCTGCTGTGTCGGACAAAGCTGACTGTGTCGAGGTGTTGTGCACAACTGCCAATGGTTGCCTCTCCTCGCTTCCTTCAACCACCAGGGTGGACCTGCTGTGGCCTGTCAGGGTGAACGTATCGAGTGCAGGTCGCTACAGCAGCAGCTGCAGGAACGGAATCAACAACAGCCAAGGGAAGAGCACTAGCAACAGTATGAGTGACAGTAGCAGCAGCAGTGTTAGTACCATTAGCAACAGCAACAGTAGAAGCAGCATCTGCAGCAACAAAGCAGCAGAGCCAGCAGCAGCAGGCCCAGCTACAGCACTACTAGGAGCACAAGCAGCATCACCACCAGCTGCTGCAACACGCAGATCTTTCTACAAAATCGAACCAATAGTCTTGAGTGCAAAAAGGTATAGCATATCGATTAGCCTCTAATTCAACCCAAACATTCCTCACTAGCATATTCCCTTAGGGCTGATATGCAGAGAATATATCCACTAATAACACACATGTTTCGGTCTTTCTCCCGAAGTGAATGTTACCAATGAAGTATTCCAGCCACGGCATTGTGGCTTTTATTTTCGTTTACTATGCCAGGACTTGACCCACTTCCACAGCGGTCAGAGTTAAGAGATGCATCAGCCATCGTGATGTTGATATCAGTATGCCGGTTAAGTGCTCAGGAGCACGGCATTTAGTAACGTGCTAAAGAATAGGATTACGGGTGCAATTTTGGCTCGAGCCGACAAAGGGTGAATGAAAGCCTGATGGATTGAGTAAGCCTTTTAATTACCAAAGCTCCTATCTCGGTAGAGCTTTATTAAGGCTGGGGAGAGCGTTTGATTCGCCTGGATTGTATGTGAAGAGCTCCACGGAGGATTAGTTAGACACTGATCTGGCAGGTTGCTCGGACCAAGTATTATTGCCTCACTTGCTGAAGCTGGCACACGACAAACTGTCTCATACTTTACGGACAGGTGCACGACAAATAAATACACAGAGGACTTAAGGTGGAACAGGCTGGAGGACACGAGGAAGAAATACTCCTGGTGTGTCGAGGAAAGGTGGTCTGGTGTGTCGAGGAAAGGTGGTCTGGTGTGTCGAGGAAAGGTTTCCTTATGGCTGAAGATGACACTATTTTTGAAATATAGTGTTGATAACACCACAATATCATACCATACTAGAAAAAATTTTTTATACTCTCAATATATTACTTGTTTTAAAAA
>NC_069400.1:17980628-18017944 GCF_026875155.1 Cherax quadricarinatus
TAACCCCCAAAGGGAAAAACTGAACCGGGAAAAAAGTATCCCAAAGGAAAACTACATATCCAAAAACCCCTAAAAAAAACTCGTTCCTAAAACCCTTCCAATAAAATACTGTATACCAAGAAAACAACATATACATCAAAATCTGTATACCGTTAACACACGAAAAAGGAAAATTGGACCAAGGCTGTTTCCAAGTAACACACAGTATCCCAAGGGTTTAAAACTACAGTAAAACCAAGGTAATACAACAGTATACCAAGGTAATACTACAGTATACCAAGGTAAAAACAGTATACCAAGGTAAACTACAGTATACCAAGGTAAACTACAGTATACCAAGGTAAAACTACAGTATACCAAGTAACTACAGTATACCAAGGTAAAACTACAGTATACCAAGGTAATACTACAGTATACCAAGGTAATACTCAGTATACCAAGGTAATACTACATTACCAAGGTAATACTACAGTATACCAAGGTAATACTACAGTATACCAAGGTAACACTACAGTATACCAAGGTAAAACTACAGTATACCAAGGTAAAACTACAGTATACCAAGGTAACATAACAGTTACCAAGGTAATACTAAGTAATACCAAGGTAATCTACAGATAACCAAGGTAATACTACGTATACCAAGGTAAATACACAGTATACCAAGGTAATACTACAGTATACCAAGGTAAAACTACATTTATACCAAGGTAAAACTACAGTATACCAAGGTAATACTACAGTATACCAAGGTTTAAAACTACAGTATACCAAGGTAAACTACAGTATACCAAGGTAATACTACAGTATGCCAAGAAAACCTACAGTATACCAAGGTAATACTACAGTATACCAAGGTAAAACTACAGTATACCAAGGTAATACTACAGTATACCAAGGTAATACAACAGTATACCAAGGTAATACTCCCAATACCAAGGTAATACTGCAGTATACCAAGGTAATACTATAGTATACCAAAGTAATACTACAGTATACCAAGGAAACTACGTATACCAAGGTAAATACTACAGTATACCAAGGTAATCCTACAGTATACCAAGGTAACACTACAGTATACCAAGGATAATACTATAGTATACCAAGGTAAATACTACAGTATACCAAGGTAACACTTACCGTATACCAAGGTAATACTATATTATACCAAGGTAATACACAGTATACCAAGGTAATACTACAGTATACCAAGGTAATACTACAGTATACCAAGGTAATACTACAGTATACCAAGGTAATACTACAATATACCAACATAACACTAAAAGTATACCAAGGTAATACTGTCAGTATCCCAAAGGGTAACTCTACAGTATCCACAAAATGACATAACAATATACCAATGTAATATACATATATAAAGATTAATGCAGCAATATAAGGTAAATAATGCAGAATATATCAAGTAATATACAAGTTATGCTAAGATAATGC
Organism: Cherax quadricarinatus; assembly: GCF_026875155.1. Taxonomy (NCBI): domain Eukaryota; kingdom Metazoa; phylum Arthropoda; class Malacostraca; order Decapoda; family Parastacidae; genus Cherax; species Cherax quadricarinatus. Next base: position 17,982,084 of record NC_069400.1, read on the forward strand.
AGCATTATGCTAAGATAATGCAGCATTATGCTAAGATAGTACTGCATTCACATGGCTTCCCAGTCGGCTCTACTTTCACGCCAAGTAGGAGTAGCAGCAGCAGAGCAGCAGCAGCAGTAGTAGTAGTAGTAGTAGTATAGTAGTAGTAGTAGTAGTCAGTAGTAGTAGTAGTAGTAATAGAAGTAGTAAGTATTACTACTACTACTACTGCTACTACTATTTACTACTACTACTACTACTACTACTAATACCACACCCCCACCACCTGCAGATGGTAGTAGTTGTTGTAGTCTGGTTCTAGCACCTTGAACAGTATGTAACATGTATGATTTAGTTCCTGTCAGGGAAAGACTTGTCTTCAGGGACTTTAATACCTCTTAAGGACGCCAGGAACCTGATGTAATATCGAGAGAGAGAGAGGAGAGAGAGAGAGAGAGAGAGAGAGAGAGAGAGAGAGAGAGAGAGAGAGAGAGAGAGAGAGAGAGAGAGAGGAGAGAGACTTCTCAACCATCTCTCCACATTCTCCTCCACTTCATATTTCAAGCTCTGGGATGGAGTGTACCCTGAAGTTATTGCTCTAATTGTGATAGAGTAGGCTCGTGTCTTGGCCTAATGTATCATTCATGCTTTGCGCTCGCCTACAACTTCCATTATTCATGACACACTCCTACATGATCACAGTTGTGCACCTTTGTATTTCCTCATAAATCTTACCTTGAAAAGTTTTACCTTGAAAAGTTTTTTACCTTGAAAAATTTTATCTTGAAAAGTTATCTTGAAAAGTTACCTTGAAAAGTTGCTTGAAAGTTGCCTTGAAAAGTTACCTTGAAAAGTTACCTTGAAAAGTTGCCTTGAAAAGTTACCTTGAAAAGTTACCTTGAAAAGTTAGTTACCTTGAAAAGTTACCTTGAAAAGTTATGTACGTTCACATTTTATATATATAAATATGTACTCTTGCAACTGAAAAAGGAGGTTTAGTTAATTTAGTAAGGGTTCTAAATAAGTCTGTGTTCTCATATTCTAGTTTGTAAGTTTTCAGTTTCTATTTCCAACGTATCTAGCACTACAGCTAGAACGTGTATATTGTTGTCTACCTCATGCGTGTGTGTGCGGAGAGAGGCAGACAGACGCGCGAGCGTGTACACACACACAAATACAGACACACATACAGACACATACAGAGACATACACACACACAATATAAAAATATCTCCGAACAAAATACAAGTATTTCTACATTAGGTACTAACTGTGCAAGTTAATACCGTCTCTTCCTTCCCTCCCTCCTTTCATTCGTCTTTCTTTACCTCCCTTTCAGCCTCCTCTGTCTAAGAAGCGGGGGAAGTTACCATAAACTTCGTGCAGGGCAGTAAGGTTGCCTTTCTGCGGTGGTGTCGAGGAGCAGCTGTAGGCCGCGAAGTTAATGGGGTTGGTAATTTTACCTTTACCAAACACTCGGACTTAGGAGACGAACCTTATGATGACATTTTGCTCCGTCTATGCCCCTGTCAAGTCATGACTGAACAATGGTCCAGAAAAATCTGAAATGTCGTCATAAAGTCTTTCTCTGAGCGCGGGTTTACTGTTCCAAGCTATGGTATTGTGACAGCTTATTTTTGCCTATTTGGGGCGACTAAGTTTATTAGAAGACTTTGCTTGCTAAAGGACTGCTGATGTTAATCTAGAGGAAAAGAAGCGTTAATTCAGTCGAGGTGTGAGTGAATAACACAATAACATAAAGGTTGCAGCAAGAACCAGACGCTGTGATACGGCATTCTCAGGGAGGTTTATGTACTCAGCAGTCAACGAGTCATCAAGACACCTGTAATTAGGAAACCGTAGATAGCCGGAGAGACTACAATACCAGCCATGAAAGAGAACCAAAATTAAAGGGGCCCTTTTCAAGGAGTCAGGGGCATACATGCAATAAGTTTGGGTCATCACGCTCGGCCCACAGTGCTTTATTTACAAAACGAATGAGATAGGCGGCACGAGGCACATTCTCCTGGTCCATTGATTGTCAGTTCACGCAAGGTGACACGGGAGGCTACCTTATTGTCTCAGGGAGACCAACCGACCGGTCGAACAAGAAGAAGTCTTTTTTGATTAAAAGTTGGTATTGATCGCATGTGTGTATAACAACTAGCAAACAAAATGGCGGAAGCTGCAGTGCAAATCCAGTTTAGAGAGCACACCGCTCAGGTAGAGGTGCGGCAGTCGTGGACTTCAGGTGTGTTACCGTTAGGGACTCTGGGGGGGCACATTGTACTCATTGTGATCCTCGAAACTCAGTTGGAGCCAGCCTCTTTCCGGGAGATCTGCCCATTTAGAGTCATATCCTCGCAGTTTGTTGAGTGGTAATGATGGCTTGAGGTTATGTGGTTAAGACGTGTTAGGTGAAGTGTGGTGACTAAATTTTTAAACTGCTTAGCCCCCTGTTCCGAAGAAGCGACTAGCTGCATAATCATCATGATAGTAAGGGAGAATCACACGTGATTATGTGTTAGTTAGTGTGTGTGTGTTGTGTTTGTGTGATGTGTTGTGTGTGCATTGTGAGTGTGTGTGTTTGTTGTGTGTGTTAGTGTGTGTTATGTGTGTGTGTGTATGTGTCGTAGTGTTGTTGTGTGTGTGTGTGTGGTGTGTATTGAATGCTTAGTCACCATATCATTGTGTCATTGTTCTAGCAGCTCGAGAACTTAATAATCCAACAACCTATTTATCTACCTAAATAATGTGAAGATTTCTCTTGCTTAGAAATTGGCTGTGATTAATTAATTTGCCTAGACCAGATTTTCACGTATCAGTTGCACCCAAGTTGGCAAATTCTAGTTTACATATTTTTCATACCGTAAGCATTGTAGAGTGACAACTTTGTCATAGTTGGGAGTTACTGCATAAAACTATATAAAACTACCAAGTCAGTACATCTGAGTTAGACATCCAACTAGGACAACTCTGCAGGCTTGTAGGTATTGTAGTGTCCTAAATGTTACAAACTTTTAATTTGTCAGATGTGAAATTTAAATGCATTAATATTCTTCTAATTTAGCAATAAAGGTAACATTGGTTATAAATGACCATAATTTTTAAAGGGGTGGACCGGTAAGCCAGCGGAAGGCCTCGGTCAGATGACCAAAAGCTCTAAAGGCGGGTCATCATCTGACTAAGACCCGCGTCAGGAAACATTTGTCCTGTTTCCTGACGAACCTTACCTAACCTAACCTCTTCTAATTTAGCGAATTTCGACACTCAAGTATTTGCCAGTTTCTCAAGGTTCAAGTGGCAGTTTGGTTTGAAGTATTGTTTATCTCCTTGATCAGTGGATTATAGATTGTTATTATTATTATTATATATGATACTGAGAGTTATCACTTGCTATCTCTTCATCTTCAGAATAAAAATCCTTCAATACCACTGCAACTTCTTCCTCATAGTCAATTCTCCGGTTGGTGCTCGTTTGCAGCTTGCACACGTCCGTGCACTTCGTTTGATCAGCCAGGCAAGTACAACCTGAATACATGCAAATGCATACACACTTGCAAGACATGAGCTGCAACACAGCATTTAGTCCTAGTGACCCTTGCATTCATTCTGTGGTTAAAGCAGCCATCATCATTCGTGATCCAGCCACATCCCGCAGGTCTGACATACTCCGTTCACTCACTAACCACCGCCGACATATCGTAGTGTGATACTTCACAAGAAGGTTCTGCTACCTGTGCTAATGTCTTGCCATTGCCTTTGCTTCTGGACCAGGCTCATTCCTACGGTGCTGCATTCTGATGATCCTGGACTAATTTCTACTAGCTCTCGGGCAAGTACAAGCCACATTTGTCGAGCGCAGAGATTCATCGCTGTTTGAGAGTGCCCGTAGTAGTGTCCAGGCGGATGTTACATCTCTGGGGTCTCCGCGATAGGACACATTTGTCTTCATATCTGAGGTGCAGTTGTTTGCTCTGGACAACAGAGATTATGTGCTCAAATAAGTTTTAGTCCGCCTTTAGAATTATTTTTTGTTCATGCACATTGTCTCCAGTAGGGTTTCTCTTGATGTCTTAGTCTGCTTTCAAGTTATGTGTATTCATTTTATCATGAAATTTTGCCGTAGGCAGCATTTTCGCCAAACTTTCTTTCCTGAAGTTCTGGTATCCATCCTCTCCTTTGACATGAGCCTTGAGTGAGTGACTGACAGTGTTTGACGAGATCACTATCCCAGCTGTTCTTTATGAAATCAGTAAAGGCTCTGAGGCCATTCTCTTCCTTCTTGATCTAAGACAGTTGCAGATTTGAATGTTTGAGCGGCTGGAAACTGTTTTGGTTTGTCGTTTCCGTTTGCTGACTGTGGTTGGAACCAAAGCCAAGTTTTCCTGACATAGTCCCTTCACGCACGATGCGACTTATACAAGGTGTTGACATGTATCAACCTGAGCGGGAAACCTCAGTAAGGAGGATATCGTCAGATATTCATCACGAATTCATCAACTACCTCTGCTTCGGGAGGTTTCCTTTTTAGCAGATCTGGAGTTACTATCACCTGGAAGTTGCTATCTGTCAGGATAGCCTCTCCCACACACACGAGACAGAGAGAAAGTTTATAAAAATTGTCTCCCTTTCCTCCCACCACAATGATGTAGTTAAACCCTTCCTCCTTGCTCTTTATACCTCCCTTTTCTTATTAATTTGCTGCCTTCCTCAATTTTTATTCCCTGTTCTGTCCTTTCCTTCATTCCATCCTTCCTCCTTTCCCTCCCTCCCTCCTTCCCTCCGTGTTATTCCCAGGGAGAGGAGGCTGGGCGAGGCATCCTCCTCTGTCAATCCACCTGTCAACTGCCTTGATGGACGGCCTACATGAGTCACGAGGGACTGAGGGAGGGAAGTGAGGGAGAGAGAGAGAGAGTAGAGAGAGAGAGAGAGAGAGGAGAAGAGAGAGTGTTTAAATTTGAAGCCTATATACAAGACTATCAATACTAACGTTCATCACCGAGGATCACATATATTTTCTATTATTATAGTCACCTTCACATCTTTGTTTCTAAGGCCAATTAACTTCCGATGGCTGACATGATCCGTCTCGTCCGTACATTTTCACTTACACTTCTCAGGTCTGATCCAGATATTTAGAAATCTGACTTTGAAAGTGTGTCCTGAACTCTATCTGCGTGTCCTGACGTCTCCTAAACTTGTACAGATGATGAGACACCTGTGAAACATTTGGTGTCGGTTTTTCTTCAGTCTAATGCAGAGAAAGGTGGAAGATGAGGAAGAGTTTGGGGAATCAGTCCCTGAGCCTGGTGATACACTTCGAAAATAAATATATCCCCCTGTTGCACAAGTGTCCTCATTTATCTACTTATTTGTGTTTTGTAAATCATTTATTGAAGTTCATATAGATGTTCTGAAATGTGTCTCATCTGTGTATGGTGATGGTTTCTGTGTCTCATCTGTGTATGGTGATATCGTAGGGGTTCTTAATGGAGATATCGAGGGTTGAAGGTAGACACACTTGTTGGATGGTAACATATATTGTCGGACTGTGTGATTGAATGTGGAGCCCAGCCTCTGCCTGTCTTCGCCTGTAGGTCTACACGCCGTCTGAGGCCGGGGCAGAGGTACGAACGTGCACATGCGCATCCCGTGACGTCACACAACAGTCACAGGCCTATAAGGGATCTCCTATCTAAAGTACATGGATGATACTATATGCATGCTATATAACACAGGGGATCAGCAACTATGTTGACAGTGATGGTTCTGTGTCTCATCTGTGTATGGTGATGGTTCTGTGTCTCATCTGTGTATGATGATGGTCTTTCTGTGTCTCATTCTGTGTATTGTGAGATGGTTCTGTGTCTCATCTGTGTATGGTGATGGTTCTGTGTCTCATCTGTGTAGGGTGATGGTTCTGTGTCTCATCTGTGTATGGTGATGGTTCTGTGTCTCATCTGTGTATGGTGAAGGTTCTTGTCTTATCTGTGTATGGTGATGGTTTTCTGTCTCATCTGTGTATGGTGATGGTTCTGTGTCTCATCTGTGTATGCTGAAGGTTCTTGTCTTATCTGTGTATGGTGATGGTTCTGTGTCTCATCTGTGTATAGTGAAGGTTCTGTGTCTCATCTGTGTATGGTGATGGTTCTGTGTCTCATCTGTGTATTGTCATGGTTCTATGTCTCATCTGTGTATGATGATGGTTCTGTGTCTCATCATGTGTATTGTGATGGTTCTATGTCTCATCTGTGTATGGTGATGGTTCTGTGTCTCAACTGTCTCCTGATGTTTGTGTCCCGTCTACGATTAGGCTTCCACTAGTGTCCTCACCTCCTGGACCTCCTGTGTTAAACATCTTATCCTTGTCTCAGCTCTTTCAGCCTGTCTTCATAGCGTTTGCGTTTCCGTCTGTATCATTCATGCCATGATCATAGTTCCCCTGGTTCCTCAATCCCCATTCTATTAGCGGACGGAGGTTCAGCTTCCATCACCGAGGGATTCAGACGAGTTTAGCGCTTTGCATTATACATATTTATATATGTATATATGTCGTGTCCAATAAATAAAACGTATGCAATAATTTCGTAAAAAACGTTCTGAACCAAACGATAAAAATATATTTCACTGTGTTTGTTTATTATTAAATTATTGTAAACCTGTCTAAAATATTATTTAGCTGGATTAGGCTAAATTTAATTGTACCTGTTATAATAAATTAGGTAAGTTTTCTAAAGTTCTTTTGGTAGAAAATTATTAATTTTTACATTTACATAAATGAAAAATATATCTTCAAACGTATAAGAGAGAGAGAGAAAGAAAAAGAAAGAAAGAAAGAAAGAAAGAAAGAAAGAGAGAGAGAGAGAGAGAGATGACGGAGAGAGAGGAGAGAAGGAGAGAGAAGAGAGAGAGATCATAGCATTCCATTTCTCTTGAGTTCTTGGAATTGACCAGTTTTACCTAATTCGGCACGACATATATATATATATATATATATATATATATATATATATAATATATATAATATATATATATATAGTATATATATTATATATATATATATATATATATATATATTGTCGTCCGAATATTAAAACTGTCAATTATCAAAACTCATTAATATTAATCCTATTCGATTTTCTCTTATAAGTTTAAATTATATATTTTTTTTCATTAATTTAATTAAATAATTATTTAGTTCGTGCATAAAACTGTCTTGCAAAATCATTACCTAAACCTTATCTGAAACTCTAAGAACAATTATATTTTTTTTCTAAGTTACCCGTAACTAAATTTTAATTTGCCCAAATATTCTTGAATTACACTACTTTTATACTAAGACAAAACACAACTAAATATATATTTTAAATACGTTTTCACAATATTTGACAACAAACACATCAAATATCCACTTTTTTATTTGGTCAATGATGCGAATATGCTATTACACAAATTCAAGTAATACGCAAATAGCTGCCTATTTAAATAATCTGATTGCACGACATATGTATATATACATGTCGTGCTGACATACATATATATAATTTTTTTACTAAACAATCGGCAGTTTCTCACCAAGGCAGGGACCAGGAAAGAAGAAACACTTTCATCATCATTCACTCCATCATGTCTTGCCAGAGGCGCGCCTACACAATTATGAATAAGTGCAACATATCAACATCCCTCCTTCAGAACACAGACGCCGCACCTCCCACTTCTAGAACTGTATCCCTGAATCCCTTCATACATGTTACTTTCCTCACACTCCAACAGCACGTCAAGTCATAAAAACCATTCGTCTCCATTCACTTACTTCTTGCTACCCCTCAGCAATGTGTCTACTTTATTTGCAAACTTGTTGACGCTTGAAAGTTTCCATTCGAGCTGCTGCTGCACTCTCTAGGTGAGAAATATGTAGTGAAGAAAACACAGGAGCTGAGTAAGCCGTTTTTCCTATGGCAGAAAATGTACGATAGTCCTTAGTCTGCATGGAAGTAGACAGGTGTTGTCAACAGTCTGGGTGTGGACTTCCAAGTACTCCGTTGCTTGTCTTTTTCATGTACTCCCATGTTATTGTGACACTCGCTTTATTTAGAGCTAACTTGATAAGCCTATACCCAGAGCAAAACGTTGTCACAAATGCTTGATCAGAAACAGCATGTTTTCCTTCATTACTGTCAGTAGCACTCTTGCTGTATCCGGAAGAGTACATCCGCTGTAGAGCGTCTTGGAGGAACACACAAAATCTGTGAGGGTAGATCGCATCTTCAGCTGTGCTCCACAAACCCGTCGTTTCTCTCTCACTTCGTCCAACACTGCTCATGGATGCTCATCCACCATCTTCAGGACTTGGCACTTGGGGTTGTTTAACTCCAAGACCTTCATCTAGTTTATCTTCATTCTCTTCCATTTTTATTCTGTTTATCAGTTGAGCATCATCAGCAAACACTGGCACGTAGGAGTCAATAGACGGGTACCTCAGGTAAATATCAGTAACGACTACGTGTCACAGTACTGATCCTTAGAGGACTTTTTTTTAACTTTGCCGTAATGCGATATTTCCTCTGTTGTGGGTAATATAGCTGAGAGAAATCATTAAGAATATGATTCACTAATGTCATAACTTGAGATATTAATTATTGTTATTATATTCGTATGGTAATGCTAAGCTTGAAGCTCTTGAGTGAATCGCTGTCTTAATGAAATCTTTCTCTGCTGTAATTATTTTTGTATCGCCGATTGGCGTCAGGTTTGTCTTACATTCTACTCCTCCTCCTCCCATCGTTGCTACTTTCCTTTGTTCCCCTCAGATATTCTGAGTCCCTGAAGCACTCTTCTATCACCACTGCCTGTGCTTCCAGCTTGTGACGTTCTGTCAGGTCGGACACCAATACTTCCTATGGTCTAGGGCAAAACAGTAAACACTTCTCTGTAGTATTGATATAAGTCCGTCTCTCTTAAAATTCCAGCTACTCTGCAGGTCAGAATCTAATTTCTTTAAAACTTTGTTAATTTTACTAAGTGTAGCCTATCCTTTGATGTTTTGACAGTTTTATTTTCTCTCTGACGGTGTGTACGGTACATGCTGGTGAACCTACACTCTAGTTTTCCTCGTCTCCTCAGTTGTTTACAAAATTTATAATGGCACTAAAGTGGTGCCATATGAATGTACCGTATATCTTAGAAAATGATTCGCAAAGAAAATCCAACTTCTCTTTCATTACATACATACACTGTGTATAAATACGAAGACAAATGAATAAATGTACAAGTTTTGCATACACAAGAGAGAGAGAGAGAGAGAGAGAGAGAAAAGAAGAGAGAGAGAGAGAGAGAGAGAGAGAGAGAGAGGGAGGAAGATAGCTCCCTTGGGAGAGGCAAACAACGGCTAATGTCAAATTTTAAAAATTAATTAGCCGTAAAAATGGAGCGCACAATGGGTCCTCCTGGCACTTTTAACCTGCGATTTTTAAACACATAAGGAGTTATAACTAATTGGGACAGACTTTCCATGGAGATCTAAAGGGTTTAAGTAATTAATAATACTTATTTATTATTATTCACGTTCATTCATTTCCCGGAGAATGAGAGAACAGATTCTATCTAAGGAAAGGGAGGATCATGAATCCCTCACCTCCCTTGAAAGGTAAGGCGTTTAAAAATAACTATAAGAGGTTCTAAGGTGTTTTAATGCGGGAACAAAAAAGTTTAAATGACAGGTTATTGGGGGTTTAAATAACTAAGTTTTAAAAGGGGTTTAAACGACTTTTTTAATGGTCTAAGGTATACAGAGGTAATTTAAAACATAAACGATTAGTATTCAGAGATTTGTAAGAGTTTTGGGAAGGTCCACAGTGATTTCAATAAATATAAATCACGGTTACAAATTATTACTATAACCAATACTTCTTTCCCACCTCTCCAGATACAATGAATCTCGTCGCATCTAGATAGAAGCATCTATTTCCCCCATATCTTCAGATAAGATATCTTTTCGTCAGATTTAGGCACGTTCTTGCCAGATGGAAGTAACTCCAGCCGGCTCACGTTGCATCTGGTGCCAGTCTGCCACCAGAAGCAACCACATCAAAGCACCCTTTGATGCGTTGATGGGTTTCCTGATCCAACGCATTTGAGTTACCCCTGCCATTCCTAATTACGTCCCATTCCAAAGGCGATGTACGACCCTGTTAAACACGGAATAACACAGGTGTATGAATATTTTAGGCTGATGGCGTTTTTAAGAGTTTCTTTGTTTTGCTAGAATAGGTACCTTTGATATACCTTTGAAGGTTTCAAGATTTTTCTCTACTCTCTGAGCCTGGCTATGGGCCAGGCTCGTCTGGTGCTTGCTGGTCAGCCAGGCTGTTGCTGCTGAAGGCCCGCTGCCCCACATATCCATCACAGGAAAGTCATGCAAAAAAGTCTAGAAATGGCCTCCTAGAATGGCTTCTAAGAATAACGGAAGTTTAGCACGAGAGACTTCGGAGTGTTATTATCAGATTTCACATTCAGGGATAACAACAATGATTCGTTCAGGCCAGGAGCCTCCAGGACTGGTCTGGGACTGAGCCGAGGTCGGTGACCCCCGAAGCCGTCTACAGATAAATTAAAAGCAATATGAATGTTGTTTCAGAATTCCCTCAAAGAATAGAGTTTAAGACTGCCTTGTAATAATGGGCTTGAAGAATGGTCTCTGAGAATAGCCTCTTAGAGAGGACTACCAAAAACTGGGGGGGGCAAAAAAAACAGAAGAAATATGGGGTTTGTGAGAGCGTAAATCAGGTCAGCTTGTGATGTAAAGTGAAGGTTTTGTGAGTCTGTGATGATCTTATTCCGTGTAAATAAGAACTACCTTCCCCTTCCACCCACCACCCACCTTCCCCTTCCACCCACTACCCACCCAAACACCCACAACCGCACCTCAGGGTCATGGCCTCACCACCCCTGTCCTGCTTGGTGACAAGTGTTCAGAGTCACGGTAAGATGAGACTGGAGGTTGGTGTCCCTTAGTGGAAAGTCTCAGGGCTTTCGGTGATTCTTAGTCTGAAAAAAAAAGACTAAGGACTGTAGGCCTGGTCATGGACCGGGCCGCGGGGGCGCTGATCCCCGGAATGCCCTCCAGGTAGCGTGGTAAAATAAAACGTGTTATTGTGCACAAGTGTTCTTGATCTGAGGAACTGAAGCTACCTTTTATTTAATAAATAAAATATTTTTATTAGTGTAACGAGGTTATAAAAATTTTTACTGACCAATGTGCAGTAGATAGGTTATAAACTAAGTTGACCAACTAACCTTCCCACTGACGTGTGTGTACTCACCTAGTTGTACTCACCTAGTTGAGGTTGCGGGGGTGTGTGTTGTGTGTGTGTGTGTGTGTGTGTGTGTTGATAGCTTACTTTAACCCTTATTTTTGAGATTAAAGTATCATGTCTGGTAATGAACAGGTACATGCGTCCTTAATACACGCGTGTAGTCGAAAGGGCTTTTAAACCCCTTTAACCACTATTAAAATTTTAACAGTACAATTTACTGGATAAGAGCTGTTATCCAGCCTCAGCTCGTTTCGAAGCCCAGTCCTGTCTGTGTAAGGTACATTACCATTATACCTGATTTCCCACCCCGGGAAATGCCACCCACAACAGTCGACCACCCCAATAACTGTGTGATGGTCCTTATACCTGCTTCCTCTGCGTCTCGCCCAGCCCGGGAGTGATTCCCGGTTTTCCTTGGGTAGCGTAGCGAAGGCCGTACCTTTCAGCTAGCATAATTTCAGTCTTCATGTTACAGGAAGTGGAATTTAGTGCCAGGGAGAATGGGTTTAGAGGTTAGAAATTCCCCTTGGGAATGTTTAAGGATCCAGAAGACATCTTCAGACCCAGTGTGAGAGTCTCAAAGCTTAGGTGAAAGTTATGATCCCTGATAAATGGAATTTAGGAAAATCTACTTACGGAGGTACGATAAGCTTTTCATGGGTGACTTAAAAGGGGGGAAAGGCTGTGATAAGACAGGGGGAAGAGGAGGTAGAAAAGGGAATACAGGAAAAAAAGAGGAAAAAGGAAGAGTAGAAGTAAGAGAAAGAGCAGGAGGAAGAGGAGACGGAGGGGGGGGAAGGGGAGGAGTGGATTTATTCCCGGGTGCTGGAGTGTCATTTAGAATGTAATGAGAGGTGAGGGAGTTGGGGCAACTTTCTTGCCTACAAGATAAAACGGGAAAACGCCGAAGGGATTTCTTGAAAGCACCTAGCTGAGATGTTGCCTTGGTAACCGGTCTTGTCTTATTGCTTAAACCCTTCTCCCTTTTATCAATTATTCTTTTCTTCTTTCTTCTGATCTCCGTCGTCTTTATATTATTGCATCAATAAAGTCGACAGGAATTAACGATCACTATATTTCTTATTTAATAAGAGGGCCCTGTGTGTGGGGTACTTTACCTATTTGTGGTTGCAGGGTCGATCCTTAGCTCCTGGCCCCGGTGTGTTGTGGTGTGTGTGGGGTGTGTGTGTGTGTGTGATTGTATGTATGCATTAACCTATTTGTATATTCACCTATTTATGGTTACGGATGTCATCACTATTCTATCAACATAACATTACTACTATCTTCATTACCACCACCAGTACTAACTACATCTACAATCAGCAGTAATTACATTAACTATATAGACGAAAATAATAAGCTAGATCGTAGTTTGTCCATTCCAGCTGTCGCACAATCTGCAGTCTTCTTTACTCCATGTACTCCCAAGTACTACCAAGAGGACAGCAGCCTGGCAGGCAGACATGCAAGCATCCAGGCCCCGAAAACCATACAGCAAGGCAAGAAGGCAAGCAGCCAGGCAGGGAAGCAAGCAGGCAGGCAGCTGGGTCGTGACAATGATGTAGAGGCCTCACAGACAATAAGATATACCCGAGGTTTGACACCAACTGTTTCAGATCAGGAGCCTTTGTTTCCAAGACGTCTTGAGCGAGTCTTATCTTCCTCAGGACCTTGTGGGGACGGAGGGTGCTGAACAGCGGTCATGGAGGTGGGGAAGGAGTATCATGGAGGCTCGGGAGGGTGTTTTGAAAACACGAGGGAAGGGAGCTCAGAAGGCGTGGTAGAGTCAGAGAGTGGTAAGCGAATAGTTTAGAAGTGAAAAATTTGTAGTGTCGTGGGGCACTTCCTGCTGGTTTCAGAAGCCACTTCTAAGAATTACCGCCAAAATTCTTATGCTCTTCACATAAACCATACCACGGGCGGAGATAGAACCCGCGATCAGAGACTCTCTGATCGTGGGTTTTATCCCCGCCCGTGGTATGGTTTGTTTGCAATCGTGTCATTACGATTTCGTGAGTCATGTTCTTCACATGTTATGTCTGTCTCTTAATTAACAAATATTGTTTTAATTCTGTAATAACGAGATAGGTCAGTATACGCTGCATACTACTCCTTATAGCTATATCAACAGGATGTATCTCAAACATATCTCAGTATTTATCTCACAGAAACAAACACATGTAAACATCCCCATAATCAGAACAACACAGGATTCCCAAAATTAATCACCTTCACTCTCTTATTAAAGCCCTAAAAGTTTTGGCTGGTGTTCAGCAAGATATGCAGCTGGTGGATGTGTATTATCTTTCGAATAGGCGGAACTGTGAACCTGTCATGCAAATCACTGTTACTCTCCAAGTTAGGGTTCCACGCCCGCTTGTATGAACTGCTGACTCTGAAGGGACGCGTCAGCTCTGAATCAGCATATAAAATATTATAATATATATATATATATATATATATATATATATATATATATAATATTTTAAAATATATATATAAATATATGTATATATATAAAATGTATATATAATATAAAATAATATATATATATATATATATATATATATATATATATATATATATATAAATATATAAATATATAATAATTTATTATAATATATAAAAGAAAGCCAAGGGAAAATATGGATTTGTCAGTTAAAAACAGAGTAGGGGAGTTAGTAGATGGGGGGGAGGGAGGTATTAGGTAGATGGCGAGAATATTTTGAGGAACTTTTAAATGTTAAGGAAGAAACAGAGGCAGTAATTTCATGCACTGGGCAGGGAGGTATACCATCTTTTAGGAGTTGAAGAAGAGCAGAATGAAGTGTGGGGGAGGTACGTGAGGGATTACGTAAAATGAAGGGGGTAAAGCAGCTGGTACGATGGGATCATGACAGAAATGTTATAAGCAGGGGGATATATTGTTGGAGTGGTTGGTACTTTTGTTTAATAAATGTATGAAAAAGGGAAGGTACCTAGGGATTGGCGGGAAGCATGTATAGTCCCTTTTTATAAGGGAAAGGGGACAAAAGAGACTGTAAAAATTATAGAGGAATAAGCTTACTGAGTATACCAGGAAAAGTGTACGGTAGGGTTTATAATTGAAAGAATTAGAGGTAAGACAGAATGTAGGGTTGCGGATGAGCAAGGAGGTTTCAGAGTGGGTAGGGGATGTTTTAGATCAAGTGTTTACATTGAAGCATATATGTGAACAGTATTTAGATAAAGGTAGGGAAGTTTTTATTGCATTTATGGATTTTGAAAAGGCATATGATAAGTGGATAGAGGAGCCCAAAGTGGCAGATGTTGCAAGTTTTATGGAATAGGGGGTAAGTTATTAAATGCGTAAAGAGTTTTTTTTTGAAGATAAATGAGGCTCAGGTTTGGGTGTGTAGAAGAGAGGGAGACTATTTCCCGGTAAAAGTAGTCTTAGACAGGATTGTAATGTCACCATGGTTGTTTAATATATTTATAGATGGGGTTGTTAAGGAAGTAAATGCTAGGGTGTTTGGGAGAGGGGTGGGATTAAATTATGGGGAATCAAATTCAAAATGGGAATTGACACAGTTTCTTTTTGCTGATGATACTGTGCTTATGGAATTCTAAAGAAAAATAGCAAAGGTTAGTTGGATGAGTTTGGGGAATGTGTGTAAAGGTAGAAAGTTGAAAGTGAAAAATAGAAAAGAGTAAGGTGATGAGGGTGTCAAATGATTTAGATAAAGAAAAATTGGAATATCAAATTGGGAGGAGGAGTATGGAAGAAGTGAATGTTTTCAGATACTTGGGAGTTGACGTGTCGGCGGATGGAAATTTTTGAAGGATGAGGTTAATCATAGAATTGATGAGGGAAAAAAGGTGAGTGGTGCGTTGAGGTATATGTGGAGTCAAAAACGTTATCTATGGAGGCAAAGAAGGGAATGTATGAAAGTTTTAGTATTACCAACACTCTTATATGGGTGTGAAAACTTGGGTGGTAAATGCAGCAGCGAGGAGACGGTTGGAGGCAGTGGAGATGTCCTGTTTAAGGGCAATGTGTGGTGTAAATATTATGCAGAAAATTCGGGGTGTGGAAATTAGGAGAAGGGTGTGAGTTAATAAAAGTATTAGTCAGAGGGCAGAAGAGGGTTGTTGAGGTGGTTTGGTCATTTAGAGAGAATGGATCAAAGTAAATGACATGGAAAGCATTTTAATCTATAGGGGAAGGAAGGCGGGGTAGGGGTCGTCCTCGAAAGGGTTTTGGGGAGAGAGGGTAAAGGAGGTTTTGTTGGGGAAGGGGCTTGGACTTCCAGCAAGCGTGCGTGAGCGTGTTAGATAGGAGTGAATGGAGACGAATGGTACTTGTAACCTGACGATCTGTTGGAGTGTGAGCAGGGTAATATTTAGTGAAGGGATTCAGGGAACCGGTTATTTTCATATAGTCGGACTTGAGTCCTGGAAATGGGAAGTACAATGCCTGCACTTTAAGAGGGGTTTGGGATATTGGCAGTTTGGAGGGATATGTTGGTATCTTTATATGTGTATGCTTCTAAAACTGTTGTTTTCTGAGCACCTCTGCAAAAACAGTGATAATGTGCGAGTGTGGTGAAAGTGTTGAATGATGATGAAAGTATTTTTTTTTTGGGGGATTTTCTTTCTTTTTTGGGTCACCCTGCCTCGGTGGGGGGACGGCCGACTTGTTGAAAATATATTATATATATATATATATATATATATATATATATTATATATAATATTTATATATATATATAAAATATTTTATAAAATATATATAATATATATAAAATATATATATATATATATATTATATATTATATATATATATATCGTACCGAATGGGGTAAAACTTGCAACGCTCTTCTTGCCGAATAAGGCAATCGAAAATTCGTTTATGCAATAATTTCTCAAAAATCATTCTGCAGCTAACAAAAAAAAAATATTTCACTGTGTTTGTTTATTATTAAATTATTGTAAACTTATCTAAAATATATTTAGTTGGATTAGACTAAATTAAATTGCGCTTGTTATAGTAAGGTTAGGTAAGTTTTCTAAGGTTCTTTCTCTCCACTGTTAAACTAATTTGCATAGCCGTAACCGTTGTTATATTTCACAGATGTTACCGTTGTAATGTTAGCTGTTGCCGTTGTTAAGTTGAACAGTTGTTGCTGTTATTAAGCTTTGGCTGTTGTGTACTTAAAATAATTTCAAGTCATGGTTGGATGTTGTTGTTATTCACTTAGATAATACCGCTATTGTAGTGTGGGAAGGGAGGAGATAGTGTGGGAAGGGAGGAGATAGTGTGGGAAGGGAGGAGATAGTGTGGGGAAGGAGGAGTGGTGTGGGAAGGGAGGAGTTATGGGGAAGGGAGGAGATAGTGGGGGAAGGGAGGGATAGTGGGGGAAGGGGGGATAGTGTGGGGAAGGAGGAGATAGTGTGGGAAGGGGGTGATAGTGTGGGAAGGAGGGATAGTGTGGGAAGGGAGGAGATAGTGTGGGAAGGGAGGAGATAGTGTGGGAAGGGAGGAGATAGTGTGGGAAGGGAGGAGATAGTGTGGGAAGGGAGGAGATAGTTTTGGAAGGAGGAGAAGTGTGGGATGGGAGGGATAGTGTTTGGGGAAAGGGGGGAGGATAATGTTGGGGAAAGGGAGGAGATTAGGAGGAGTGAAGGGGGATATTAGTAAAAGCATTTGGAATTCGGAGACTGTGTGGTGTGTCATATTGTGGGTTGCAGGGGTCGTTACAGCTCTCTGGTGTGTGTTTTTAATTTCATTCCCCGCAAAAATAATTTCCAAGAAACAGAGTAAAAAAATCTAGATCATAAAACACAAATCTACAATACCAGAAGACCAAATAATAACTAATTAAAAATTGAACACCAACCGACACCAAATTAAAATACAGTTTTAAAGAAACAATCCAATGTTTTTTTTTGCTCTGTCTCCGCAAAACACATAAAAAACTCTACCCTTTCCACTACCTGGTTTTGCAAAAGCATCTCTTACAAAAACTTCGACCAGCTCAAAAATTTGGGTCTCCGGGTTTTTTTTCATTTGAATGAGCATCGGTGGTGGTTTATCAAACCCTTGGGCAAACAACCCAGGTACCTTCTATTAATAACATTATTCTCTCCCCGGGATATTTTTTGTGTATTTCTGCTATATGTGTAGTAAATGTGGCATGTAAAGTGTTTTTTAAAGCGAAATTAAAATGACATAAGGGACAATTCTAAGAATTTTGCGACAATAATGACCCCCAAAGAATAATTTTTTTATAAGTAAACAACGGCAAGAATAACAAGAAAAAAAAAAACAGAATTAACAGTGACAAAAAAACTTAATAAAAAGCCAAAACAGGGAAAAGGACAAGCTTTTCCCCAGCTACATGACCCGCTAGACCAGATGTTTTAACAGCCTTCCAGCGTACATAAGGGGGATTACCAAAAAGGCCCCCTGGGTGTCTTTAGAGGGGGTTGGAAGGACCTAAAATCATAAAACCCGATCAGCTTGGCTTTGGTTTGTATGTCGGTTTTTCGTGCGGGCCCCCCAGGAAAAAATTGGTTTTATTTGACCGATCCTCGACGAGGGCCCGTTCAGACCGGGGCCCCGGGGGGGGTTGACCCCCTAAAACCCCCTCCAGGTTTCTCCAGCAGTGTCACCGGGGGTAACCCTCATGGTTCCAGTAGTATAACGTATAACCAGTTACCCGTAATCTCACGTTCCCCAGTTGAGGAGAAAGACTTAGCCCCACTGACTTCCCAAAAAGTCAACGTTTGTTGATCTGTTAACAAACGTCGTAAAGCCATTGCTTACCGGGGAGAAGAGGGTAAAACGAATTTATTGCCCCATCGTTTTCCCACTGAACCTGGTACTAGACCTATCCTACAACTCGTACAAAATCCCTCATTCACAAGTTCTGTCGCAAAAGAATTGATCAATCAATGCGGGATGATGGGTTTTGCACCTAGCAATTCCCCTTGGGAAAATGCACCCTTGATATAGTCCCTAAGAAGGAGGGTACTTGGCGTCCGTAATTGACTTTGGGAATTTTTAAACGCAAAAACCATTCCAATCGTTTTCCACTCCCTGTACTGGGTGATCTTTTACGTAATATGGAATTAACAAAGTTTTTCAACCCTAGATTTTTAAAAGGGGTTTTTTGGCAAGCCCCTCTTCACGAGGACTCCCAAGAACAACTGCATTCCCACTCCACGGGTTTTATTATCACTTCCCCGTATGGCTTTTGGGTTACATCTTCCCTATCACTTTCTCGGGGCTAGATAATATTTTTAGAGGTCTATGGGTAATGCACTTATGGTGTATTAGATAGAAATGTCATGTCAAAACGTGGATACCACTTAAAAGATTGATGGTACTGGAAAAGTTTTGAAGAAGCCAATTTAAAGATAAAAACTGTAAAAATTTGCAATTTTTAGATCAAAATTAAGTTTCTTGGTCACGTATCACTCCAAGGGGTTACGACTGACCAAAGTAAAGTAACTGCAGTACAAAATTTTTCCAACCCCCCAAAACTCTGATGGTAAGACCCTTGTGGGCTTAAGGTTTTTATGAGTTTTCATTCCCAATTTTTTTTCCCATAGCTGCCCTCTAACGGGTTGCTTAAGAAAGATGCCCCTTTTTTTTTGGGGCCCTTTCCGTCAAAAAGAATTCCAAACTCAAAAAGAAAGCAACTTTGCTCCAATTTTAAAATTTTTCCAATTTTTTTCTAAGCCTTTCTATCTGACAACTGACGCTAGTTCAATGGAAGGGCCGTCTAGCTCAAAGCCCGAGGCAATACAACGCAGTTGCATTTGCTAGCCGAGGCCCTTTACAAAGGCTGCGTAATTATACAGTAAACTGAGCAAAAAGCTTTAGCAATAGATGGCCCTTTAAAAGCCTTCCGAACATTATTTATCAGTACCTTTAGTCTTGAAGATCATGCTCACTGATCCCCTTTATTCCAGAACAAAAAAAACCCTACTGGAAGGGTTAGCAAAGGACCCTTGACTTCCAGATTCAATCCCCCCTTTGGCATTTCCGGGCAAGTCAAATGTAGTCGCAGATCCCTTTATCGCGACATGTTAGAAGAACTGCAGACCCCCCATTTAGTCTAAGATGAAAAAATGCTCAACGAACGATCCAGTGGTCTGGTGTATACGTTTCCCCTGCCCAGGAAGATTATTCTGACGGAACCCCGCTCCATCAGTGACTTTCTCATGAACCAAGAATTACTGAATCGAACAGCCAGTTGGGTACTCCTAGCAGAAGATATACCTTTATTTAATTCCACAGTACTAGTAAATGTAGCTTTACAGCTAGTTCACATGTACCAGGTGTTGAAACCCCCTGGTATGGATCTTTCAGAAAAAAACAAGCCGTTGAATATTTTGGCCTCGTATTGGAAACTGTATTTTGAGTATTTTTGGGAAATGTAGGTCTGCATCAACAAAAAGGCAATGCAAAGGGCCCTAATCCAATCCAAGTGTATCCAACTACTAGCAAACCCTTGGGGAAAGAGTTGGCTAGATTTGTTAACTAATTTCCAATGTTCCCCCCAAAGGGTAAAAACTCTGTGTGTTTGGTAACCATTTCACCAGATATGCGGTTATTTTCCTATTGCGACAAGACTGCCGAGACAGTAGCAAAAGCGTTTAAAGAACGCATTATCTGCGGGCAACCCCCCCAAAGCCCTAGAACAAAAAGGGGGGGTGAATTCTGTAATAAATTTTTTGAAAATTTTGTCCCTGTACAAGATTCTAAATCCCCCATTGTTCCTCTACCCTCCCAGCAATGGTTAGCGGAACGAACCAATAAGAAAGTACTGATGTCTTGGGAAGCCACTATAAACCCCAAAGTGAAACTTTGGGATGAAGTTATCCCTGAGGCAGTGTGCTATAAAATTTTGCTTACAAAAGTTTCTATAGGTGCACCCACAATCATTTTATGGGGAGAAAAAATTTTCCTTAGAGTTGTTTTATTCTAATCCAAAAAATTAAAACCGAATTTCGTAGAACTCTACCACTTAGCTCAAAGTGTTTTTAGAAGAATCCGTGAAACACTTTTAAATCAACAGCAAATTTACAAGGGGTCGCAAATACTCGAGTAAAAGCCATCCAAAATCAAATAGGGTTCGAGGTTTGCTGACTAATTTTAACAAAACGTCTGCTTTGCCAAAGCTTTTGGTTTTGGCCATCGGGGGGCTACCCTGGAATTTAATTTTTCTGCTATGTCCCGGGGCTTGGGAGAATTAAATGGCCCCCCGCAAGCAGACTTCAATCCTTGTCATTTTCCTTAACCAGTATTTACAACCTTGGTTTTTTTTAAAAGGTAGAAAAATTAAAACTTTTTAAATTAATTTTGATTTGTCAAAAAAGAAGTTACAAAGTGAATTTGATTTCCCAAAGGCACCCAGCAATGTAACCCCCTGCAATTGGGGTTTTTTAAAAAAACCCGTAAAAATTTTTCGATACTTATCGATTCAAGAATTTTTTTTTGTTATTTTTCCCCCCGCCGGGGAAAATCCAGTTTTGAAAAATTCCTTTCGTTAAAAATTTTCTTTTATATTTCCTTCCTCAGAATCCGTAGATCACACGAATAAGATCGATCAAATTTTAAAATTTTTGTTTTTATCCTTTTAATTCAAATGTTGAAATTTCGTTTTCATTTGTTTGAGTTTTAAGTTTTTACTATGTAAACTTTATTTCATTTAAAAAGTTTTAGTTACGTAAGCTTTCATTCCCAAAGTTCTACTTATGATCTATAATGTTCATGTTTGTATTACATTGTAAAGAAACAGCCCAAGGTAACCTGCCATCCTTTTTGATAGTTGTTGCGGGAGACATCGTAGCTCGCCGAGCTCTCGAGTAGTAACAGTAACCCTTACCAGTAATCCAGTAGTATAACAGTAACCAGTTACCAGTAACCAGTGTCGTTGACTCCGCCAAACCGCTTTATCCGTCTTTAATTTTGCGGCTGACACTATTTAAAAAAACCCCCCGGGGGGGGTACTGGGGCCCCGTGCCTATCTCCCCGCTTCCACCGTAACAGGCTAGGCGGCTGGCCATACCCCGCAGTGGGTGTTTTGAAATAGTGTCGCTCAGCACAATATGAAGACTGATCAAAACGGTTGGCTTTAGTCAACGGACATGGTTATGGTAAATGGTTACACGTTTCTATATGGATTATGGAATGGTTACACGTTACTACCTGAAATGAAGGGCCTGTTTACTGACCATCAGCCCGCTTTGAAGTTTCCTCACTACGGGAACTTTCTGTAAACTACGGTCAATGCTGTCAAATTTCGGCAACTGCTGTCAACTACGGCAACGCTGTCAAAATTTCGGTCAATTCTGTCAACACGGGGCAAAATGCTTCAATACGAATGCTGTCAATACGGTTTGGCCCTGTTTTCCCTAATGGGGCTAAAAACCTTTACCAATCGCAAGTTTGTTCCTTTAATGGGCTTTATTTATGGTTTTGTTTATTTTTTTAAATACTTTTTGTCTTACCAACATGAGGGTTTTTAAACACTAAAACGTGATTTGTATACAGCCCAAAACTTTTTTTTTACAACGTTTTTGCCCCCTACAATTCTTTATAAGTTACAAACTTTTTTGCCTTGATAAACGTTTGGAAGGGAAAAAGTTAATGAAAAATCACATCATACTGTAATTGTTTAAATTCTTCCACAGAGAAATTTAAATTAGTAATGTGTGGTTTCTCATTGTAAAAATTTTTTATAGCATTTAATGATTTGCACAAATTTCCCGTATTTTTCTGAAGGGGAAAAAATTTGATAACCTTTTTTTTTTAGTCTATTAACGAAAAAAAATTTATTACATCCCCAAGATGGGGGTTAAACTATTTCTAGATAGTATCAGCCGTTTTACCTGCAACTCCAACCAAAGAATTCACGGTTTTGTCAAATGTGTGTGTTCTATACATTTCATATGGGAGCCTTTATTAACTAGCTCTAGATCATAGGTGGTCTGTATGTAATCTGGGATGTGATAGTTCATTCATGAGGGTTTCATGGATGATAACAAAAGTAATATAAACAATGGGATAGCTAGTCTTAGTTCGCCTTGAACATGATGGAGTTGTCTGGAGGAGGAAAACGAAAGAGGTGAAGGAAGAGGCAGAAAAAGAAGAGGAGAAGGGAGGGAAGAACAAGAAGAAAGATGAAAAGGAGACGTGAAGTTATACTCCCGTTAGTCAAGAGCCCAGACGAGGAGCCTCCACTGTTCTACCTTCCACTCTGCTTGCCCCGAGAGATCACAATTCTCGTGGGTGGTGAACTGGGTGGAAATAAATTATGACTTGGTCTCCCGACGCTGGGGTAATACATGACAATTGAGAGCCAGGAGAGGAGACGTGCAGGCAAAAAAACCATGCTTTTTGTGCCTCCCCGGTGAACGGTGTCAATTTGGTGCTCCGCTCTGTTTGGATAGTGGGGAAATGCGTGTTGGCCTGCGTTGGGTTTTTGCAGGGGCTGTGTGGGGGAAGAGAGAGAGAGAGAGAGAGAGTGAGAGAGAGAGTGAATATCTATGGTACATGTAAATGAGAGTGAACGAGAAAAACAGAGAAGATAAAGACCCAATATTTCTTGCAGAGACTGACTGCTGTGAATGGCTAACTGCTGTTCGTTACATCTTATTCTCTTCTGGAATATGAGATTAAAATGGGATAGCAGAAGGGCGATTCCTGCCCCCACTTCCTTCAGCCACAATGTTTGACTTAAAGTACGTTGGCCTGGCGTAATCCATAATCAGAGTAAAAGTACGCACGGATATTAACCTGATTTTCAGTCTTGGACTATCTTTAAAATTCAGTTGCCTATAGACAGACCTTGCACAGCATCTAGCTGAATCGTTATTTGTAAAGTCCTCATGTTAATCGATCTTAAAGAATTGTACTGTTTACTCCTGCAATTCTAGGAGCCAGTCTATTTATTAATGCTTTGTACCCATATTTGTATGAACTTATCAGACATCTATATTTTGATCACATGATTAACTTTCTGTTTTCAGTGGGTTTGTGGACGCCCCGGCTGCCTCCTTTCCCCCTTCCCTATCCTGTGATTTACCTCGTTCTTTCATTGACTCGACTGTTAAAACAGCCGCTATAAATATCTAAAAACATTCACTTGCTCCATAGCGTTTCTCTTGAAGGTAACGTCTATCTTTCATTGCTTAGACTTTTAAAACCTCATCACCTTTTTTCCTATGTTCACATTCACGTTTACGTTCATCACCACATTTATTTATTTTTCAGAAGAATCTCTCTACGGAGGAAATCGTTTCAATCAAAATTGTTAACAATGGTTCTTGTACAACACTACCTGACGGCGCTTTCCTGGCGTTCCTATTTCCTTCTTTTTGTAACTCGCCCCTCGACCCTTCCAGCCACTTGTTACTGGTGCAGGCAGCTCTTCGCCTGTCTTCCCACAGTGGTACTGTTGAGTACATTTCTGGGTACCTTGTATAGGTCACCCTGGTGTACTCACACTGCTCCTGCTCACTCGAGTACTTTCTTTACCTTTTTCTCGTTTTTAGGGTTGTGTTAATAATAAGTAATTTAATAATAATTAATAATAATAGAATAAATATTTAATTTAATAATAATAAATAATATTAATAATATTAATAATAATAATAATAATAATAATAATAATAATAAAAATAAGATTTTTATCATTTATTTACAATTAGTATTGCATTATCATTTTATTGTTTTTCATTTTTCTTATATTATAATTTAATACATACTTCATATTTTAATATGCTTCTTTTATTTAATTTCATTGTTGGTAATATTCAATATCAAACCCCAAGCATAATTAATTACTGCTGTTCTTGATGGCTGTTCCCCTAAAGTTCGTTAAAAATTTTCGTTAGGCTGCAAAAATGGCCCGAACAAGATAATGTTTTAGTCTTCCGGCGAGGAAAAATGGGGGCTAATAATGATACCGGAGCTGCAACAATGTTGCAGCTCGGTACCGCACATACACCAAATTATTTCCAACTTGCAAACTTTCTAAAAAACAACTTTTATTTTTAATCTGTCTCGGTGAGAAAAATAAAAAGAACCCTTAGTGGGGTGTACACGTTGCCATGGGTGAATGAAATTCCTGTGGTGTCATATAGTATTTCTTGTAAGGTTGGAGGGGGGAGGATGGTTGTTTGGATCTGTATTTTCTCGGTTTGACTGGCAAAATAGGTCGGACGGTTACTGGGGCTTATGCCTACCGACTAACCAAGGGTCATTAACTATCATCCTAGCTTCCCTTCCTGTTCTCAAACTGCCCTCCTAGCTTCCTGCATGTTGTCTAACTGCCCTCCTATTAGCTTGTCTTTCTTGTTCTTTCAAAAACTGCCTTCCCTAGCTTTTCTTCTTGGGGGGTTTTGAGATGCCATTTAGCCTTACCCACCCACCCGACAAGATTACTTTAATTACTATTTTAGAGATTAAACTCTCAGCATATATACACCGAGAGAGATGCACCTCAGTGTGTCTATTTTGGTCGTGAGAGAGAGCTGTCGAGTCGTGGGCTCTGACAGTGTTCGACACTGAGCGGAACAGCAGCAGATAGATGATTATTCCTTTATTATTTAAAAAGAAGCGCTAAATCCACATGGGCTATACCGCGCTGGAGCAGGATAGAGAGTTGCTCAATGAAAAACTGTCTCCAACTCAAGCTTCCTTAGCTCTGTAATCCGTCCCTCCTGGGTTTTTTTTTTTTTTCCTTCGATGAACGTGATGTTCGGAACTACCTTCTTTATGTTCCGTTTTGGAACGGCCACGAAAAACGTAGCTGTTTCGTTCCATCACTGTTTATTATGCACCTCTATATACCTCCGTCCTATGGTACTAATGGTGCCAGTGATGCTGCTCTCTCGGAACTGCCATTTATATCTGGTTTTCTGGCGAATTCCCTTGTGTCTTCTATATATCAAATTATTAGTTTATTTAAATAAAGGCTTCCTTCATGGTCACAGAACAGGTTGGACTCGAACCCATAGGCAAGCCAAGGGGTTAATTATAAAACTAGCAGGCTGTGTGCTCAACCATTAATTTTTACGAGTCTCACAATTTCGTCAAAGTTTTCCTTCATTTCTATTTTACAAGCACATTTGCCATCCACTATACTCTGCTAATTCTCAGTGCCTGGGCTTAACTCGGTATACCTCAAACTCTCAGTTGGTTGCTGATTAGAGGGACATTAATCCCGACAATATATTGAAAGGAAGCAACGTAGAGATGGCTGAGAACATGCAGGCTCCGTTTTACCAGCGCTTCACTTTCCAGCGCTTGCTTATGCAGCAGTTTCAATTATACCATTCTTCACTTATTCAGAATTCCTATATTCATTATAATTCACACGTCTTTAAACTATAGTCTTCGAAAAATTTTAGGTAAGTAACATGTGTTTACTGTACATGCATTTTTTAGACTAGTTCTATTGCTCACTTAATATATGATAGTACAATCATGTTATCAGGCTTTGGTATACATTTTGTTAGTGAAATGAAAAGACTATGTTTTACTGTTACGTGATTTCCGCTTTTTAGGTGTAAGGCAGAACCTAACCTGCGTGTAAATGGGGCGCTAATTTATACATTTGCGTTTTTCCTTCCATGCAGTCGCTAAGTCAACAAAAAGTTAGTTTTGGAATCTGTACATACTCCAGCGTTGTAGGTTCAGATATAC
Organism: Cherax quadricarinatus; assembly: GCF_026875155.1. Classification (NCBI taxonomy): domain Eukaryota; kingdom Metazoa; phylum Arthropoda; class Malacostraca; order Decapoda; family Parastacidae; genus Cherax; species Cherax quadricarinatus. Next base: position 18,008,088 of record NC_069400.1, read on the forward strand.
AGGAAAGGGAGTTCCAGCGAGGTTTTTGATGGACAATTTTGTTAATTGTACCTAATATGTATGAGTCAGCAGCGACACACCACATTTCTCATGATTCCTCTCATATTTATTCACCAGTGTTTAGTGCTCTTGCCGTTTCTGGTCTCACTCTCTGATCGTGTCATGAGAGTGAGAAGAAATGCTTTAGATGAGTTTAAAAAAAGCTGGTCTTTCAGAATTTTTTATATGTAGCCGGAATTGTGTGTATATATTATAATTTATATATATATATATATATAATATATATTATAGAATATATATATTAGTAATATAATATTATATATTATATATGCAATAAGATCACAGTAAAATAAGGTGATTTTCAAAAATATGCAAAACAACCTTATATATATATATATATATATATATATATATATATATATATTATATATATATATAATTTATATTTTTATATCTATATTTATATTATATATATTTATCATAAACAGAAGTTTGTAAGTAAACTCCAATTTATTTATTTTTGTCCCCAAAAAATCTAGATAAGCAGACCATTAGAATTTTCAGTAACTGATTATTTTTCGAGAAATAATGAGACCAGGCCTAAACCCATACTGCATCTGCTGGGCGGGACCATCACGGTTCAACACCACACAAACGCACACACACTAAGGGACACCGAATACAAAAGCCATCCGTCTCAGCTTTGTAAAACAGAGGTGGACTGTCAGGCTACTTTATGTTTGTGTTGCATATTGGGGACTGGGGGGTGATCATATTACCTGAGAGAGAGAGAGTGAGTGAGAGATGAGTGAGAGAGAGAGGAGGAAGAGGGAGTGTGAGAGAGAGAGGCGGAGTAGAGAGAGTGAGTGGAGAGAGAGGATATGAGATGAGAGAAGAGAGAGAGAGGGAGGTGGATTTGGGTTACTGGTAGTGAATTAGATGGATCACTAACTGATTGACTAGATGACTTTTTACTTGCGAGCAATCTGTTGTTTATTGACTGGTTTGTTGGTGACTGGTTAGCTGGTGGCTGGCCAGGCTGGCTGGATGGTTTGATGGCAGGCTGGCTGCCTTCCTCCTTGCCTGCCTGCACCATCAAGGCCTCACACAACACATCAGTGTGCCAGTGTTTCGTTTCTCTTAAGCGATTCAATATTTGAGGTATTTATATTTGTCTCCTTGTAAGGTTTTATTTTGGCTGCAGCCAAGCACCTAGTAAACCACTCAACCAGTAAGCCAGTAATAGTAAACCAGCTAGTTAGCCTTTAAACCAGACACTTCACACCAGTCTGCCAAGCCTCCAGCCGTCAATTAATTTTTACAAGCCAGTTAGCCAGTCTACTAGCCAGCCAGCTTTCTTTTTGCCAGGATAGCCATGCTATGGAAGTCAAAAAAGCCAGCCAACAGGGAGGTGGTAGCTAGTAACCATGAGCAATTCTCACAACTTCCAGCCATACAAACAACTAGCGAGCATTCCTGCTAGTCCTAGCTAATCAACCAGGTTATAGCCAGTCGGAGGTTTTGCAACCAGCGTTGATGTTTATATGTCCCCTTTTAGGCTGACGTGTAACAGCCTTAATTATTCCTGTGCTGTTAATTATATTTTCTCACCTCCCACTCGTATTATTATCACTGTTAATATTTAGTAATTACTCCTGGTTTCCCTCATTCACTTATCTTACCTCAGTATTCGTCTTTGCATAGCATTTTTCAGGTGCCAGATCACTCACAAGTTCATATCGTGGCCAGGTGCTGAAACTCGGATGGATACAGAATGTTTTCAGAGATGGGACCCAGCAACAAGAGGACACAACTTGAAATTAAAAAGGTTTACGAGTCATAGGGTTGTTAGGAAGTCATTTTGTCAGCCATGGTATTGTCAGGAAATGGACCATCTGGAGAGAGTGAAGTTGGGGGCTTAGTTTCGAATTTATTAGCTTTAAGATGAGGTACGATGGAAGCTCCGTAGATTAGGGGAGAGGGAGTGGACTAGTAGCAACTAGCGAAGAGGTGGGGCCAGGAGGTTATGAATCGACCCTTGAACCACATATAGGTGAGTACACACACACACACACACCAGTGAAGAGGCCGGGGCCAGGAGCTCGGCTCGACCCCTGCAACCTCAAGTAGGTGAGCACAACTAGGTGAGTACACACACACACACACACGCACACACACACACACCACACATGCAACACACCATGCTCTCTACTTGATAGACCCCTGCAACCACAACTAGTGAGTACCCACACACACACACTCACACTCACACCGCAACTACATTACTCAAAGTGACTGCTACTTTGTTTATATCAGATGATTTGCTGGAATGAGTACTGTAACGCTGTGGCCTGCCTTCATCGTCAACATACTCGCTGAAGCACTTGCTAGGTCCCCGATACACCACTCACTTCATCTAGGTGCCCATTACACGGGAACTGGAGCACCTGATTACCGCCAGGATGATCCACATGTGATCTTTCTTCTGATTCACCAACATTACTCGCTCATGGCCATCAAAGCAACACTTGTAAATGAGTTTGGAAGCCTCATGAAATTTGCACCAAACTTATTAATCACCAAATTTATATAAAATAATAATTATAATAATAATATTAATAGTAATAATAATTATAATAATAATAATAATATTATTATTATTATTATTATTATTATTTGTGGAATATCCCACCCTACCTTCAGAGTGCAGACACTTTCTACTCACTTCCAGGACTCAAGTCCAGCTAACTATACTGTAAACACTTGCTACACTCATGTACCATTCCTAAAGCAACCTGTACATCTGTGATTCCTGCTTGCTGTCTTGCCCTAATTCTTTCAATAGTTAACTATACCATAGATTATTATTAGTATATCATATATTTGCGAGGGAAATTGATAGGATAAATAATGAGGACTTACAGAATGTGGGATGCCATCATACCAATGATGATATTTTTAATCGCTGCTCTGTAAGCTATAATTCTGTCTGTACTTTAACAGCCCATTTAAAACAGGGTGTGAAACTGCAAATTTTGAGAATGTACATAAGAACCTTTACTGTATTATTCGGTCTCAAGCACTCTAATTACTTGGAACGTTTGAAGTCTCTTGATCTGTACTTCATGAATGTAGGCGAGAATGGTATTTTATAAATCTACAATTGCAAATATCCTAGAGAAACTGGTCTCAAATTTGCACATACAAATCACCCTCGATAACAAAGGATAGGCAGGCGGCGCAGCATACCCGCAATGAATAAGCAGGGGTGCACATGGAGTACACTGAGATGAAAAACAAATACGTGTCTGGGGCCCAAAGACTGTTCAAAACAGCAGATACATTATGGTCAGTACCGATCAGCGGTTGCGGATAGTACGTTGGATTGCGTAAAACAGCCTGGTAGTTTAGGCCTGATTCTTGGGTGATTTGGTCAAGAACGGGTAGTGGGGGCGTTGACATCCCTGGAACACATGCAGGCAGACTCCAGGGTCAGCGTTTAGATGGGAATGAGTCGAGGACTATCGTTTGACTTGCTGCTTAGTTTGTATAATACACGACACTTTGAAAAAGGGAGGGGGATGCCTTCATAGTAGTAAAGGGCTCTTGTATCAAGAGGCGAGATTACTTTTTCCTTCCTGGATCAACTCTTCGAGAGTACTTGCCATTCCACAGGTTGCTGCCTGTCCTCTTGGACAGTTCTCACATGAGAGATCTACATTTTAAGTCGTTTTCGAAACACAAAACCTCAGGTTCATTATTTTTCCGCCTCGTCAGCAGAGAAGGAAGTGGTGGGAGGTGGATGATGGGAAAGAGAAGGAGAGAGAGAGAGAGAGAGAGAGTAAGAGAGAGAGGAGAGAGAGAGAGAGATGAAGAGAGAGAGAGAGAGGGAGAGAGAAGAGAGGATGAGAGCCAGAGATTGAGTGAGATGTGAGAGGATCTTTGTGGGTTGATATTGATTGTGAGTGATGATGTGAGAGAGAGAGAGAGTGAGAGCGAAAGAGGAAGATATATGGAAATGAAGGAGCAGGAGGGTTGAGGGGGGAAACTGGGATCTTCTAATTTCTCATATGTTCATGTGGATTAGCTGTTGTGTAGAGATTAGTGTCAGAAATGGAGCGCGTAACACACACACACACTCACACGCCACACTAGGTGAGTACACACAACACTCACACTACACACACACACACCACACACCACACACCACACACACACACCACACACACACCAATTGTGAGAGAATTCAGTCAGACGAGGACCAGAGGAGAGAACTACAAAGGGATCTGGACAGGCGGCAGTCTGGCTCTGGAGTTCAACCACAAAGTGCATAGTCATAAGACTGGAAAAGGGCAAAGAAAGGACCACAAGACCGAGTGAGGTTAGGGGGCCTAAGACTACAAACCTCACTCAAGGAAAAAGGTTCTTGGGGTGAGTATAAACACAAGGCACAGCTCTGAGGCACACATCACCAAATAACTGCTGCATCACATGGGCGCCTAGCTAACCTACGATAAGCATTCCGACAACTCAATATAGAATCGTTCTGGTCCTGTTTATACCGTGTACGTTAGGCTTTATTATAGTACGCAGCATCAGTTTGGAAACCCACACCTAGTCAAGCTCGTATGAAATTAGAAAGTGCAAATGTATGAAACAAGACTGATCCCGAAAAACTAAAGGGGTATGTCCTACGAGGAGAGGTTAAAGGGAAATCGACCTCGACGAACTGAAGGACTGGAGAGATAGGGGGAAGATGATAACGACTTATTAAACATGAGAGGAATCGACAAGGTGGATGGAGACAGGATGTTCCAGAGATGGGACACACAAACAAGGGGCACAGTTGGAAGATTGAAGACTCAGATGAATCACAGGGATGTTAGGAAGTATTTTCTTCAGTCACAGAGTTGTCAGGATGTGGAACGTCTGTGGAAGTGATTGTAATGGTTGCAGAATCCTTTATATTGCTTTAAGAAGAGGTATGATAAACCTTCGGAGCAGTGAAGAGTGACTTATTAGTGGCCAGTGACGAGGCGGGAACAGGAGTGTGAATCAACCACAACAAGGGTGATTGTACACACACAAACACAAACGCGGGGCGCGATGCAACAACATAGTTAAAAACTGCTCCAGCGTTGAGAGTGTAAGTTCCTTGACAGACAAGTCTTTCCTGGTCCTTATACTCGTATACGCTGAGATAACCTGATAGAGGGTTACCTTCCTTGGGTACCCTATTAGTACCTGGTAATGAATATAGTGCCTGGTGGTCTTGATAATAATGGCTGCACTTAGAAGTGTTGGTGGTACCTGGTAGTGATGGTGGTACCTGGTAGTGATGTGGTACCTGGTTCGTTGATGGTGGTACTGATTGTGTTGGTGATACTTGGTTTGGTGTGATGGTGTACTCGAGCGGGGCCTGCCCTAGCCCTGGTCCTGGAGGTACCATGCCCGTCCGCGCCTTGGTCCCTGGGGCACCTTGCCATCGCGCCCTGGTATCTGGGGGTACCATGTCCGTCCCTGCTCTGGTTCCCTGGGGTTCATGACCATCCGCCGCCCTAGCCCTGGGGTATACATGACCGTCCCTGCCTGGTCACTGGGTTCTAGGGTGCCATGCCGTCCCTGCCCTGGTCCCTGGGGTACATATGGTCCCGGGGTAGCAAGTCCTGGTTAATGGAGCGGGTGTCAAGGTACGCCAAAGCGCTGTATCTCCAGCATTCACTGCCTTATATTCCATCATCGTGTCTCCTAGGATGGAGAAGATACGTTTCTATTATCTATTACTCCTGGTACGTCTCTCTTCGCCAAGGCTGGCTCGCCGAGGTGCTGCACTGCCTCTGCAAGCCTGGCGTTGCCTCTGCCAGCTTGGGCTGCGAGGTGTGCGCTGCCTCTGTAAACCTGGCGCTACTGCGGTGATCAGCCTCTGCCTTGCATGGCCGCTGTGAGTGCGTATCATGGCTTGCTTAGCATGGCGCTGCTGAGGGGATCACTGCCTCTGCTTAGCCTGGCGCTGCTGAGGCGATCCACTGCCTTGCTTGCTGGCGCCTGCCGAATGGGAAGTGTTGCATTGCCTCTGCCAAGTCTGGCGCTGGCCCAGGTGTGCAACTGCCTCTACATGGCGCTGCCGAGGTGTGCACGCCTCTGCCAAGCCTGGCGCTGCCCAGGTGTTTCTCTCCGCGTAATTGCCGTTAATACCATCTTCTCTAAATACTGTTCAATCACGGCAATTATTCCACGAGGCCTTTTCTCTTGTTATTTTTATCGTATTTTAATTGTTAACTATTTCTTACACAAATATCCGCAAATAGAGAGAGGAGCTTACGACCGACGTTTCGGTCCGACTTGAAGCATGCACAAAGTCATACTTTGTAAATTGGTTAAGTTGGTCCGAAAACCTAATGAAGCTTCTCTTCCTATGTGCGGGGTTATTTGTGTATTGTTCAGTCACGGTATTGTGCCTTTTTGTTTAGATATTGTTCGGCATAGGGAAAGTGAGAGAAGCCTTCTCCGTAAGCCATGCGTGTCATAAGAGGCGACTAAATTGCAGGGAGCAAGGTGCTAGTGACCCCTTCCCCATGTCTCCTGTGTCTTCTTTTTTGGGTTTTCCTGCCTGGGTGGAAGACTGCCAGTGGTTAATGTACCTCTCCTCCTTTCCTCTCTCTCATATATATTATATATATATAAATATTTTATATATAATATATATATATATATATAAGATTGAGACACTTATGCAGCATATGGAATCTTTATTCAGGAAACGTTTCGCCCACACAGTGGCTTCATCAGTCCAATACAAAGAGGAAGGCGTAAGGAGAGGAGGAGTTGAGGAAATTTCAGTCCCAGCCTGGAGTCGATGTGTTCAGTCCATCAATCTTGTAGAATGTACATTCTACAAGATTGATGGACTGAACACATCGACTCCAGGTTGAGGACTGATTACCTCATTCTCCTCCTCTCCTTACGCCTTCCTCCCTTTTTATTGGACTGATGAAGCCACTGTGTGGGAACGTTTCCTGAATAAAGATTCCCATATGCTGCATAAGTGTCTCAATCTTCAACTTGTCGGTTTTTCAAACCATTCATCACATATATATATATATATATAATAATATATAAAATATTTTATATAAAATATACTATATATATAAAATATAAATATATATATATATATATATTTTATATATATAATAATATACTATATGCAAAACAAAACGCAGACAGGCGATCTTAACAATGCCCGACAAGCCACGGGGGAGGGGAAATCTTTACCCCATGGAAGAGATTTCCACCCCAATGCCTTCCTTGTCCTTTCTTGCATATATATACATATATATAATTTTAATATATATTTTATAAATATATATATATAATATATATATATATATATATATATATATATTTTATATATAAATATATTTGTGTGGTGTGTTGTGTGTGTGTGTGTTGTTTTGTGTGTGTGTGCGCGCTCACCTAATTACTCACCTAATTGTGGTTGCAGGGGTCGATACTCAGCTCCTGGCCCCGCCTCTTCACCGAGTGCTACTAGGTCCTCTCTCTCCCTGCTCCATGAGCTTTATCATACCTCATCTTAGAGCTGTGTATGGCCCTCCCCTCCACTACCACATTTTGCTAGGTATTTTTTACTTCCAGACTACTCAAATGACTGAAGAAATTACTCCTAACATCCCGTGACTCATCTTCAACTTCCAGTTTGGGGACCTTTTCTGAGTCTCCCTCTTTGGAAAACATCCAGTCTCTGTCCACTTTGTCTATTACACCCGTATTTTGTATATCTTTTATCATGTCTCCCCTGATCCCCTGCCCCTCCAGTGTCGTCAGTCCAAATTTCCCTTAACCTTTCTTCATAGGACATTCCCCTTGTGGGGTGTGTGTGTTGTGTGTGTGTGTGTGTGTGTTTTGTGTGTGTGTGTGTGTGTGTGTGTGTTTGTGGTGTGTGTGTTTTGGTGTGTGTGGTGTGGTGTTTGTGTGTACACGACAATCGTAAACAAGCGATGCAATCTCTGCAACACAAGTTTGTTGAAACTGCCCAGAGTAAACAGTTTCTCTCACATTCTCAGTTTTTAAATTTTCTTTATTTCTTCCTTCAGTCCAGTCATTGCTGTATATAAAATTTGATTAGACAAACTTCATTCTTTCCACACACACACTTTTTTCAGTAGTCACTAGGGGATGGAAAATACTGGGCTCTAGTAGGCCTTTCGCACTCTCGCAAGTACTTTTCAGAGCTTCGCAATTTTGCAGGGGCTGCAGCAGATAAGGAATTAAGGAATTAATTCATGTTTAGCGCAAAAACCCATGTGGTCATTTAGCCAAGAGGTGGTGGAGGCTGATCCTCCGTCTGCTGAGCGCGAAGGTGGTGTATCAAGTCCCAAGCCCCTCCAGAGAGGCCAGGGCAGAGCAAGATTTTCCTGGCGATGGGTACTAGCACAAGAGGCAACGTGAAAAACCTTCACTAAGCTGGTGGAATGTAAGAGGACGATATAGGTGACGTTCAAGAGGTACTTCTTGCTAACGCAGGCACGAGATCCTCTCGTTATCTAATATCCTCAGTTTGTAAACAAAAATTTCTCCCAATTTGCGAGCGTGGTGGGAGGGAGAGCATGGAGTGGGGAGGGTTTTTGTTTGGAGACTTTGGTGGGAGGGCTGGTAGAGAGGGAGGGTGGAGGGTGGAGGGTTGGAGGGTGGGAAGGGAAATAAAGCTTTTATTGGGAAGGAGGGAAGGGAACGAGGTGGAGATGGTGGAGATATCAGACTCTAGTGGTGATGGAGGAGAAGAGGGAAAGGGAAAGGGGGAAAAGGGTAAGTAGAGGAGGATGGAAGATGGGGGGAAGATAGGCAGTGAGGGGAGGAGAGAGAGAGGGGAAAGAGGGGAGAGAGAGAAGGAGAGAGAGAGAGAGAGGAGAAGAAGAGAGAGAAAAGAAGAGAGAGAGGAGAGAGGCAGGCTTAAATAGGTCGAGAACCCTGACTGGAAATTATATGGATGAGTGTAGGATAAGTGAGAAGGGAAGGTTGATAAGTGCAAAAGAAATGAAGGGAAGGAGGGAGACGAGGAGTGGGAGTAAGGGGAAAGAAAGAGATGGGTAAGGGGAGTTGAGGGAAATGGAGGGGGAGGATGCAGGGGTAGGGAAGGGGGAGGGCCAGATTTAACACATTACATAAGTTTTCCCTCAATGAACGAGGAACGAACGGATAAACTTTAGCAATTTGAGGAGTCGTGCTTAGAGAGAAAAGAGAGAAGAGAGAGAGAGAGAGAGAGAGAGAGAGAGAGAGAGAGAGAGAGAGAGAGAGAGAGAGAGAGAGAGAGAGAGAGAGATAATAGGCAAAAATGGTCGACGCAGTTGGGCTAAACTACCATAAACAGAAATTTAAATTAGACCAAACAGAAGAAATGGATCAAGAACTCATTAGTGCCCTCCTCATTATCTCCCTCATTACCTCCATCCCTCCTCTCATTATCTCCCACACCCATTCTCCAAACACCTCGATTTATTGGGAATTTATTGTTTTAGTGCATCTTGAGTGACAGCCGGAGCCGGGGGGAAGAAATCACAGGTTCTGGTCTTAATGAGCTACTCCCGTCACCTCACACATGTACGTACATACGTCAAGAGAGCGTACGTGCGTACACACACACACACACACACACACACAACACACACACACACACACACACACACACACACACACACACACACACACCACAAGCTTTGGTTCCCCACTCGATCAAGCATTATGGAAATAGGCAAAGGTTTGGAACCAGACTAGTCCCAGAGCAAGATGAATGCGCTAAGAGGTAGATAAACGAATTGAATTCTACGTTATTCTAAAGGAAA
>NC_069400.1:18018444-18028444 GCF_026875155.1 Cherax quadricarinatus
CCACTCCCCTTCCCCTTTTCCATACTCCTCCCTTTCTCTTTCGCCTCCTCTCTCTTCTCTCATTTCTCTCCTCCACGGGGGGTTGCCCCCCGGAACTCTCTCCAGGTAAAACACCGGTTTCCTCTGTTTCACTTCTCTAAGTTTCTCTTTTATTCTATCCCTTATCCTCTCTCTCTCTTCACACCTTCCCTGAATTCTCTTTCATTTCACTTTTGTTATCTGGTCTTTCCTCTTGCCACTTCTCTCTCTCTCTCTCTCACTTCCTCGTCTCTCTCTTCTCTCTCTCTTCTCTTCTCTCCTCTCTCCTCTTCCTCTCTTCCTCTCTCTCTCTCTCTCTCTCTCTCTCTCTCTCTCTCTCTCTCTCTCTCTCTCTCTCTCTCTCTCTCCCTCACAACACTTTTCCTCTTTCTCTTCTTTTCTCTCTCCTCTCTATTCTCTCTTCTCATTCATTTCTTGCTCTTTAATTTCTCTTCTCGTTTCATTTTTATCTTAATTTAATTTTTTCAAACAACAACAATAATAACAATAATAATCACAAATTAATAATAATAATAATAATAATAATAATAATAATAATAATAATAATAATATAATAAATAATAATAATAATAATAATAATAATAATAATAATAATAATAATAATAAAAATAATAATATAATAATAATAATAATAATAATAATAATATATTAATTTTATTATTATTATTATTATTATTATTATTATTATTATTATTATTATTATTATTATTACAAATATTTACATAATGTTAATGGTCATAGCCATAACAAGTTAGGCATGATAGGTAAAGCCTTTTAAGACCACGATAGACAAATGTGTATTTTTTCCTTCCCTAGGTGGAACAAGTATAGAGGCGGGCGGCTGGGGGATGCTGCCAGGTTACCACCTACCTCCTCGTCCATTAATCTTGCTCAGTCTCCTCCTCCTCGCGCGAGGTTCAATCACCTTTATATACACGCTGCAGTTTTTCACTCTTGCTCATTCTGGGTTAAAAAAAATAACTGGGTTTATAAAATGGGGAAATAATTTAGGTATGCAGTTTTTTTTTTTAGTGGGGGGCATTTTTTTTTTACTATTTTTGCTGTTTATAATAATAATAATAATGATAATAATAATAATAATAATAAAAAAATTAATAATAAATAATAATAATAATAATAATAATAATAAAAATTATTATTAATAATAATGAGAATAAAAATAATAATAATAATAATAATAATAATAATAATAATAATAATAATAATATAATATAATTATTATTATTATTATTATTATTATTATTATTATTATTATTAATATAATTATTATATTATTATTATTATTATATTATTATTATTATTATTATTATTATTATTATTATTAAATTATTATGAGAATAAAAAAACAATAATATAATAATAATAATAATAATAATAATAATAATAAATAATAATAATAATAATAATAACAATTAATAATAATAAAATAAAGTACTACTTCTTCTTCTTCTTCTTCTTCTTCTTCTTTTTATTATTATTATTATATTATTATTATTATTATTATTATTATTATTATTATTATTATTTGATGATGATGTAACAATGTTACAATAGAAGGGTGGTGTGGAGGGCGTCATCGGGCGAGGTGGTGGGCGTGGGTCTGCTGGTTCACGAATATTTTTTAGGGACACAGGTTCGACACTTCCCATCTCACGCTCCATCAGGTTTCCCTCTCCCTCATTACACTAAAGGTTTGTAGAGAGGAGCTGGTTGGATGAGGGAGGTAGTGGAAAGGAAAAGGTAGTAGGGAAAGGTGGAAAAATGTGAAGGGGGGGATGGATGACGAAGAGAAAGGGAGTATGGGAGAGATAGACAAAGTGAGAGAAGAAAAAGGGCTGAGTAATTGAATAGGGATTGGGGAGAGAGAGTGAAATAGAGGGGATTGAAAGAGGAAGGGGATTTGCGAGGAAGAGGAAAATAGAAGATAATGTGAGGGGAAAACACCAGAGCGTTTGTCCATTAATATATATATAAAACACTCCTGGGACAAGAGAGATTAATATACACAAGCTGAAATGAGAGAAGCAGCAGCCAGGGGCCAAACACTGCAGCTGAACGTGAAGATAAACTACAACATCAGGAAACAGTTTTGCAGTATCAAAGCGGAATTAATGAGTAGGAGGTACACACACACAACACACACAGACACACAGACACACAACACACACAACACACACACACACACACACACACCAAACATCACACAACACACACACACGTACACTCACACACACACACACACACACACACAGTCGTCAACCACCCCCGCTGCCCACCAAGGAAGACAGCCAGCGGTGGCTGTCAGAATACCGACACGCACGATACAAACATCGTTATATTTAGGGCTTCTCCTCTAATTGTGGGTTCGTCAAGGCTCTTTGGGTTCGTCGGAGGGATAGCTGATTCGCGAGAGGGCTAAAGCTAACTAGCTGAGTGTAAAAGACGTGAGGGGGGGAGAGGGGGAGGGAGGGAAGAGATAAAGTATGGATATATTTTTGGAGATAACATTGCCCATTCCATATTCACCCTGTGCATGGTCGCGCGTGAGCACCTGGACACACGGAAAGCCGAGGAACAAGGTACTGAAAGTGTTAATTAACAGCATTATATCTACAAAACTGATATTTTTTCTATTTGTTTCTTTTAATAGGTGGTCAGTCAAGTACACGGTATTCAAGAAAGTTACAGTGACTGCATGATTTACAATTAATGTCATCGTTATCTGCCTGTCATCTGGGGACGATGATGAAAGTGCTTTGTTTATACAGTGTTGTATAATTACCTCGATCATTGTATATATCTGTTACTGTTAACAAGTGTTGTGTTTAATCTGAGAGTTTATCTGGTGAGATGAGTTTCCGGGGGTCAACGCCCCGAGCCGGTCTGTGACCAGCCTCCTTAGGTCAAGTGTCCCAGGTCGACCCACACCAGTCATCTAACACCGGCCCATTTTATACTGATGGGAACATAGACACATGTGGAAATGAAGATCTACTGTCATTCAGTTTCTACTCTTTGGCTGAATCGAAGACCCAGGACCACTCACCGTGTGAAGCGAGTAGCTTAAACCACCAGGCCACAGAGGAAAGACCTGTGCATTTTCCACTCGACTGTCCCACCAGAGTTTAACTACTTGCAAATTTGTGAACAGGTCTAATATATTTGGAAACTCTTGAAGTCAGAGCTCCGCCACCTATAATGAGAATCTGTTTCGTTCTCCTCATTTTAGTCCGATGACTAGAAGACTCACTGAACACATGTATCTATACAAGCACGGCCACGCTCAAACCTTTTTGACACCAACGCTTTGCTGTGTGCGATCACTAACAGCTATGCTAGAGAGAACTCTTGAAGTCAAGTAGCTACAAACACTTAATGGAATTGACGATTTCTCAATTGTCCTACTGATCTACGCTCAGGCGACATAGATTTGAAAGCTTGCTTGAGCCTCATCTTATGTATGAATAGACAAGAAACAAAGTAATTTTTGTTCCCACTATCATAAAGAATAAAAGCACACGCTCGTATATATCCAATGTTCCACTGTAGACACATAGCATTTTAGCGCACGTAGTTCCATGTTTTAATAACATGTTCATTTTTCACATAATTTACCTTTCCATATTACTGGGAATCGCATTTGCTTTGTCTCTTGAAGGTGAGTCCAGGATCTTTCCTTAATTCATGGTATAACTTAATTTCAGAAGTCTGAGCAGACCTCTGCAACACAATTGTTCTCAATGATTTGTTAAGTTTATACCATGAATTAAGGAAAGATCCTGGACGAAACAAAGTAAATGCGATAGTAATTATGGACAAGGTAGATTGCAGTGGAAAAATGAACATGCTATTAGAAGACGAGGGAACTTACGTGCCCCTTAATCCCACCATGAGTGTGTTCATTTAATATCACGTACCACGAGCACCTCCCAATCAGCTCGGAAATCGCTTCCCCAGGAAAATAAAATAATTTAGGATTATTACACTCTTAATCATTTGTTTCATTATATTATTATTATTATTATTATTATTATTATTATTATTTATTATTATTATTATTATTACTTTATTATTATTATTATTATTTATTATTATTATTATTATTATTATTATTATTATTATTATTATTATTATCATTATCATTATTATTATTGTGATTATTATTATTATTATTATTATATTAATAGAAAATATTTACTGCGTAGTTAGTTTTAAGTTATCAAAGTCACTTGTCGATAGATACAAGGCCTGAGTGTTTTGTGTGTGTGTGTGTGTGTGTGTGAGTGTACTCACCTAGTTGAGGTTGCGGGGTCGAGTCCGAGCTCCTGTGTGTGTGTGTGGTGTGTGTGTGTGTGTGTGTGTCTGCGTGTGATTGTGTGCACGCGCTAATGTCTTTGTGTTCGTACGGTGCACATCTTGTGTTATCATGTACAAGAGTATCTCAAGCTTCAATAATGTCACTTTAATTAGTACGAAAACGTCCATGTAAGTATGCAGCGTGTAGCAATTAGATTAGTTACCCCTCACATGCGATCTCTCATCTCTCTCTCTCTCTCTCTCTCTCTCTCTCCTCTCTCTCTCATCTCTCTCTCTCTCTCTCTCCTCTCTCTCTCTCCTCTCTCTCTTCTCTCTCTCTCTCTCTCCCCCTCTCTCTCTCTCTCTTCTCTCTCTCTCTCTCTCTCCCCTCTCTCTCTCTCTCTCTCTCCTCTCTCTTCTCATCTCTCTCTCTCTCTCTCTCTCTCTCTCTCTCTCTCTCTCCTCTCCCCGTCGTGGGCAGAGCACAAAGGAACACAAAGAGGGTAAACAGACTGTGGCGAATGAGTAATACCTGTGCCTTCCTTTAACCTGTCTACCGGTTCGAGTCTCGTGACTGTTTAAGGGGACGGCTGATCCATTATTTCGTGTTTGATACCAGACAGGATTTTACTGGCTCATCCATTTTTTGAGGGAGAATAAAAGGACGACAACAACAACAACGTCGAGATTAACAGCAAAACGACAGCTCCGAAATTAACGACATCGTCGAGAATAACGCATAGAGCGACAACGTCGAGTTTAACAACAACAACAACAACGGCGAGACTACAAACATTACCATCAACCAAACAAACAATAACGGAACCGCAACAACAGAAATGCTTAAACAGAGATAACAACTTAAAGTATTCACCCAAAAGGGGAAAAATAAGCTTTTAGTTAATGGATGGTTTAATTAGCGTTAAAATACTATGTATGTCTACACATGGTCGTATACTCCTGTCCCCTATCCCCTCAGGGAAGGTTCCTTGATGTTGGTGAGGGGCTCTTGATTTAGGGAATTGGATCTGTGCTCCAGTTCATGGAATTAATCCTGAATGCCTTCCACATCCCCCCAGGCGCTGTATAATCCTACGGGTTTAGCGCTTCCGCCACTTGATAATAAAAATAATAATAAAAATAATAATAAAATAATAATAATAAAATCCTGTCCCCTATTATGGGATATTTGTGTATTGTACCAGTCACGATATGTTCATTTTCTTTCCTTAACGTGTCATCTTTTTCACTGGCAGTAAAGGGGTCCCTTGAGCCCAAAAAAAGGGTTAAGGTTAACGCTTAATGCGTATTTTACGCTGAAAGTGCACACTTAATGTGTTGTACCTTAAAAGATATTCGCCTCTTGAAGTTAACCTGATATTGCATTATGCATCTCGACGGATAGCAACGTAGGTAATGCAGTTGGTCGTGCACACTGAAGGATACATCCTGTGGGTGATGTATATACCTATACACACCCCCCTTGCCATATACTTTTAAATAACCTCTCTCCATGTATATCCACAATCCGCCTCTCCTGTATATACACGAATACACACCTCTCCTTTTATTTTTAACTAATACACATCCTCCTTGTATATACACTAAAAAACACCTCTCTTTGTATATACACTAATACACATCTCCTCCATGTATATACACTAATACACCCCTCTCCATGTATTAAAATAACACCCTCCTTGTATAACACTAATACACATCTCTCCTTGTATATACACAATACAAAAACCTCCCTTTTATATAACCAAATACAACCTTTTTTGTATATCCAAATACAACTCTCCATGTAATATACACTAATACAACCTTCTCCTTGTATATACCAATACACAACCTCTCTTTGTATAACCTATTAAATCATCACCTCTCCTTGTTATAATTACACTAATAGCACTACCCTCCCACTGTATATACACTATACACACCTCTCCATTATATACACTAATACACACTCATTTAAGATAACACACTGAGAAACTCATACCTGTCTTTGTATATACCCTGTGACTAAATGATACCACTCACTGAACCTCTACATCTTCATGCAGTTCCAATCCCCCACCCCCAAAAATAAAATCACATGGCCAGTTAATCAGAGGTGAATGATGCCCTATGTTGCCGGTTTTTAAAAGTTTATTACCTTTAGTTTTTTGCTTATATTACTTACTTGGAGGCATTTTCATTATTGAATATTTTCTTATTGTGTGATTTATTGCAATCTATATAAATATATTTATATATTATATAATTATATATATAATATATATATATATACTTTATATATATAAAATTATAAATATATATATATATAATTACAGTTATCTTGAATAATGAAGATGAGGATTTCTGATGATAATGATGAATGTTATATAACAATAATGATATATAATAATAAATATTAATATAATAATAATTAATAATAATAATAATAATACATAATAATTATCATTTTGTATTATAATTATTATTATATACATAATCATTAGGAACGCTAAACTTAGAGAGCACAAGCTCCTGGGATGAGAGTCAGTGAGACTTAATCCGAGTAAGGCAATAACCGCTCCTCCTTTGATCATGAACTCACTCCAGTTGATAAAGTAATAATTTTTACCGTAATTACTAATGAATAAATTTTCAATTGTATAATATCGAATAAGATTTCTGAAGTGGCATATCTAATAGATTGATACAAAAGAAAATTTAATGGATTTGTAATGCGAGTTTGTAATGGAGTTTGTATGGAGCTTTAAAAAAGTTAAAAGTTACATAGATGGTCTTATATCAAAGAGATTTTTGATGAATATTTTAGAGTCAATCAATGCTCCGAGACGTAGATTATGTTTACGTATAAGGGACTGGATTTCTATGGAAAATACTGTTAGAATATATTGTTATTAAATACCCTTGAGAGGGTCTGAAATGAAGAGAGGATTTCACTGTCGCTCATCACCTGTGATTGAGTTGATTCATCCATCACACCTGTGATGTTAATATCATCATTAGCACCTTTATGTTGATTCATCCATCACCCACCTTGATGGTTTTGATTATCCATCACCACTGTATAGGTTATTCATCCATCATCCACCTGACTGGTTGATCATCCATATCCACCTGTGATGGTGTGATTCATCATCACCACCTGTGATGGTTTGATTCATGTCATCATCGCATTGATAGTTGATTCATCCATTCCAATGAATTCATGTGAGTTGATTCATCCATCATCCACATGTGATGGTTGATTCATTTCATCAATTGTGATGGGTTGAATTCATCCATGCGAGCCCTGTGATGGATTGATATCATTTCTCATCCACCTAGAGTCTAGTAGTAGTAACAGTTACCAGTAACCAGTGTACCAGAGATTGATCACTACTAACCGTCTCTGCGTGAATCACGTGTCTCTATTCATATGCCTGTCTGACCAAGCAGGATTTCAACGCCCCCTCACATATGGCACTGTGAGTTAGTCAGTCTACGATAGAGAAGGAGGCAGTCCGGCTGTGGCGCTTCCCATCACTTCCGTCGATTTATTCGTACTACCAGCCTACTTGAGTATTTTTACCCAATCCACGTATTGAACACCCACATACAATGGTTGATTCATCCATCATCCACCTGTGATGGTTGATTCATCCATCATCCCACCTGTGATGGCTGATTTATTCCATCATCCACCTGTGATGGTTGATTCATCATCATCCACCTGTGATGGTTGATTCATCCATCATCCACTGTGAGGGTTGATATTCATATCACATCATCCACCTGTGATGGTTGATTCATCCATCACCACCTGTGATGGATTGATTAACCATCACTACCTGTAGTGTTGACTCATCCAACTCCTCAACCTGCCTATTTTTGCTCATGCCATCAATCCACCTGATGATGGTTGATTCAGCCATCATCCATCTGTGATGGTTTAATTCCTCTATATCACCCACCCTGATGATGATTGATTCAACCACTCACCCCACTGGAATGGTTGAACTTCATCCATCATCCACCTGTGATGGTTGATTCATCCACCATCCACCTGTGATGGTTGATTCATCCATCATCCACCTGTGATGGTTGATTCATCCATCACCCACCTGTGATCGTTGATTCACCATCACCCACCTGTGATAGGTTGATTCAACCTCATCCCCACCTGTGATGGTTTGACCCATCCATCATCCCATCTGTGATGGTTGATTCATCCATCATCACCTGTGATGAGTTGACTCCCATCATCCACCTGTGATGGTTGACTCATCCATCACCACCTGTGATGGTTGATTCATCCATCATCCACCTGCGATGGTTGATTCCCCATCACCCACCTGTGATGTTGACTTCATCCATCATCCACCTGTGATATTTGACTCATCCATCATCCCGCTGTGATGGTTGATTTCGTCCATCATCCACCTGTGATGGTTGATTCATCCATCATCCACCTGTGATGGTTGATTCATCAATCATCCACTGTGATCGTTGATTCATCCATCATCCACCTGTGATGTTGATTCATCCATCATCTACTGTGATGAGATGACTTCATCCATCACCACCTGTGATGGTTGATTCATCCATCACCACCTTGTGATTGATCATCCATTATCCACCTGTGATGGTTGATCTCATCCAATCACCCACCTGTGATGGTTGTTCATCCATCATCCACCTGGATGGTTGATTTCATCCATCACCCACCTATGATGGTTGATTCATCCATCATCCACTGTGATAGGTTGATTCATCCATCACCCACTGTGATGGTTGATTCATCCATCATCCACCTGTGATGGTTCATTCATCCATCACCACCTGTGATGGTTGATTCATCCATCACCCACCTGTGATGGTTGATTCATCCATCAACCACCTGTGATGGTTGATTCATCCATCACCTACCTGTGATAGGTTGATTCATCCATCACCACCTGTGATTGGTTCATTCATCCATCACCCACCTTTGATGATTGATTCATCCATCACCACCTGTGATGGTTGATTCATCCATACCCACCGTGATGGTTGATTCATCCATCACCCACCTGTGATGGTTGATTCACCCATCACCCCACCTGTGATGGTTGATTCATCCATCACACACCTGTGATGGTTGATTCATCCATCACCCACCTGTGATGGTTGATTCTCCATCAGCCACCTGTGATGGTTATTCATCCATCACCACCTGTGATGGTTGATTCATCCATCACCCCCCATGTGATGGTTGATTCATCCATCACCCACCTGTGATGGTTGATTCACCCATCACCCACCTGTGATGGTTGATTCATCCATCACCCACCTGTGATGGTTGATTCATCCATCATCCACCTGTGATGGTTGATTCATCCTCACCCACCTGTGATTGTTGATTCATCCATCACCCACCTGTGATAGTTGATTCATCCATCATCCCCCTGTGATGGTTGATTCACCATCACCCACCTGTGATGGTTGATTCATCCATCATCCACCTGTGATGGTTGATTCATCCATCACCCACCTGTGATTGTTGATTCATCCATCACCCACCTGTGATGGTTGATTCATCCATCATCCACCTGTGATGGTTGATTCATCCATCACCCACCTGTGATGGTTGATTCATCCATCATCC
>NC_069400.1:18034199-18056699 GCF_026875155.1 Cherax quadricarinatus
TTAACGTCTTACAAAGTTACAGGTAAAATATTTACCAGGTAATAAACAATGATTTTGCTATAGCACAAATATTAATGAATATGGGTCACAAGAATCTTCCTCCTAGGCAGTGACTGTGTAGTGATTGTTACCTGCTGAGGTATTTTCCTGAGCTGTGATCATGATAATAAACATTCTCCTTCTGTTCTTCATGCTTCTCCTTTGTATGGACTGATGAAGCCACTGTGTGGCGAAACGTTTCCTTAATAAAGATACCCAAGAATTGCACATGTGTCTAATTTATCAACATGTCCGTTCTGTGAAACATTCATCTACAATGAGCTGTGATCATACTGATTAGTTTCTATTTCCGTGCGCTTTTCATTGTACTTCATCTCCTTAAGTAATGACATTATTCACTTCATTATATTGCACAATGTTCATCCTGTTAAGCTGAAATAAATTTGAATTAACCTCTCTTTTTATTTCTTTTAAATTTTCATTATTTTTGGCCAACTTTTTAAATGAATATGTATTGAATTTATAAACTCCGGTACAATATATAATATAATAATATAATATAATAATAATATAATATAACAGCTTAAAGGGAAGACGAGGACCAGATATTGTAAACAAGGGTATTCCACACTCTACTTGGCTTGAGCGGATTTTTCTGACTAATAATATCGATGATCAGTTGCTAACATTCTAGCAGATGGATGCCAACCAGGAGGAAGCAAGCAGCCAGGAAAATGGCACGGCTGGCAGTACTAGGAGAGGCAAATGTCGGTCATGCTTACAGCTTCGTTGTCTCAACTCTAATGGTTTCCTCCGCAAACACGGTAGTTGCTCTGGTTCAGGATGTCCTCCTGTGGAAAGTGATGAACCAGAGCCACCTCAGGCACCTGAAGCCTCTCCAACAGATTTCATCTCATCAGACAATCTCTTGGAAGCAATTAAAGCAACAGGTACGAGGACACTCACACATTCCCAAAGCAGCCCGTCCTCACGCAGCTGGGAAACTTACAGACCTCCTGAAAAAAGTAAACTATGGTTCCACTATCTTAAATGCTCCACCAACCATCAAGGCATGGCACAACTTGCTACTTTTTGGCAATGTCTGCTTAGCTGTGCCGGAAAAAAGGGGGAAAAGGGGGCTAGCCTCAATGATAATTAAATCCTTAAGAGATTTTCCTAGAGTTGATAACCTCATTCACCTTCCCCATCAAACACAAAAAAGGGAGAGGCAGAACCCCCACTCACTCTACTGACAGTGAAAAAGTCGAGCCCAGGTGAGCAAAAAAATTTGGGAAGAGGGCAACACAGTGGGGGCAATCAGAATTTTTAAACCCAGTGAAGATACAGTTGCTCCAGGGATGCTGACAGGCTGAAGCACTTAGAGGAAAGCACCCTGCCAGGAAACCAAAGTGGAACCAACAGTTCCAACACCTCTGCCCCCCACTATGGAACCTTTGATTGTGGAAGACTCAGACATTTACAAAGAAATAATGTCGTTCCCATCTGGCTCTGCTCGGGGTTTTACACTGGAATAAGGCCACAACATTTAAAGGAAATGGTTAATCCAGTTATTGGGGAAATTGCAGGGGACACTGCTTTCAGAGATCACAAGGTTCGTCAACAATTCCTTGGCTGGTCTGATTTCCTTACGAAATTAGACCTTTCTTTTTTGGTGCAACACTTTGGGGCACTTAAAAAATAACGATGGAGGAATTGGGCCCAAATTGCAGTAGGCAACACGTTACGCCGCTCGTATCCAAAGCGGGCTGTCCGAAGTATTCGTGCACAGGTAGCCACGATGCTTCAACCAAACCAGCTTGGCCTTTGGGTCTCTCAAGGAAGTGAAGCAGCGGTCATGCAACAAGGGCTATATCAACAACCTGCCTGAGGACAATGAAGTGGTTAAATTAGATTTCAAGAATGCGTTCAATCTCCTGAAAAGAGACGTGGTATTAGCAGCAGTACAAGAACATTTCCCTGGTCTCTTCCCTTTTGTTTCAGCTGGGTATAGCAAGGAATCAATGCTTCTCCTTTGGAGAGCATGAAATCACATCATCGGAGGGTGCCCAACAAGGAGATCCTCTTGCATTCATTTCTCTTCTGTATGCAGTTAGGAAATCACAGTCAGACTGACCAGCGAGCAAAACATCTGGCTCCTAGATGAATGGCACACTAGCGGGTACAAGGAGTCCCTCTACATGACCTTACACAGTAATACACGGGGACAGGAAATGGGTCTCACCTGAATCCATCCAAATGTGAATTCATCTCAGTCAGTCAACAAGTGATATATGCAGTGAGATCAAAACTACCAGGAGCAGCAGTCATTCCCCCCACAAAATAGTGTCTTGCTAGGGACACCTCTGGAAGCAATGCCATTGACAAAATTTCTCAGGAAAAATTGGAAAGAGTTAAGGAGAATGGAACAACGAATAGGCAATCTGGACACCCACATGCCTTGTACCTTCTCACAAAGTGTTTGAGTCTGCCCAGGTTGACATATTCCTAAGATGTGCACCTTCATATGATAACCCTATACTGCACGAATATGACAGTATTCTGAGGCAGATTTTTACGAAAGTACTTAACCTTACTCTAGAAGACGGGCAGTGGAACCAAGCTACACTTCCAGTCAGACTAGGAGGCATTGGTGTCCGCAAGTCATCACAGATTGCGTTACCTGCTTTTTGTCCTCGTGTATTGCATCCAGGGGGCTTGTAGCAGCGATTCTCCCCTGAACAACTTTGGGGGACAAGATGGAGTCCAGGACCAAAAAATTCATTGACGGCAGCAATGATCTGGGGTAATCTAACGGGCTCTGAAGCCAGACCTGCCTCCCCCCAACAACTACAAACAATCGCACGGGGATGGTCCAATAGTGAAAATATTGCCTCAACAATGCTTCAGAGTGTGTCAGGGAAGGATAGAGCCGCCCCCTGGCAGTGAGAGCCCCTCATGCTGGGGACTTTCTGTTGGCTGTTCCCAACTCCAGCCTTGGCACACCCCTCGCCCCAAACAGACCATCCGCATCGGTGTGCCCTTTCCCGACTTGCCCCCCCCTATTCTCGCCAAACACAGGTGTATTTGTGGCAGTGAAGCAGCAGACCGATTCGGGTACCATGGTCTTGTGTGCCGTAAATCCGGGGGAAAAGATTGCAAGACTGGGGGAGGTTAACATTATCAAGAGGAGCCTCACAACAGCTGGATGCCCAGCAGTAAGGGGGAGCCACCCCAACTATGCAGATCTGATGGCACCCAGAAGCGTCCGATGGTATCACCCTTCAAGCCTGGACAGATAAAGCAGGTGGTGTGGGACTATACATGTGCATCTACCTTGGCTGATACCTATCCCCAATACACCAGGGAGGAAGGAGGGGCAGCTGCCAGCTTCAGGGAGTCCCAAAAGTCTAGAAAATATGGAGAACTTGCCCATCATTATATGTTTGTTCCCATGGGCTCAGAGACCCTTGGCTCATGGGGGAAAGAGTGCATCTAAATTCCTTAAGGAGCTGGGAAAAAGACTCATACAGGGTAAACTAGGGATCCAGGGCAGCTAGTTTTTTGTTCCAGCGGCTTAATGCGGCTGTTCAAAGGGTAATGCTGCTGTATTTGGGGACACGCCCCAGCTCTGAGGAACTGGATGAGATTTTCGCCTTTTAATCGGTGAATACACACGTAACAACATGTACCGTATATGCCACCTTTATATCAACAATGTATCTCGTAAATCTTCTGTACCATATTATGTAATAAAACATTCCTATTGGTAAAAAAAAATATTAAAAGATGGGGTGGTAGGGGAAGTGGAATATTCAAACGGCTTCAGGAAGAAATCCAAATATTCTTCCTTGAAGCCTTTTTATCCACTTCTCCGAGGCTATGGGTCCCACAATTTACACCAGAGGTGGACCCCATCCTATATAATAATATCTTTATTTCTACAAGTACATGTACAAGGTATACAGACCATAGCTGACATCAATGACATACTACTATATAGAAAGCCACTTGTTATTCAGAGCATTTCGGGCAGATTTGGTCAATTTGTCCCAGGATGCGATCCACACCGGTCGACTAACACCCATGTACCCCTTTTACTGACGGGTAAACAATGGACAGCAGGTATCAAGTATTTTATGAAAACACATCCTAATGTTTCCAGCTGTATTGGGAATCAACCCCCGGAGCACAGTGTGTGAGCTGAGTGAGCCAGCGATCGAGCAACGGGATACTGCACATGGAGAAACCTTGTGGCCCAGATGATGTGTCTCATTGTGTGCTTACTGATTTGTTTCTCAGAGTTTGTACCTGTGTTGGCCCCCCACGCTTTCTTGTCTTCCATCCACAACTTTTCCCCCTCCTCTTAGAAACAAATCTTGGCTCAAGTTGTCTTGAGGGTGACTACTTCATAACTTCTGCTTTCTTACAAGAGGAATGTCCCTATGTTGGTGAAAAGGTTCTTGCTCCAAGGGCCTCTCTGATGCAGGTAAAGAACCCAAGCAATTCAAGGTACACTTCCCACCCCCAAGATCTGTTGACCTTCCGTTTTCCATGGGGTTAGTGCTTCCATGAATACAGTAATAATAATGATGATGATAATATAATAATAATAATAATAATATAATAATAATAATAATAATAATAAAAATAATAATAATAATAATAAATAATAATAATAATATAATAATAATAAAAAATAATTCTAAATATTGCCTTCACTTTTAGTGTATTTGAAAGTAAACAGGTAGCCCCCACAAATATTATGCTTTTTTTTGTATGTCTTAATATCCTCCCCTTGGCTCCTCGTATCAAACATCTGTCTCAGAAGTGTTAGAACATATTTTTAATAATAAAAGAAAATTTCAGCACTAAGAACTATGATCTCTGAGATCATCATTACCCGGTTCAGAACATGTTGCTTCAGTCTATTTCGTCAATTGGGTGCGAAGTTCTGGTGATTTTCCTCACGGGGGATAATGTTCCCTCTTCAAATTGTGGTTTATTAGGAAATTGTTTCCAGTTATGGTATTGATTTTTATTTGTCTTGTAGCTTAATGAAACTAAATCTAACTAAAACTCCTTAATCTAGCCCATCTACAGAAGTTTTTAAGTTGGGGGGAAACAATTCTTCACTGTAAACAGCAGTGCCCAAGTTGACAGAATACCAACCTCACTGAAAAAATCTATAAAAATGGCGTTCTTGACAGTTTTTGGGCCTTTTTTTTTGTATAAAGGCTACAACTACAACTAATTACAGTTTTTCTTAAACTCCCCTCTTTGACCTAAGTCTTCTAGACCATCTTAAGTATTACACACTCTTTTCCCTTTCGAGCCTCACGTATTTGTCTTGGCAAGAGTGCCACAGTTTTTCCGGAAATGTCCACAGGTTCAGGAGCTGTTTTTTTTCCTCGGCGTCACCTTCGACTCCACAAACCAACCTATTTCGTCATAATGCAGAGAGCCTCATTGACTTGTATGTCTTCTTACCTGTTCCTGGTATGTTTGTGTTCCCATACGTTCCCTCCTCATTGTTCACACACACACACACACACACACACACACACACACACACACACACACACAACACACACACACACACACACACACACACACACACACACACACACACACACACACACACACAAAAACATATTCTCTCACATCACATCTCTCGTCCATCCTCTTTACATGTCAGTTACTCTCTCTCTCTCTCTCTCTTCTTTCTCTAACATTCGTTTTTCTTCTCTCTCTTGTTCCACAAACAAGAGAAAGCAGTTCATTCTCTCTCTCCGAGTCCAACAGTTAAACCACAAAATTAAGAGATTAATCCGCTTCCTTGGTTTTATGTACCATTTTTTTCCTCTTGGTTCCAGTCTGGCGTTCTAAAACTTCCGAGAGAGAGAGAGAGAGAGAGAGAGAGAGAGAGAGAGAGAGGAGAGAGAGAGAGAGGAGAGAGAGAGAGAGAGAGAGAGAGAGAGAGAGAGGGGAGTGGGAGAGAGAGAGAGAGAAAGAGAGAGAGAGAGAGTATAATCATAAAATTCTTTAGTAATGCCATTCTCAGAGTAGACTTTCCAGAGGTGCAGTAATAACAACTGCAGCACTTAGTGTGGATTAAGTTTGTGTGTGTGTGTGTGTGTGTGTGTGTGTGTGTGTGTGTGTGTGTGTGTGTGTGTGTGTGTGTGTGTGTGTTGGGGGTCCTGTGAACCCCCCGAATTGTATTAACCGCGTAGTTTCGGGACGGGGTCATGTCTCGGCTCCTAACTCCACCTCTAAATCTTTTGATCTTTTCACGCATGATCCTTATTACACCTTCCACTTATGTCTCTTTGTATTCGATCCTCCTGATTCAAATAATGAATATCTATCTGCCGTATCAGTTCCTCTTAAATTTTGTACGTTTGAATATTGCTCCGTAGTCCTCTCAGCGTAAGCCATCGGGTTTAATTCCAATTTCCTTCTCAAGTCTGGCGTTTTTGGTTGAACAATCCAGGGACTAATTTTGGTTTCACATCTTAAGGGGGCCTCAACACTGGTTCCACATACTCGATGATGGACACAGATGTTGTGTATGCACGTTTGAAGGATTTATGTTTCTGAATGTTGCTCTAAGGTTTGCTAGTACTGAATATACCGCAGAATTTCTAGAGTATGTTTGTAATTCTAATAATGTTTGTTGTAATTTTAACACCGACCTTTACTTTTAACCACCGTCTCCCTCTGCTTCTGGTCTTCTATTGTCATATTCGCATAAGCTTGCCTTCTCTCCAGGAGCCATATGTAGTACCATATCTACGACTTATCCAGATTTTAGCAGGAATTTCTCTCTCTCTCTGTCTCTCACTCTCTCTCTCTTTCTCTCTTTAACTTTCCTGAAGGTAGCCGTTGACCGGTATTAGGAACAGCATAGGTTCACAAAGCGATCCCTGTGGGAGCCCACATGGATCTCTTCCATCTAGATGTTTCATCCATTTCTTTTCCTCTCTTTTATTCATTTTATCCTTTCAGATACTTCTTGATGCACTGGAGCCATTTATCCTTTAGTCCCGCATGTCTTCTAGCTTGCAGATTGGTCTTGCTGGGGCAGCATGTCGAAAGCTTTATTGCAGATCAGAAAGATCTTGTCCACCCAATGTTCTTTTTTACTTTTTATGTATTTGCTGTTAAGCCATGAATTCCAGTAAGTTCATAGGGCAGAATCCCGATCTATAAATCTATGTCGATTTCCATTGATCAATCCTCTCGTCTCCAGATGCACCAATACCATTACTCCTATAATCTTAAACAAAAATTTTTTGTAATATGCAAGTAAAAGATTCATTCCATTTACTTCAGTACCTCCATTAGCTGCATGCTCTTTAATATTTCGAGACCAAATCTGACTATTATCATTTTTCTGTTTGGTGCACCTCAAGCGATTCCTTGAAGACCTTCGCTCAGGGTCGCTCAGTGTTTATTCTTTATCTGCGTTGGTTACAAGGCGTGTCAGAGATCTAACAAAGAGCTAAGAGTAAGTGGTCATTCAACATTCTTCCTCCAAGACATCTATCAAAACTACCTCCTCCATCACCATCATTACTACCACCGCCACCACTATCACCACCACCACCTCTATTACCACAGTTACCCTTACCCCTACCACCACCACCACCATCACCACATCATCCACCACCAGTACGATCAACACAGTTACTTCTTCGAGGCCGTTCAGATAAAGCACTAATTGGGACAGCTTACAGAAGAAGCTGTCATGTTGGACTTGTGTTACTCTGAACCCACTCCTCCCACCTTCTAACATTCTTAACTTCCATCCTACTGCCACACACACACACACACACACACACACACACACACACACACACACAATGCTATTATCCAACCTCAGCTCATTACGAACCCTCATCCTGCTGTATATTCATTATAATTAATTCAAAGGTGTGTCCTATGAAAGACATTAATCATGATACACATATGTTAGCGGGTGAGATATTTAAGCCAGCAGTGGGTCTGAGTTTTCCCCTTACTTGGCATTTCTCAGACGGTCTTATGTCTTAGGGACCTGTTCTGAACGGGAATCAGTCGAACCTTCTGCTTTTCTAGCCTTGTCTCACACATCTAAATAGTACCCTTGATGTATATACGCTGAGATATGCATGCATATCGGCGTACATGAATATATACGTGTATCTGTGCCTAATAATAAACTCACTTACTTACACGATAATCCTTAATCTAGGTGGAAGGATATACTTCATCTCAGCAGACAGCCTTGTTGAGAACTTCCAAGTCTTCTGCTGTCTGTCTTTCCTTGTGCTACGATGTAAAACACGATCGATGGAGACGTGTCCAAGAGGCGCGTACAGCTTCCAGCTGCCCGTCTTGTGGAATGATAGCTGTCTTCTAGCGCCCCACAAAATTTAATTAATCTCTTCCTCACGTCGAGTGTCTCAGCTCGAGTTTTTTTTCACACTTAAGTGTGGAATTTCACACCTTGATTTTATCTGAGAAAGGTCGCTGTCTACCTGAGGTCTACCTATAGTCGATTCTGGGGGTCGTTGCCCCCGTGGCCCGACTCTCAGACAAGGCCTTCACTGGATGGTGGCCTAATCTATCAAACTGTTGGCACTAGCAGTACCCAGTTCAAAACAGACATGTAGGCCTTGATCCACCACGAGACTTGGTCACGGACCGGTTCGCGGGGACATTGACCCCCGAAACCTTCTCCAGGTATACTCCAGGTAAGTTAACTGGGGGTCACTGATATTTCTAGTCCCTCTAATAATATCAATCATCATTTTCTTTTTATTTTGTATTAATTGCATCTTAAGTTCACGATCTCTGTTGGGGAAGAGGATTGCAAAAATTATGTACAGGATGATTTCCACCGCAGGTGGGTGATGGGTGAATCAACCATCACAGGTGGGTGATGGGTGAATCAACCATCACAGGTGGGTGATGGGTGAATCAACCATCACAGGTGGGTGATGGGTGAATCAACCATCACAGGTGGGTGATGGTGAATCAACCATCACAGGTGGGTGATGGTGAATCAACCATCACAGGTGGGTGATGGGTGAATCAACCATCACAGGTGGGTGATGGTGAATCAACCATCACAGGTGGTGATGGAGAATCAGCCATCACAGGTGGGTGATGGGTGAATCAACCATCACAGGTGGATGATGGATGAATCAACTATCACAGGTGGGTGATGGATGAATCAACAATCACAGGTGGGTGATGGATGAATCAACCATCACAGGTGGATGATGGATGAATCAACCATCACAGGTGGGTGATGGATGAATCAACCATCACAGGTGGGTGATGGGTGAATCAACCATCACAGGTGGGTGATGGGTGAATCAACCATCACATGGGGGGTGATGGATGAATCAACCATCACAGGTGGCTGATGGATGAATCAACCATCACAGGTGGCTGATGGATGAATCAACCATCACAGGTGGGTGATGGATGAATCAACCATCACAGGTGTGTGATGGATGAATCAACCATCACAGGTGGGTGATGGGTGAATCAACCATCACAGGTGGGTGATGGATGAATCAACCATCACAGGTGGGTTATGGATGAATCAACCATCACAGGTGGGTGATGGATGAATCAACCATCACAGGTGGGTGATGGATGAATGAACCATCACAGGTGGATGATGGATGAATCAACCATCACAGGTGGGTGATGGATGAATCAACCATCACAGGTGGGTTATGGATGAATCAACCATCACAGGTGGGTGATGGATGAATCAACCATCACAGGTGGGTGATGGATGAATGAACCATCACAGGTGGATGATGGATGAATCAACCATCACAGGTGGGTGATGGATGAATCAACCATCACAGATGGATGATGGATGAATCAACCATCATAGGTGGGTGATGGATGAATCAACCATCACAGGTGGATGATGGATGAACCAACCATCACAGGTGGGTGATTGATGAATCAACCATCACAGGTGGATAATGGATGAATCAATCACCAAAGGTGGGTGATGGATGAATCAACCATCACAGGTGGCTGATGGATGAATCATCTATCACAAGTAGATGATGGATGAATCAACCATCACAGGTGGATGATGGATGAATCAACGATCACACGTGGATGATTGATGAATCAACCATCACAGGTGGATGATGGATGAATCAACCATCTCAGGTGGATGATGGACGAATCAACCATCACAGCTGGGTGATGGATGAGTCAAATATCACAGGTGGATGATGGATGAGTCAACATCACAGGTGGGTGATGGGTGAATCAACCATCGCAGGTGGATGATGGATGAATCAACCATCACAGGTGGGTGATGGATGAGTCAACCATCACAGGTGGATGATGGGTCAGTCATCACAGGTGGATGATGGATGAATCAACCATCACAGATGGATGATGGATGGGTCAACCATCACAGGTGGGTGATGGTTGAATCAACTATCACAGGTGGGTGATGGTTGAATCAACGATCACAGGTGGGTGATGGATGAATCAACCATCACAGGTGGATGATGGATGAATCAACCATCACAGGTGGATGGTGGATGAATCAACCATCACAGGTGGATGATGGATGAGTCAACCATCACAGGTGGGTGATGGTTGAATCAATCATCACAGGTGGGTGATGGAGGAATCAACCATCACAGATGGATGATGGATGAATCAACCATCACAGGTGGATGATGGATGAGTCAACCATCGCAGGTGGGTGATGGATGAGTCAACCATCACAGGTGAGTGATGGTTGAATCAATCATCACAGGTGGGTGATGGATGAATCAACCATCACAGGTGGATGATGGATGAATCAACCCTCACAGGTGGATGATGGATGAATCAACCATCACAGGTGGATGATGAATGAATCAACCATCACAGGTGGATGATGGATAAATCAGCCATCACAGGTGGATGATGGATGAATCAACCATCACAGGTGGATGATGGATGAATCAACCATTGTCATGTGGGGTTCGAAACGTGGATTGGGTAAAAATACTCAAGTAGGCTGGTAGTACGTATATTATAACGACGGAAGTATGGGAAGCGCCACAGCCGGACTGCCTCTCTTCTCTCTATCGTAAGACTGACTAACTCACAGTGCCCATATGTGAGGGGGCGTTTGAAATCCTGCTATGGTCAGCAGCAATATGAATAGAGACAGTGATTCACGCAGAGACGGTTGGTAGTGAGTCATCTACTGGTACACTGGTTACTGGTAACTGGTTACTACTACTGAGACCATCATAGGTGGCTGATGGATGAATCAACCATCACAGGTGGCTGATGGATGAATCAACCATCACAGGTGGATGATGAATGAATCAACCATCACATGTGGATGATGGATGAATCAACCATCACAGGTGGCTGATGGATGAATCAACCATCACAGGTGGATGATGAATGAATCAACCATCACAGGTGGGTGATGAATGAATCAACCATCACAGGTGGATGATGGATGAATCAACCATCACAGGTGGATGATGGATGAATCAACCATCACAGGTGGCTGATGGATGAATCAACCATCACAGGTGGCTGATGGATGAATCAACCATCACAGGTGGCTGATGGATGAATCAACCATCACAGGTGGCTGATGGATGAATCAACCATCACAGGTGGATGAGCAGACAGTGAAATCCGTCTCTCTTTCAGACCCTCCAGGGTATTTACTGCACAATAATTCTCCAGTATTTTCCCATAAGAAACCAGCTCCCTTATACGTAAACAAATCTACGTCTCGGAGCATTGATGACTCTAATATTCATCAAAATCTCTTTGATATAAGACCATCTATGTAACTCTTTTTTTTATCAAGCTCCATTACAAACTCCATTACAAACTCCATTACAAACTCCATTCAAATTTCTTTTGTATCAATTCTTATTAGAAATGCCACTATCAGAAATCTATTCGATATTCAACTAATTGAAAATTTATTCATTAGTAATTACGGTAAATAAATTAATTACTATTATCAACCTAGCGAGTGAGTTCATGATCAAAGGGACTGGAGCGGTTCTTGCCTTTACTCGGATTAAGTCTCACTGACTCTCATTCCCAGGAGCTCTGTGCTCTCTAAAGGTTTAGCGCTTCCTAATGATTATGTAATAATAATAATAATAATAACAATAATGATAATTATTATTATTATTATTATTATTATTATTATTATTATTATTATTATTATTATTATTATTATCATTATTGTTATTATTAACATCATCATCATCATCATCAGAAATCCCTCATCTTCATTATTCAAAGATACACATGTAACTATATATATATATATATATATATATATATATATATATATATATATATATATATATATATATATATATATATATATATATATATATATATATATATATATATAAAGATTGCAATAAATGCACAAATAAGAAAAATATTCAATAATGAAATGCCTCCAATAAGAATAAAGCAAAAAACTAAAGGTAATAAAACATTTTAAAAACCGCAACATAGGGATCATTCACCTTGATTAAATGGCCATGTGATTTTTTTTTGGGGGGGGGGGAGTGGAACTGCTGAAGATTAGAGGTCAGTGAGTTGTATCATTTGAGTCACAGGGTATATACAAGACAGGTATGAGTTTCTCAGTGTGTATCTTCAAGGAGAGGTGTGTATTAGTGTATATACATGGAGAGGTGTGTATTAGTGTATATACATGGAGAGGTGTGTATTAGTGTATATACAAGGAGAGGTGTGTATTAGTGTATATACAAAGAGAGGTGTGTATTAGTGTATATACAAGGAGAGGTGTGTATTAGTGTATATACATGGAGAGGTGTGTATTAGTGTATATACAAAGAGAGGTGTGTATTAGTGTATATACAAGGAGAGGTGTGTATTAGTGTATATACAAGGAGAGATGTGTATTAGTGTATATACAAGGAGAGGTGTGTATTAGTGTATATACATGGAGAGGTGTGTATTAGTGTATATACATGGAGAGATGTGTATTAGTGTATATACAAAGAGAGGTGTTTACTAGTGTATATACAAGGAGAGATGTGTATTAGTATATATAAAAGGAGAGGTGTGTATTCGTGTATATACAAGGAGAGGCGTGTATTAGTGGATATACATGGAGAGAGGTGTATTAATAGTATATGCAAGGAGAGGTGTGTATTAGTGTATATACATCACCTACAGGAATGTATCCTTCAGTGTGCATCGACCAACATGCATGTATCTCTACGTATGTCTATCCGCTCGAGATGCATATATGCATATATCAGTGTATATACTTCAAGAGGCGAATATCTTTTAAGAGTACACACACATTGACGTGTGCATCTTTCAGCGTATATACGCATTAAGCGTTAACCTTAAACCCTGTTTTGGGTCTCAAGGCATCATTGACTGCCAGTGAACAGATGACACGTTAAGGAATGAAAATGAACAATATCGTGACTGGTACAATACACAAGTATCCCATACATAGGGGACAGGATTATTATTATTATTATTATTATTATTATTATTATTATTATTATTATTATTATCAAGTGGCGAAGCGCTAAACCCGTAGGATTATACAGCGCCTGGGGGGATGTGGAAGGCATTCAGGATTAATTCCATGAACTGGAGCACAGATCCAATTCCCTAAATCAAGAGCCCCTCACCAACATCAAGGAACCTTCCCTGAGGG
The DNA here is from genome assembly GCF_026875155.1 of Cherax quadricarinatus. Taxonomy (NCBI): domain Eukaryota; kingdom Metazoa; phylum Arthropoda; class Malacostraca; order Decapoda; family Parastacidae; genus Cherax; species Cherax quadricarinatus. The sequence continues at coordinate 18,047,920 of NC_069400.1, forward strand.
GATAGGGGACAGGAGTATACGACCATGTGTAGACATACATAGTATTTAACGCTAATTAACCATCCATTAACTAAAAGCTTATTTTTCCCCTTTTGGGTGAATACTTTAAGTTGTTATCTCTGTTTAAGCATTTCTGTTGTTGCGGTTACCGTTATTGTTTGTTTGGTTGATGGTAATGTTTGTAGTCTCGCCGTTGTTGTTGTTGTTGTTAAACTCGACGTTGTCGCTCTATGCGTTATTCTCGACGATGTCGTTAATTTCGGAGCTGTCGTTGTTGCTGTTAATCTCGACGTTGTTGTTGTTGTCGTCCTTTTATTCTCCCTCAAAAAATGGATGAGCCAGTAAAATCCTGTCTGGTATCAAACACGAAATAATGGATCAGCCGTCCCCTTAAACAGTCACGAGACTCGAACCGGTAGACAGGTTAAAGGAAGGCACAGGTATTACTCATTCGCCACAGTCTGTTTACCCTCTTTGTGTTCCTTTGTGCTCTGCCCACGACGAGAGGGAGAGAGAGAGAGAGAGAGAGAGAGAGAGAGAGAGAGAGAGAGAGAGAGAGAGAGAGAGAGAGAGAGGAGAGAGAGAGAGGAGAGGAGAGAGAGAGAGATGAGAGAGAGAGAGAGAGAGAGAGAGAGAGAGAGAAGAGAGAGAGGAGAGAGAGAGAGAGAGAGAGAGAGAGAGAGAGAGAGAGAGAGAGAGAGAGAGAGAGAGAGAGAGAGATGAGAGATCGCATGTGAGGGGTAACTAATCTAATTGCTACACGCTGCATACTTACATGGACGTTTTCGTACTAATTAAAGTGACATTATTGAAGCTTGAGATACTCTTGTACATGATAACACAAGATGTGCACCCGTACGAACACAAAGACATTAGCGCGTGCACACAATCACACGCTGACACACACACACACACACACACACACACACACAGGAGCTCGGACTCGACCCCCGCAACCTCAACTAGGTGAGTACACTCACACACACACACACACACACACAAACACTCAGGCCTTGTATCTATCGACAAGTGACTTTGATAACTTAAAACTAACTACGCAGTAAATATTTTCTATTAATATAATAATAATAATAATAATAATCACAATAATAATAATGATAATGATAATAATAATAATAATAATAATAATAATAATAATAATAATAATAATAATAATAATAATAATAATAATAATAAAGTAATAATAATAATAATAATAATAATAATAATAATAATAATAATAATAATAATAATAATGAAACAAATGATTAAGAGTGTAATAATCCTAATTATTTTATTTTCCTGGGGAAGCGATTTCCGAGCTGATTGGGAGGTGCTCGCTGGTACGTGATATTAAATGAACACACTCATGGTGGGATTAAGGGGCACGTAAGTTCCCTCGTCTTCTAATAGCATGTTCATTTTTCCACTGCAATCTACCTTGTCCATAATTACTATCGCATTTACTTTGTTTCGTCCAGGATCTTTCCTTAATTCATGGTATAACTTAACAAATCTTTGAGAACAATTGTGTTGCAGAGGTCTGCTCAGACTTCTGAAAGTTAAGTTATACCATGAATTAAGGAAAGATCCTGGACTTCACCTTACGAAGCAGACAAAGCAAATGCGATAGTAATTATGGACAAGGTAAATTATAGTGGAAAAATGAACATGTTATTAAAAGACATAGGAACTTACGTGCCGCTAAAATGCTATTGTTGTCTACAGTGGTACATTGGATATATACGTAGCGTGCTGCTCTTCTATTCTTTATGATAGTGGGAACAAAAATTAACTTTGTTTCCTTGTCATATTCATCACATAAGATGAGGCTCAAGCAAAGCTTTCAAATCTGTCCGCCTGAGCTGGTAGACTTCAGTAGGACAATTGAGGAAATCGTCAAATATTCCATTAAGTGTTCTGTAGCTACTTGAACTTCAAGAGTTTCTCTCTACATAGCTATTAGGTGATCAGAAACACAGCCAGAAGCGTTGGTGTCAGAAAAGGTTTGAGCGTGAGGCTGTGTTATGTACTACATGATCTTCACATCGTGTAATCAGGATGAACAAATCTCATTATAGCGCTAGAAAGGGAGCGCAGAGATATCCAAAATAAACAGAATTCATAATATTGCAAGGTTAACCGTGGCGTCGGAGGACAGATTGCAGCAGTTTCCAAAAAACACTGTTACAACAGATATTTGCAAGTAGTTAAAACCTGGTGGGTAACAAAGATTCGAGTAGTAAACTGCACAGGTCTTCCTCTGGTGGCCTTAGTGGTATAACAGCTCCTTACACTTCTTGAATGACCGGTGTACCTGGCTATTAAAAGAAACAATAGAAAACAGTTGTGAAATGGTTAGTAAACATTTGAGTGTTTCTTTCCCACTTTCGTGTTGTCTATGTTCCCATCAGGTAAAATGGGACAGTGGGAATTGGTTAGGTCGACTGGTTAGGTCCAAATTCCTGGTAACTTCCTAAGGAGCCCGGTCACAGACCCCCCCGGTCTTTACACTCAGCGGCGTTGACCCCCGGAATCCTATCCTCCGATAAACCAAAGCATTAACGAACACAATTGTTAAAGTAACCATATATACATGATCGAGGTAATTATTACAACACTGTATAAACAAAGCACTTTCATCATCGTCCCCAGATGACAGGCAGATAACGATGACATTAATTGTAAATCATGCAGTCACTGTAACTTTCTTGAATACCGTGTACTTGACTGACCACCTATTAAAAGAAACAAATAGAAAAAATATCAGTTTTGTAGATATAATGCTGTTAATTAACACTTTCAGTACCTTGTTCCTCGGCTTTCCGTGTGTCCAGGTGCTCACGCGCGACCATGCACAGGGTGAATATGGAATGGGCAATGTTATCTCCAAAAATATATCCATACTTTATCTTTCCCTCCCTCCCCCTCTCCCCCCCTCACGTCTTTTACACTCAGCTAGTTAGCTTTAGCCCTCTCGCGAATCAGCTATCCCTCCGACGAACCCAAAGAGCCTTGACGAACCCACAATTAGAGGAGAAGCCCTAAATATAACGATGTTTGTATCGTGCGTGTCGGTATTCTGACAGCCACCGCTGGCTGTCTTCCTTGGTGGGCAGCGGGGGTGGTTGACGACTGTGTGTGTGTGTGTGTGTGTTGTGTATGTGGTGTGTGTGTGTGTGTGTGTGTGTGTGTGTGTGTGTGTGTGTGTGTGTGTGTGTGTGTGTGTCTGTGTGTCTGTGTGTGTGTGTGTGTGTGTACCTCCTACTCATTAATTCCGCTTTGATACTGCAAAACTGTTTCCTGATGTTGTAGTTTATCTTCACGTTCAGCTGCAGTGTTTGGCCCCTGGCTGCTGCTTCTCTCATTTCAGCTTGTGTATATTAATCTCTCTTGTCCCAGGAGTGTTTTATATATATATTAATGGACAAACGCTCTGGTGTTTTCCCCTCACATTATCTTCCTATTTCCTCTTCCTCGCAAATCCCCTTCCTCTTTCAATCCCCTCTATTCACTCTCTCTCCCCAATCCCTATTCAATTACTCAGCCCTTTTTCTTCTCTCACCTTTGTCTATCTCTCCCATACTCCCTTTCTCTTCGTCATCCATCCCCCCCTTCACATTTTTCCACCCTTTCCCTACTACCTTTTCCTTTCCACTACCTCCCTCATCCCAACCAGCTCCTCTCTACAAACCTTTAGTGTAATGAGGGAGAGGAAACCTGATGGAGCGTGAGATGGGAGTGTCGAACCTGTGTCCTCAAAAAATATTCGTGAACCAGCAGACCCACGCCCACCACCTCGCCCGATGACGCCCTCCACACCACCCTTCTATTGTAAACATTGTTACATCATCATCAAATAATAATAATAATAATAATAATAATAATAATAATAATAATAATAATAATAATAATAAAAAGAAGAAGAAGAAGAAGAAGAAGAAGAAGTAGTACTTTATTATTATTATTATTATTGTTATTATTATTATTATTATTATTATTATTATTATTATTATTATTATTATTATTATTATTAGTTTTTTTTATTCTCATTAATAATAATAATAATAATAATAATAATAATAATAATAATAATAATAATAATAATAATAATATAATAATAATAATATTATATTAATAATAATAATAATAATATAATTAATAATAATATATTATTATTATTATTATTATTATTATTATTATTATTATTATTATTATTATTATTATTATTTTTATTCTCATTATTATTAATAATAATTTTTATTATTATTATTATTATTATTATTATTATTATTATTATTTTTATTATTATTATTATTATTATTATCATTATTATTATTATTATAAACAGCAAAATAGTAAAAAAAAAATGCCCCCCACTAAAAAAAAAACTGCATACCTAAATTATTTCCCCATTTTATAACCCAGTTATTTTTTTTAACCCAGAATGAGCAAGAGTGAAAAACTGCAGCGTGTATATAAAGGTGATTGAACCTCGCGCGAGGAGGAGGAGACTGAGCAAGATTAATGGACGAGGAGGTAGGTGGTAACCTGGCAGCATCCCCCAGCCGCCGCCTCTATACTTGTTCCACCTAGGGAAGGAAAAAATACACATTTGTCTATCGTGGTCTTAAAAGGCTTTACCTATCATGCCTAACTTGTTATGGCTATGACCATTAACATTATGTAAATATTTGTAATAATAATAATAATAATAATATAATAATAATAATAATATAATAATAATAATAATAATAATAAATTATTATTATTATTATTATTATTATTATTATTATTATTATTTTTATTATTATTATTATTATTATTATTATTATTATTATTATTATTATTATTTTTATTATTATTATTATTATTATTATTATTATTATTATTATTATTATTATTATTAATTTGTGATTATTATTGTTATTATTGTTGTTGTTGAAAAAATTAAATTAAGATAAAAATGAAACGAGAAGAGAAATTAAAGAGCAAGAAATGAATGAGAAGAGAGAATAGAGAGGAGAGAGAAAGAAGAGAAAGAGGAAAAGTGTTGTGAGGGAGAGAGAGAGAGAGGAGAGAGAGAGAAGAGAGGAGAGAGAGAGAGGAGAGAGAGAGAGAGAGTAAGAGAAGAGAGAGAGAGGAGAGAGAGAGAGAGAGAGAGAGAGAGAGAGAGAGAAGTGGCAAGAGGAAAGACCAGATAACAAAAGTGAAATGAAAGAGAATTCAGGGGAAAGGTGTGAAGAGAGAGAGAGGATAAGGGATAGAATATAAAGAGAAAACTTAGAGAAGATGAAGACTAGAGGGAAGACCTGGTGTTTACCTGGAGAGAGTTCCGGGGGTCAACGCCCCCGTGGCAGGAGAGAAATGAGAGAAGAGAGAGGAGGCGAGAAGAGAGAAGAGAGAGGAGATAATGGAAAGGAGAATGGGGAGTGGAAATAAGAGTCTGTACATGAATGGTTTACAATATAGACAAGATGAAAATCAGGCACGTGTGCGACAACGTCATGGAATCTTGGTTACCTGGAGGTTACCTGGAGGTTATTCCGGGGATCAACGCCCCCGCGGCCCGGTCCATGACCAGGCCTCCCGATGGATCAGGGCCTGATCAACTAGGCTGTTACTGCACATCTACTACTACTACTACTACTACTACCACCACCACTAACCCATCCACTGGATATGACCTATTTCCACTGGGGAATCCCGCCTACCGGTGATTATGCCCTTGTCTACTACCCGTCCCTTTCCACCTGACGCGAGTATGTAAGCGCCAGCCTTCTCGCCTGTGAACCAGATTCTTCACGACTATGGTGCTCTTCACACTAACTCAGAGGCTGAGGGACTGGTTACCTCATCTTTTGTATATAGTTCTTATATTCCAGTTATGTCCTTGAATTTGTATTGATGGCGAAACGTCTTGAGAGGTTTACCTAGAGTCTACCTGGAGAATGTTAAGAGGGTTAACGCCCCCCTCGGCCTGTTTCCCGACCAGTCCTCTCGGTGGATCAGGCATAATCAGCCAGGCAGTTACTGATGGCTGCACGCACTCCAGCATGCGAACCATATCTCGTTTGATCAGAAAATGACTTTAGGAACCTATCCAGTTCCATCTTGAAGACAGCCAACTGTCTGCCAGTATTCTCCCTTCTGATGGTGGGACGCTGCTGAATAGTCTTGGAGTATACATGGGAGGGGATGGGAGAGGAAGAGGTCCCTCCTAGGACAATAACAAATGAGATTGTTATTAGTGAGGAAAATTTATCCTGCTCCACCTGGAATTAATTATTCCTTCATCTTCCCCCACCTGCCTTAGTTGATGGTGGTGGTGGTGGTGGTGGTGGTGGTGGTGGTGGTGGTGGTGGTGGTGGTGGTGGTGGTGGTGGTGGTGGTGGTGGTGGTGGTGGTGGTGGTGGTGGTGGTGGTGGTGGTGGGTGGCGGTGGTGGTGGTGGTGGTGTGAGTGGCGGTGGCGGTGGTGGTGGTGGTGGTGGTGGTGGCGGTGGCGGTGGTGGGGTGGGGTGGGGTGGTGGTGGTGGTGGTGGTGGGGTGGGTGGTGGTGGTGGTGGTGGTGGGGTGGTGGTGGTGGTGGTGGTGGTGGTGGTGGTGGTGGTGGTTGGTGGTGGTGGTGGTGGTGGTGGGCGGTGGGGGTGGTGGTGGTGGTGGGTGGTGGTGGTGGTGGTGTTGGTAGATGGTGGTAGGTGGTGGTGGTGAGGAGTGGTTGGTGGTGGTGGTGGTGATATGGTAGTATGGTGTAGTGGTGGTGGTGGTGATAATGGTAGTACTGGTAGTAGGTGGTGGTGGTGGGTGATAATGGTAGTACTGGTAGTAGTGGTGGTGGTGGTGGTGATAATGGTAGTACTGGTAGTAGTGGTGGTGGTGGTGATAATGGTAGTATGGTAGTAGTGGTGGTGGTGGTGATATGGTAGTACTGGTAGTAGTGGTGGTGGTGGTGATAATGGTAGTACTGGTAGTAGTGGTGGTGGTGGTGATAATGGTAGTACTGGTAGTAGTGGTGGTGGTGGTGATAATGGTAGTACTGGTAGTAGTGGTGGTGGTGGTGATAATGGTAGTACTGGTAGTAGTGGTGGTGGTGGTGATAATGGTAGTACTGGTAGTAGTGGTGGTGGTGGTGATAATGGTAGTACTGGTAGTAGTGGTGGTGGTGGTGATAATGGTAGTACTGGTAGTAGTGGTGGTGGTGGTGATAATGGTAGTACTGGTAGTAGTGGTGGTGGTGGTGATACTGGTAGTACTGGTAGTAGTGGTGGTGGTGTGATAATGGTAGTACTGGTAGTAGTGGTGGTGGGATAATGGTAGTACTGGTAGTAGTGGTGGTGGTGGTGATAATGGTAGTACTGGTAGTAGTGGTGGTGGTGGTGATAATGGTAGTACTGGTAGTATGGGTGGTGGTGGTGATAATGGTAGTACTGGTAGTAGTGGTGGTGGTGGTGATACTGGTAGTACTGGTAGTAGTGGTGGTGATAAGGTAGTATGGTAGTAGTGGTGATAATGGTAGTACTGGTAGTAGTGGTGGTGGTGTGATAATGGTAGTACTGGTAGTAGTGTGGTGGTGTGATACTGGTAGTACTGGTAGTATGGTGGTGGTGGTGATAATGGTAGTACTGGTAGTAGTGGTGTGTGGTGATACTGGTAGTACTGGTAGTAGTGGTGGTGGTGGTGGTGGATAATGGTAGTACTGGTAGTAGTGGTGGTGGTGGTGATAATGGTAGTACTGAATAGTGTGGGTTACTGGTAGTACTGGTGTAGTGGTGGTGGTGGTGATAATGGTAGTACTGGTAGTAGTGGTGGTGTGTGTATATGGTAGTAGTGGTTGGTGGTGGTGGTATGGTAGTACTGGTAGTAGTGGTGGTGGTGGTTGGTGATAATGGTAGTACTGGTAGTAGTGGTGGTGGTGGTGGTGTGTGATAATGGTAGTACTGGTAGTAGTGGTGGTGGTGGTGATAATGGTAGTGCGAGTATGTGTAGTATGGTAGTAGTGGTGGTGGTGATAATGGTAGTACTGGTAGTAGTGGTGGGTGGTGGTGATAATGGTAGTACTGGTAGTAGTGGTGGTGGTGGTGATAATGGTAGTACTGGTAGTAGTGGTGGTGGTGGTGATAATGGTAGTACTGGTAGTAGTGGTGGTGGTGGTGATAATGGTAGTACTGGTAGTAGTGTGGTGGTGTGATAATGGTAGTACTGGTAGTAGTGGTGGTGGTGGTGATAATGGTAGTACTGGTAGTAGTGGTGGGTGTGAAATGGTATACATGGTATATGTGATGGTATACGAGTAGTGGTGGTGGTGGTGATAATGGTAGTACTGGTAGTAGTGGTGGTGGTGGTGATAATGGTAGTACTGGTAGTAGTGGTTGGTGGATAATGGTAGTACTGTAGTAGTGGTGGTGGTGAGAGAAGTATGGTGTATATGGTAGTACTGGTAGTAGTGGTGGTGGTGGTGATAATGGTAGTACTGGTAGTAGTGGTGGTGGTGGTGATAAGTATGGTAGTATGGGTGTAGTATGGAGTAGTGGTTGATACTGGTAGTACTGGTAGTAGTGGTGGTGGTGGTGATAATGGTAGTACTGGTAGTAGTGGTGGTGATACTGGTAGTACTGGTAGTAGTGGTGGTGGTGGTGATAATGGTAGTACTGGTAGTAGTGGTGGTGGTGGTGATAATGGTAGTACTGGTAGTAGTGGTGGTGATACTGGTAGTACTGGTAGTAGTGGTGGTGGTGGTGATAATGGTAGTACTGGTAGTAGTGGTGGTGGTGGTGATAAT
>NC_069400.1:18061699-18064199 GCF_026875155.1 Cherax quadricarinatus
CAGCGGAGAAGAAAGTGATTACATAGGGGAACACTTCACTTGGAGGTCCCAAGGTGGTAATAGCAGTGATGTATAACCACCACAGAACAGCAGGAGGCCAAGGCAAGAGTACGACGAGAGCAATAGAGCGATGGTTGACACACTGGCTAGAGTGGCCAGAGAGCTCATGCATGCGGGCAAAGCTCCTGATCATGGGTGACTTTTAACCACAAAAGGGGATCGATTGGGGGGAACTTGGACCCCCCATGGGGGCCAAGATACATGGAGGGCTAAGATGATGGAGGTTTGGGACTGGAAAAAATTCATTGTGCCAACACGTAAGGGACACTACAAGAGGAGAGGAGGAGGATGAACCAGCAAGGTGGATATTATTCACCTTGAGTAGTGCAGATATCGAGGACATCACATATGAAAGACAACTTGGGGCCAGTGACCATGTGGTTTTAAGCTTCGAATACACAGTAGAGCTACAAGTGGAGGGAGAAGCAGGAAGGCCAGGACGAATGAAACCAAACTACAAGAAAGGGGACTACACAGGGGTGAGGAACTACCTGAACGGGGTTCGTGGGACAGAAACTGGCAGGGGAAGCCAGTTAATGAGTGATGGGGAAAATGTAGCAACAAAATGCAAGGAGGCTGAGGAGAGGTTTGTACCCAATGGTAACAGGAATAATGAAAAAGCCAGGATGAGCCCAAAGGTTTACCCCAAAAGGTGCAGGGAGGCAAAAACCAAGTGTGCTAGGGAATGGAAGAAATATAGAAGGCAAAGGACCCAGGAGAATAAGGAGAACAGTCGTAGAGCCAGAAACGAATATGCACCCGATAAAGGGAGGCCCAAAGACAAATATGAAAATGACATAGCAGCGAAAGCCAAATCTGACCCGAAACTGTTGTACAGCCACATCAGGAGGAAAAACAACAGTCAAGGACCAGGTAATCAGGCTAAGGAAGGAAGGAGGAGAGACAACAAGAAATGACCGTGAAGTATGTGAAGAACTCAACAAGGATTCAAAGAAGTGTTCCCCAGAGGAGACAGAAAGGGGCTCCAGAAAAAAACGGAGAGGTGGGGCACACCACCAAGTGTGGACACAGTGCACACAACCGAGGAAAAGAAGTGAAGAGGCTTCTGAGTGAGCTAGATACCACAAAGGCAATGGGGCCAGATAACATCTCCCCATGGGTATTGAGAGAGGGAGCAGAGGGGCTATGTGTACCCCTAACAAAATATTCAATACATCTATCGAAACAGGGAGATTGCCTGAGGCATGGAAGACAGCAAATGTAGTCCCAATCTTTACAAAGGGACAGCTGAAGCTTTAAATACGACCGTGTCACTGCATGTATGTATGCAAAATCAGGGAGAAGTTATCAGGGAAGATGGGGGAAAACCCCTAAAAAGGGAACGATCTCCAACAGCAGCCAAAATGGTTTGGGGGGGAAATCCTGTGTCAAAAAACCTACTGGAGTTTATGACATGGTGCAAAAGAAGACAAGGGGGAGGGGGTGGGTGGATTGCATTTTTTGGACTGAAAGAAGGCGTTTGACACAGTTCCACACAAGAGTTTGGTGCAAAAACTGGAGGACCAAGCAGGGATAAACGGGGAAAGGCCTACAATGGATCGGGAAAATTTGTCGGGAAGCAGAGCGAGTCATGGTACGTGGCGAGGTTCGATGGGCCCCTGTGACCGCGGGGTCCGCAGGGGTAGTCCCGGACAAATGCGTTTCTGGTATTTGTGAACGAAGACGGAAGGAATGACTTGAGGTGTCCCTGTTTTCGGACGTTTAAGTTGATGAGAAGAAATTTTACTCGATCGAAGACAGGAGAACTACAAAGGGATTGGACAGGGGGCAGGGGGCCTAGTCCCGAAAGGCATGGGTTAATCCCCCCAAGTGCAAAGTCTGAAGATTGGGGAAGGGCAAAGAAGGGGCCCCAGACGGAGACGTTAGAGGGTCGAGCTACAAAAACCCCACTCAAGGAAAAAGTTTGGGGTGAGTATAACACCAGGCAATTCCCGAAACGCACATCAACCCAAAAATGCTGCAGCATATGGGGCCTAGCAAAACCCCAGAACAGCATTCCCACATCTTAAAAAGGAATCATTAGGGGCCCCGTAAGTGTACGTTGGCCCATATTGGAGTATGCGGGGACCAGTTTGGAACCCACACCTGCCAAGCACGTGAAAAAACTAGAGAAAATGAGAGGTTTTTCAACAAGGGCTAGTCCCGAGCTAAAAGGTATGTCCTGAGGAGAGGTTAAGGGAAATCAACCTGACGACATGGAGGAAGGAGAGATAGGGGGGCATGATAAGACATACAAAATACTGAGAGGAACTGACAAAGGGGGACAAAGAAGGATGTTCCAAAATTGGCACGTAAAAAGGGGCACAGTTTGGGAAACTGAAGACACGATGAATCAAGGGGGTTAGGAAGTATTTCTTCAGCCAAGAGTAGTCGTAAAATGGAATAGTTTGGGAAACATTAGTGGAGGGGGATCCCCTAC
>NC_069400.1:18071699-18079199 GCF_026875155.1 Cherax quadricarinatus
AAGGGCCTGTGGATGTGCACAATATCATGCTGGAGTAACACCAAAACGGAGTATCAGAAACTGACGGGCGAAACGTTTCCACAGTCAAGCTTCCCAGATATTAAGCAAGTGTCTCAGTCTTCAACTTGTCGAATTTCTAGACTACATACATCAACACCAAGATGCAGTTTAATACCTTCATCAAAGACAACTTTTCTCCCATGTTAGCTTCTGTGTGGAAAAAAAAAAGTCGTAGGTAGCATGTTAGTAATGTATCAGTAACGTAGTACACTGGCATAGTTTGAGTTACTTAAACCTTACTCAGCCATTGCTTACCCAGACATAATGTGCCACTCTGCTTCAGTACTGATACTTTATTGACAAATAAAAGCATCCAAAAGCCATTTGGTCCATGTTATCTGCATTTACATCAATTTACATCACAGGCTATTTCCAGTACACTAACATGAATGTCAACGAGCCCACATATCAGCCTAATTACTTTAACAAACTCAGCGAAGAGTCAGTCAGAAGATCTGGCGACCGGCTCATTCTAAGATATTAATAAAATTTTTCCACCTTACTTTCATCTTACTTTTCTAAAAAAAAATATTTCTCTTTTAAAATGAATCCCTTTTGGAGAAACTCATGATAAAAAAAAATGTTAATGTTTACTGGTTATAACGCAGATCAAGACACAGTGGTGATTATATTACTGGTACAGGCTGATGAACACGACACATGTATACCCATGTGTCGCACATGTGTCTTATTCATCACACTGTAGTGATTCCTCAAAAAAAAGGTCTTTCGAACTTCGATATTTTGTACTAACAGTACATAGAACAACGGGTGGTCTTTTGCATCCGCTTGTCTGATAGCAGATTAGTGCTGTCAGCACCGCGTCAGCTACATCCTTAAAACATAATAATCGGTATCGCTATCATTTGCGTATTTGATCCTGCTGCGGAGGTCAAACTTTTTATCAAGAGTGTTCAAGTATTATACTCACATCTTACTCATCAACATCATCCTGGTATTGTATGATACAAATGATGAATCTTTATCGATCTTTTGAAAGATTCCTAAATAATTTTGAAATAATAATAATAATAATAATAATAATAATAATAATAATAATAATAATAGTAACAGTAATACTAATACTACTTACTACTACTACTATACTAATACTATAATAATAATAATAATAATAATAATAATAATAATAATAATAATAATAATAATAATTAACAGGAACAAGGGCAAACACATACAAAAGCAAGGACAAAAACCATACAGAAATCAGGCCACAGCATTTTTGGTGTTGATGTAAACTCGACACACAAGGAGGCGAGAAATTCCCTGAGCCAGTTTACCTCCCAATAGCCTGACAACACACACACATATATCAGGCCCCCCACCCCTCCATCCCTCCCCTCCTCCCCTTTAACCCTTTCCCTATCCCCTTGACAGGATGTTACACTGGTACGACCATCTGTGGAGTGCCAGCTGGTCAAATACTTTCTCCTTGCCGCACCAGCTGTGGGGGACTAAAAGGGTGTATGTATTAGGCCGTTCTTGCGAGAAGGATGTGTGGATACTCACTCATCCGACGGATGGGTAAGCCTTTTAAAACAAAGTTTCGCTCAGGGAGAGTTGTCGAGCGAAAAGTTGTCTTGTAAGAGGCTTGTTCTGATCTTAAGTGGCAGTCACGCTTGTTGTGGTTAGCGCTGGAGGTGGATGGCAATTATAGTGGCACTGGTAGGTAACCCTCGAGGACGTCACAGGTTAATAGCGGTGATAATAATAATAATAATAATAATAATAATAATAATAATAATAATAATTAAATTTTTATTATTTATTATTATTATATTAATTATTATTATTATTATAACAATAATAATTGATGATATATTATTTATAATAATAATATTATTATTAGTAGTAGTAGTAGCAGTAGTAGTAGCAGTAGTAGTAGTAGTACTAGCAGTAGTAGTAGTAGCAGCAGTAGCAGTAGCAGTAGTAGTAGTAACAGTAGCAGTAGCAGCAGCAGCAGTAGTAGTAGTAGTATAGTAGTAGTAGTAGTAGTACTAGTAGTAGTAGCAGTAAGAGCAGTAGCAGTAGTTAGTAGTAGTAGTAGTAGCAAGTAGCAGCAGCAGTAATAGTAGTAGTAGTAGTAGCACAGCAGCAGCAGTAGTAGTAGTAGTAGCATCAGTAGTAGTAGTAATAGTAGTAGTAGTAGTATAGTGCAACCCCTGAATGGGTTGCAATATATTATAATGTATATTATGATTAGTGAAGTAAATGGGATATATATAATAGTATTACCTTTTATATAATTTTATAGCTGATATTGCGATAATAGCTAAATCGTTAAATGGTATTGCTTTAATTATTAGTTGGTACTATTATGTTGTAGGTTTGGATGTAACATATTGTATGTTTAGTATCAAGTTATGAATTGTATAACTTCTCGTTATCATCGTTGTGGCTCGTTAGACTGCCGTCTTCATCGTTGTAGCTGGGCAGCAGTAACGGAGTCTATCGTAGTGATCGAGGGGAGGGGTGTACTCACCTGCCTGAAGTATTCATACTAGTTAGAGTATCTCTTGGTGGTAGGACAGATTGTATGTTCATTATTTCTTGTTATCTGTAAAACTCTGGTCACAGAACATTGTATAGACTTAGTGATTTCGAGTTGTACTGAGTTGTGTGTCACATAGCAATGAACATCGGATCCTGAGTGTAGTTATCACTAATTTGTACTGGTTTCTGTGTATTATGCAGTATCAGGGATTATATATGGTGATTAGATCAGTAGTAATGTGGAGTATTTGTGACTTTTGTGGAGGATCTGCAGATGTCTATTAGTGTACGTTAGTAATTATCTCTTGTTATGATTGTGTACGCAGTTAGTATTGTTATATAGCTAGTGGTGCTGTAACAGTTCTTTTCAGTGTGTCAAGCAGATGTTTTGATTGCCAGTTGTGTGCAAGAAGTTAATTTATTTAGGACTTGTCAGTCACTTGTTTAAGTTAGTCGAGTTTTGAGACATAAGTAATAGTAGTAGAGCACGTAGTAGTACGTAAAATCAAACTGTACATATGTATAGTATGTTTATTAAAGTGTTAATGTAGTAGTAAGAATTATAAAGTTGATAGTGCTATTCAGCAGAATAATATTGTACTTGTAGGAAGTGATATTATTTTGATAAAGTGTAGTATTAAGTAGTAGTTTAATATTTAAGTAGTTTAATATACTGTAGACTAAATAATATTACTTAAAATATTTTAATTTGTAGTAGTTAGTAGTAGCAGTTTAGTGTAATTTAGAAGAGCACTATTGTAAATAGTAGTGAATTCAGTAATGTGAATATAGCTGGTAGTAGTGATTAGTGGGAAGTGAGTAGTAGTTACGGAAAACCAGGGAACAGGTGATGCTAGAGAGTGGCTAGTCCTTTGTAGTATTACTGAGAAAATTTAAGTTTTAGGGAATCGCGATGTTTTTGTAATATAGTAGCAGACAGTAGCAGTAGTAGTAGAGTAGTAGTAGTAGTAGTTGGATAGTAACAGTAGTAATTTGTTAGTAGTAGTAGTAGAGTAGTAGTAGTAGCAGCAGTAGTAGTAGTAGTGGTAGTAGTAGATAGAGTAGTAGAGTATAGTAGTAGTGTATGGTAGATGTAGTAGTAGTCAGTAGTAGTAAATAAAGTAGTAGTAGCATAGTAAGTAGTAGTAGTGAAGATAGTAGTGGTAGTTAGTGTGAAGTATAGTAGTATCAGAGCAGTAGTAGTAGGTAGTTAGTGAGTAGTAGTAGTAGTAGTAGTAGCAGTAGTAGTAGTAGTAAATGTAGTAGTAGTAGTAGCAGTAGTATAGTAGTAGTTAGTAGAGTAGTAGTAGAAGTAGTCAAGCAGTAGTAGTAGTTAGTAGTAGTAGCAGTATTTGTAGTATAGTAGTCAGTAGTAGTAGTAGTAGTAGCAGCTAGTAGTAGTAGTAGTAGTAGGTAGTAGTAGTAGTAGCAGTAGTATTGTAGTGTAGTAGCAGTAGTAGTAGTAGTAAATAGTAGAAGTAGTAGTAGAAGTAGTAAATAGCTATGTATGTAGACAGTATAAAAAGTAGTAGTAGTAGTATGTAGTAGCAGTAGTTAGTAGTAGTAGAAGTGTAGAGTAGTTTAGCAGTAGTAGTAGTATAGTAGTAGTAGTAGGGAGTAGTAGTAGCAGTAAAGTAGCAGTAGTAAGTAGTAGATAGTAGTATGTAGTAGTAGTTAGTAGAGTTTGTAGCAGTAGTAGTAAGTAGCAGTAGTAGTAGAAATTAGTAGTATAGTAGTAGTAGTAGTAAGTAGTAGCAGTTAGTAGTGTAGTAGTAGTAGCAGTAGTAGTAGTAAGTAGTAGTAGTAGTAGTAGTAGTAGTAGTAGCGTAGTTAGTAGTGGTAGTAGCAGTAGTAGTAGTAGTAGTACAGTAGTAGTAGTAGGTATGATAGTGCAGTAGTAGTAGTTAGTAGCAGTAGTAGTAGTAGTAGTAGCAGTAGTTTAGTAGGTATAGCAGTGAGTAGTAGTAAATAGTAGTAGCAGTAGTAGTAGTATAGTAGTAGCAGTAGTAGCAGTAGTAGTTAGTAGTAGTAGTTAGTAGTATAAAAGTAGTAGTAGTAAGTAGTAGCAGTAGTAGTAGTAGTAGCAGTAGTAGTAGTAGTAGTAGTAGTAAGTAGTATGCAGTGTAGTAGTAGTAGTAGTAGAGTAGTAGTAGTAGAGTAGTAGTAGTTAGTAGTAGTAGTAAATAGCAGTATAGTAGTAGTTAGTAGCAGTAGTAGTAGTAGTAGTAGTAGTATGTAGTTTGTAGCAGTAGTAGTAGTAGAAGTAGTATAGTAGTAGTAGTAGAGTAGTAGTACAGTAGTAGTAGTAGTAGTAGATAGTAGTAGTATGTAGAGTAGTAGTAAGTTGTAGTAGTAGTAGTAGTCAGTAGTAGTAGCAAGTAGAGTAGTAGTTTGTAGTAGTAGTCAGTAGTAGTAGTAGTAGTAGTAGCAGTAGTAGTAAGTAAGATAGTAGTAGAGTATAGTATCGTATGTAGTAGTAGTAGTTAGTAGTAGTAGCAGTAGTAGTAGTAAAGTAGTAGTAGGGAGTTAGTAGTAGTAGTAGTAGCAGTATAGTAGTAAGTAGTGAGTAGTAAGTAGTAGAAGTAAAAGTAGTAGTAGTAGTAATATGTAGTAGCGTAGTCAAGTAAGTAGTAGCATGTAGTAGTAGATAGTAAATAGTAGTAGTAGCAGTAGTAGTAGTAGTAGTAGTAGTAGAGTAGTAGTAAGAGTAGTAAATAGTAGTAGTAGTAGCAGTAGTAGTAGTAGTAGTAGTAGTAGAAAAGTTAGTAGTAGTAGTAGTAGTTAGTTATTGCTGGTAGAGTAGTAGTAGTAGCCTTAGTAGTAGTAGTAGTAGATAGCGTAGTAGATAGTAGTAGTAGTAGTAGCAGTAGTAGTAGTAGTAGTAGTAGTAGTAGTAGGTAGTAGTAGTAAGTAAGTAGTTAGCTAGCAGTTGTAGTGTAGTAGTGTAGTGAGTAGTAGTAGCAGTAGTAGTAGAGTAGTAGTAGTAGTAGTAGTAGCAGTAGTTAGTAGTAGAGTAGTAGCGTAAGAAGTACAGTTAGTAGTAAATAGTTGTAGTTAGCAGTTGTTAGTAGTAGTAGTCACCCAGTAGTAGTAGCTAGTGTAGTAGTAGTAGTAATAGCAGTGTCAGTAGTACGCAGTCAGAGAGTATTAGATAGTTAAGTTAGAGTGTATAAATCAGTAGTAGTAGTGTAGTAGCTCGTAGTAGTTAGTAGTAGCATAATAGTACGTAGTAGTAGTGTTACGTAGTATGTAGCAGTAGTAGTAAGAGCAGTGTTCAGTAGAGTATAGCTAGTAGTAGTAGTAGTTGCAAGTATAGTAAGTAGTAGTAGCAGTGTAGAGTATAGTAGTAAGTAGAGTAGTAGTAGTAGCAAAATTAGTAGTAGTTAGAGTAGTAGTAGCAAATGTAGTAGTAGCAGTAGTGTAGTAGAAGTAGGTAGTAGTAGTAGTAGTAGTAGTAGCAGTAGTAGTAGTAGCAGTAGTAGTAGTAGAGTAGTAGTTAAATAGTTAGTAAGTAGTAGTAGTAGTAGAGTAGTAGTAGTAGCAGTAGTAGTAGTTGAGTGTAAGTAGTAGTAGTTAGTAGCATAGTGTGTACAGTAGTAGTACAGTAGTAGTAAGTAGTAGTAGTGCAGTAGTAGTATAGCAGTAGTAGTTAGTAGCGTAGTAGTAGTTTGCAGTAGTAAGTAGCAGTAGTAGTAGTAGCAGTAGTTAGTAGCATAGTAGTAAGTAGTAGTAGCAGTGTAGTAGGGAGTAGTAGTATCAGTAGTAGTAGTAGCAGTAGTAGTAGCAGTAGTCAGTAGTAGTAGTAGTAGCAGTAGTAGTAGTAGCAAATAGTAGTAGTAGTGTAGTAGTAGTAGCATTAGTAGTTGCAGTAAGTACAGTAGTTTGCAGTAGTAGTTTGTACGTAGTAGTAGCAGTAGTAGTAGTAGAGTAGTAGTAGTAGCAGTAGTGTAGTAATAGTAGTAGTAGAGGGTAGTAGTAGTAGCAGTAGTAGTAGTAGCTAGTAGTAGTAGTAGTAGTTAGTAGTAGTAGTAGCAGTAGTAGTAGTAGTAGTAGTAGAGTAGTAAAGTAAGTATAAGAAAAGTTAGTATATGCAGTATTTATTTTAGTATTTCAGCTAGTAGTTTAGTACAGTAGTATATAGACTAAGTATAGTAAGCAGTAGTAGTAGCAGTTGTATAGTAGAATTAGTGGTGTAAAAAATTTAAAACTAAAAAAAAATAACATTATGCTGTTTTTTTTTTTAATATTTCTCTAACCTAACTGATTTATGGCTACCATAGTAATTATTAAGACTTACAGTTGTCATAGTAACTGCAAAAAATTAATGGTTGCTCTAGAAACTGTAAAGGACAGCCTCACAAAATGAATTATTTGGCCCTCGTGTTTTTTTTTTTTTCATAAAATTCTTGATTTATGTGTTTGTTTTTATTTATTTTCTAAAAATAAAAAAAAATGCCTTGTTTTCCAATTAGATTCTGATCCCCCTAGTGCTTCCAGTCCTACAGATTTGGCAGAAGGAAATCAAATTACCTGGAAAGATTCAGTCAAAATATTTAGCCTTCTGTGTATATATGTGTGTGTGTGTGTGTGTGTGTGTGTGTGTGTGTGTGTGGTGTGTGTTGTGTGTGTGTGTGTGTGTGTGTGTGTGTGTGTGTGTGTGTGTATGTGTGTGTGTGTGTGTGTTTATGTAGTGTGTGTGTGTGTGTGTGTGTTTGTGTATGTGTGTGTGTGTGTGTGTTTATGTGTGTGTGTGTGTGTGTGTGTGTGTGTGTGTGTGTTGTGTGTTGTGTGTGTGTGTTTGTGTGTGTGTGTTTGTGTATATGTTTGTGCACTTACTGAGTTGTATTTGCGAGGTTCGAGTCTCGGCTCCTTACTGTTAACACCGGGGAGGTCAATGCATGTTATATATGGAAGAATTGAAAACAAGAC
>NC_069400.1:18084199-18091699 GCF_026875155.1 Cherax quadricarinatus
GTTGTGTGTGTGTGTAGTTTGTGTGTGTGTGTGTGTGTGTATGTGTGTGTGTGTGTCGTGTGGTGTGTGTGTGTGTGTGTGTGTGTGTGTATGTGTGTGTGTACTCACCTAGTTGAGGATGTGCGGGGGTCGAGTCCGAGCTCCTGGCCCCGCCTCTTCACTGATCGCTACTAGGTCACTCTCCCTGAGCCGTGAGCTTTATTATACCTCTGCTTAAAGCTATGTATGGATCCTGCCTCCACTACATCGCTTCCCAAACTATTCCACTTCCTGACTACTCTGTGGCTGAAGAAATACTTCCTAACATCCCTGTGATTCATCTGTGTCTTCAACTTCCAACTGTGTCCCCTTGTTACTGTGTCCAATCTCTGGAACATCCTCTCTTTGTTCACCTTGTCAATTCCTCTCAGTATTTTGTATTTCGTTATCATGACCCCCCTATCTCTCCTGTCCTCCAGCGTTATCAGGTTGATTTCCCTTAACCTCTCCTCGTAGGACATACCTCTTAGCTCTGGGACTAGTCTTGTTGCAAACCTTTGCAGTTTCTCTAGTTTCTTTACGTGCTTGGCTAGGTGTGGGTTCCAAACTGGTGCCGCCTACTCCAATATGGGCCTAACGTACACGGTGTACAGGGTCCTGAATGATTCCTTATTAAGATGTCGGAATGCTGTTCTGAGGTTTGCTAGGCGCCCATATGCTGCAGCAGTTATTTGGTTGATGTGCGCTTCAGGAGAAGTGCCTGGTGTTATACTCACCCCAAGATCTTTTTCCTTGAGTGAGGTTTGTAGTCTCTGGCCCCCTAGACTGTACTCCGTCTGCGGTCTTCTTTGCCCTTCCCCAATCTTCATGACTTTGCACTTGGTGGGATTGAACTCCAGGAGCCAATTGCTGGACCAGGTCTGCAGCCTGCCCAGATCCCTTTGTAGTTCTGCCTGGTCTTCGATCGAGTGAATTTTTCTCATCAACTTCACGTCATCTGCAAACAGGGACACCTCAGAGATTATTCCTTCCGTCATGTCGTTCACAAATACCAGAAACAGCACTGGTCCTAGGACTGACCCCTGTGGGCCCCCGCGGGTCACAGGTGCCACCTGACACCTCGCCAGTACATATCGCTGCTGTCTTCCTGACAAGTTTTCCCTGATCATTGAGTGCCTTCCTGTTATCCTGCTTGGTCTCCAGTTTTTCACCATCCGGCGTTGTGCAAACATATAGAAACCCTGGTGGGACCACCCATCCTGGCTTGGGAGCCAGTGCCTATCCTTTGTGGTGTGTGTGTGTTGTGTTGTGTGTTGTTGTGTGTGTGGTGTGTTGTGTGTCGTTGTGTGTGTGTGGTGTGTGCGTGTGTGTGTATAATGTGTGTCACGCGTGTCATGTACATGAGCACCCAATTAAGTAAGGTATCATGAGTCAGCGCACCATGTGGAGCCCAAACAAGACAACCATATGCGAACTACAAAGAGTCTAGAAGGTTGCAACCAATTTAATCCACCAATTGAGAAGTAAGAGCTATTAAGTAGTCTACAATCTGGCGAGGTCATAAAGCGCCTGGAAAAGGCGAGTTAATCAGGTTTGATCCAAGTAGGTAGAGGGAAGCTCCCTTCGAAAAGGCTCTAGAGAGAGAGAAATTTTACAAGCTTCCATCACGATGGAATCAGTGGACGTTTTCCAGTCACACAAATTACATTTGTGTGTCTGTTTCCAGTTTTCATAAAGTTATGAACTAAGAGAACCATTATTATTATAATCAAAAAGAAGCGCTAAGCCACAAGGGCTATACAGCGACTAAGAGCACCAGAGGCTGCGACTTGACCTCTGCTTCCATGAATCGGTGAATAAACACGAGCACAAATGCACATCTTCCATCACTGCCATCAAGTCATTCAGTTATCTCTCTCTAGTCACCGGCTATTACCCTAGAATGCTCAAATTACCCATAAGAGTCAGAGAGTAAGTCCTTATGCACACAGAAATGACATGAAATGGCCGACGACGGACTTTGTGACAGCGACGCTGTATCACACACACACACACACACACACACACACCCACACATACAAACACACAACCATTAACAGTAGTGGGTAGTGGTGACAATGAGCTGCAGTTAGAGGTCCTGGTTCAATCCGGGTGCCCTTCTTTCAGGGGCCAAAATTGTGGAATCGACCCAGCAAAAAAAAAGGCGAGTACATAAGAGGTAGTGGAGACCAAGTCGAGGAACAGACGCTAATAAAACAAGAAGTAACTGGCGAAAGCCGACAAATGGTGAATGAAACACACACATAAACACAATAAGCCTTTCATTAAACGTTTCGCCCACCAAGGAGCATTGCTAAGAGCTGTGGGGCGAAAAGCAGTTAATTAAATGAATACTCTGTGTTAGAAATTCAGCAGGAAGTGAAGTAGTGAAATTGGTGAAAAGTCATGTCACTCGTTTGAGTTGACTTTATAAGAGGTAGTGTAAAGTACATTAAAATGTCTCCTTACACAAAGATAACACTTGCAGGCTGGTATAACTGTCTTACACAAGGATAACACTTGCAGCTGGTAAATGTCTACACAAAGATAACTTGCGGGTGGTATAACTGTCTTACACAAAGATTACACTTGCAGGCTGGTTAACTGTTTACACAAGGATAACATTGCAGCTGGTATAACTGTCTTACACAAAGATAACACTTGCAGGCTGGTATAACTGTCTTACACAAGGATAACACTTGCAGGCTGGTATAACTGTCTTACACAAGGATAACACTTGCAGGCTGGTATAACTGTCTTACACAAAGATAACATTTGCGGCTGTATAACTGTCTACACAAAGATAACACTTGCAGCGTTAACTGTCTTACACAAAGATAACACTTGCAGGTGTATAACTGTCTTACACAAAGATAACACTTGCAGGCTGGTTAACTGTCTTACTCAAGGTTTAACACTTGCAGGATGGTATAACTGTTTACACAAGGATTAAAAACAGGCAGGCTGGTAAACTGTCTTCAAAAGATAACACTTGCAGGCTGTATAACTGTCTTACACAGGATAACACTTGCAGGCTGTATAACTGTCTTACACAAGGATAACACTTGCAGGCTGGATAACTGTCTTACACAAGATAACACTTGCAGGCTGGATAACTGTTTACAAAAAGATAACACTTGCAGGCTGGTATAACTGTCTTACACAAAGATACACTTGCAGGTGTTATAACTGTCTTACACAAAGAAAACACTTGCAGGTGGTATAACTGTCTTACACAAAATAACACTTGCAGACTGTATAACTGTCTTACACAAGGATAACACTTGCAGGGTATAACTGTCTTACACAAGGATAACACTTGAGGCGGTAAACTGTCTTACACAAAGATAACATTGCAGGCTGGTATAACTGTCTTACACAAGATAACACTTGCAGGCTGTATAACGTCTTACACAAAGTAACATTTGGGAGCTGTGTATAACTGTCTTACAAAAAAGATAACACTTGCAGGCTGGTATAACTGTCTTACACAAAGATAACACTTGCAGGCTGGTATAACTGTCTTACACAAGGATAACACTTGCAGGCTGGTATAACTGTCTTACACAAGGATAACACTTGCAGGCTGGTATACGTCTTACACAAAGATAACACTTGCAGGCTGGTATAACTGTCTTACACAAAGATAACACTTGCAGGCTGTTATAACTGTCTTACACAAAGATAACACTTGCAGGCTGGTATAACTGTCTTACACAAAGATAACACTTGCAGACTGGTATAACTGTCTTACACAGGGATAACACTTGCAGGCTGGTATAACTGTCTTACACAAGGATAACACTTGCAGGCTGGTATAACTGTCTTACACAAAGATAACACTTGCAGGCTGGTATAACTGTCTTACACAAGATAACACTTGCAGGCTGGTATAACTGTCTTACACAAAGATAACACTTGCAGGCTGGTATAACTGTCTTACACAAAGATAACACTTGCAGGCTGGTATAACTGTCTTACACAAAGATAACACTTGCAGGCTGGTTATAACTGTCTTACACAAAGATAACACTTGCAGGTGGTATAACTGTCTTACACAAAAAACACTTGCAGACTGGTATAACTGTCTTACACAAAGATAACACTTGCAGACTGGTATAACTGTCTTACACAAAGATAACACTTGCAGGCTGGTACAACTGTCTTACACAAAGATAACACTTGCGGCGGGTATAACTTCTTACAAAAGATAACACTTGCAGGCTGGTATAACTGTCCACCTCGACTCCGGATAGGGTACTGCTGCAGTGTGCCAGTTTTATACACGCTGACCCTGGCTGTATTTCTCTCAGTAATTGTTCCATTTAAGTAGCGATTACATTGTTGATATTTATGTATTTTGCGTTTGTATAACTCGTGTTCCACAGCTCCAGGACTACTTAATCCAGTTAACGTCTTGCCGGTAGTAAGGAGGGAAAGGCAACGTTTCGCTCTGTGTAGTTTGATCAGTTCTCTACAGAGAGAATGTCTCGTTTATTTTTTTCTTCTCCAGGACCACTGTAGTGTCAGACTTCTGAGTTTTTATGAGTGTCCTTGACTAGAAGCGGGATCCACAATGGTGCTGCTTATTCGAGGAATTGCTACACTCTGTGGTGTACAGTGCCTTCAGTGATTCGTTCCTGATTATTATTATTATTATTATTATTATTATTATTATTATTATTATTATTATTATTATTATTATTATTATTATCTTAGGCAAGCTCTTAGATATCCGTCAACTTCTGGGGAATTTATCCACTTCCCTGAACAAAAAGCCCCTCAGCAGTATCAAGGCATCCCCTATTCTTCCCCCCTTCCCTTTGAAAGGTGCAGTGCTTATTACTAAACCAATTTCGAAGGATAACTCGATTAAAAGTTCCCTATTGTCATATACACTTGGCCCAATTTGTCGCTCGGTGAGGCACAACTAACCTCTTCAGCGTGTTGTTGACATTCACGCTGGGCGGCCATGTTTGTATGAGGCCCCACGGACCTAACAATATTTTGATACTTTTTCTTCACAAATGTGACTTTCACACACCTTTATTATTATGAATTTGGCTTTATATGCTACCAAAATACGAACTATTATTTTATATTATTATTATTATTATTATTATCATTATTTTTTTTTTATTATCACGCTGGCCGATTCCCACCAAGGCAGGGTGGCCCGAAAAAGAAAAACTTTCACCATCATTCACTCCATCACTGTCTTGCCAGAAGGGTGCTTTACACTACAGTTTTTAAACTGCAACATTAACACCCCTCCTTCAGAGTGCAGGCACTGTACTTCCCATCTGCAGGACTCAAGTCCGGCCTGCCGGTTTCCCTGAACCCCTTCATAAATGTTATTCGCTCACACTCCAACAGCACGTCAAGTATTAAAAACCATTTGTCTCCATTCACTCCTATCAAACACGCTCACGCATGCCTGCTGGAAGTCCAAGCCCCTCGCACACAAAACCTCCTTTACCCCCTCCCTCCAACCTTTCCTAGGCCGACCCCTACCCCGCCTTCCTTCCACTACAGACTGATACACTCTTGAAGTCACTCTGTTTCGCTCCATTCTCTCTACATGTCCGAACCACCTCAACAACCCTTCCACAGCCCTCTGGACAACAGTTTTGGTAATCCCGCACCTCCTCCTAACTTCCAAACTACGAATTCTCTGCATTATATTCACACCACACATTGCCCTCAGACATGACATCTCCACTGCCTCCAGCCTTCTCCTCGCTGCAACATTCATCACCCATGCTTCACACCCATATAAGAGCGTTGGTAAAACTATACTCTCATACATTTCCCTCTTTGCCTCCAAGGACAAAGTCTTTTGTCTCCACAGACTCCTAAGTGCACCACTCACCCTTTTCCCCTCATCAATTCTATGATTCACCTCATCTTTCATAGACCCATCCGCTGACACGTCCACTCCCAAATATCTGAATACATTCACCTCCTCCATACTCTCTTCCTCCGTCTGATATCCAATCTTTCATCACCTAATATTTTTGTTATCCTCATAACCTTACTCTTTCCTGTATTCACTTTTAATTTTCTTCTTTTGCACACCCTACCAAATTCATCCACCAATCTCTGCAACTTCTCTTCAGAATCTCCCAAGAGCACAGTGTCATCAGCAAAGAGCAACTGTGACAACTCCCACTTTATGTGTGATTCTTTATCTTTTAACTCCACGCCTCTTGCCAAGACCCTCGCATTTACTTCTCTTACAACCCCATCTATAAATATATTAAACAACCACGGTGACATCACACATCCTTGTCTAAGGCCTACTTTACTGGGAAATAATTTCCCTCTTTCCTACATACTCTAACTTGAGCCTCACTATCCTCGTAAAAATTCTTCACTGCTTTCAGTAACCTACCTCCTACACCATACACCTGCAACATCTGCCACATTGCCCCCCTATCCACCCTGTCATACGCCTTTTCCAAATCCATAAATGCCACAAAGACCTCTTTAGCCTTATCTAAATACTGTTTACTTATATGTTTCACTGTAAACACCTGGTCCACACCCCCCCCTACCTTTCCTAAAGCCTCCTTGTTCATCTGCTATCCTATTCTCCGTCTTACTCTTAATTCTTTCAATAATAACTCTACCATACTCTTTACCAGGTATACTCAACAGACTTATCCCCCTATAATTTTTGCACTCTCTTTTATCCCCTTTGCCTTTATACAAAGGAACTATGCATGCTCTCTGCCAATCCCTAGGCACCTTACCCTCTTCCATACATTTATTAAATAATTGCACCAACCACTATTATTATTATTATTATTATAAAAACTTTAAGAGTATCATAATAATTTTCATTTTCAATACCATTTTGGAGTTTTCCTGTCTTTGTCATATCCCTAGTTATTATAATATTATAATATTCAGACACCAGAGTAGACCTTTATAATAATAATGATAATAATAAAAATAATAATAATAATATAAATAATAATAATAATAATAATAATAATAATAATAATAATAATAATAATATTAATAATAATAATAACAATAATAATAATAATAATAATTATTATTATTATTATTATTATTATTATTAATTATAATAATTATAATATAGAACTTGAACAGACCTACATGACATCACTGATACGCTAGGTACCTACTTACTGCTAAATGAACAAGGATAACAGGTCTACCTAGAGCGAAACGTTTTCTGTTCTGTTTCATTATATTATATAACAAAAGTTCAGGCTGAACAAAGTACCTTTCAGGTAAACTCCTTCCTTAGAGAAGACTTTAAGTAAGTAAGTAGGTTCTGAATATTACTCAGTCATTGCAGTGTGTGTGTAGCATCTCTGCTGTGTCGAGGGACAGGCGCCCTGCTCCTCACTCTTTCGAATGACTTTCTATATGTATAAGGGATATGATTCCTTTGAGCGGAGTTTAATTTCCGGCAGAGGTGAAATGTAGATCACGTGAAGCGGGTGG
>NC_069400.1:18094199-18132588 GCF_026875155.1 Cherax quadricarinatus
CCACGTACGAACCACAGCTCGGCTGGTCAGGTACTGACTGACTTTAGATCCTGTCCAGCTCCCTCCTGAAGACAGCCAGGGCTCTATTGGTAATCCCTCTTATGCATGCTGGGAGGCGGTTGAGCAGTCTTGAGCCCACTGATTCTTACTGTGTTCTCTCTTAGCGTACTTACAAAGCTACTGCTTTTCAGTAGTGAAAGCACTGGTTCCCACCACTTTTACAAAGTCACACGACTTACTAAATAATCCAAGTCAGACCTAAACGTAGTAGCAAGCTTTATTCTGTCCTACATACGGGTTATTTAAGCATTTTTCCATTCACGGTATTATGCCTGTATGTTCTTCAAGGTCTGTACTGTAATAAACTCCTGCTTCAACACTCTCAACTAATTTGCTAGACAGTGAACTGAAATGTTCTTGCAATTAACTCTACATCCCATTAAAACATTCTGCACATTTAAATATAACTATTTAACAAACCAGTATATATGTAATAAAAAATAAATTTAGTATTTAACAAATCAATATGTGCGTAATAAAATTTTAACAAAATTATTGCGTAATTCTTGAAAAATATTGGTACACACTTATACAAAACTGTTTTAGATGATCCTATAAATTGAATATAAACTAAAAAAAAAAAAATCTTAAAATTTAGTGATTTTTTTTTTCATAAAAACGAGTGTGAGTCATTAAAATTCATTGAAGAGATCCTTGAAGGAGATAATGCAAAAATCTCTAAGAGGTTTCTTGGAAAACCTTTAAATAAGTTGCGGCAACCATCGGAGATGTCTTCATAAATCTTTGGAAATTGGCTTCACGACCCAACATACGGTAGTGAAGGGGCAACGGTTCATTACCAGCTTGTGTGGTGATGGTGATGGTGGTAGTGGTGGTGGTGGTGGTGGTGGTGGTGGTGGTGGTGTGGTGGTGGTGGTGGTAGTGGTGGTGGTGTGGGGTGGTGGTGGTGGTGGTGGTGGTGGTGGTGGTGGTGGTGGTTGGTGGTGGTGGCAGAGATGGTGGTAGTTGTGGTATAAACATAGACGGAGGAGTCAGTGTTGGAAGAGGGTGGGCAGTCAGAGTATATATTGGAGAACTTAACTGCTCTGGCTGCACCAATAACCAGAAGACATTACACGGATCACTGAAAGGAGTAATCACCGTGTATGGAGCAGAGGGCAGAAACAGGAGAGGGGAGTGGAGGGATGAGAAGAGGAAGGAGGGGAAGCTGTGTACAGAAGAGGAGAACGGGGGGGGGGAGGGGTAGGGAGGATATGATGTATAGAAAAAGACAGAATTTGCGTAGAGAATAGTAAGAATGGATGCTGAGTAGAGAGAGAGGTAAAATCTGGCTGCGTTTCCTGACCCAACATCGATCGACTGAGTTTGTTGAACACTGCAATACATACTTCTGAAGCTTTGTCTGCGGCAGCATTTACCAGGTTGGGTCTTTTGGTTGCTTTAACTATCATGGTCTGACATGCTTTAATGTTTATATATTACACGTGGGTCATTAAGGTTACAGTTCTTCACACAAATATCAACAACACTAAATCCTAAAACGGGGATTAACGTAAATTTTCGTCGTACATCCGCTAATTGGTGTATATTATCTGTCTGTCAGTCCGTGTGTGTGTGTGTGTGTGTGTGTGTGTGTGTGTGTGTGTGTGTGTGTGTGTGTGTGTGTGTGTGTGTGTGTGTGTGTGTGTGTGTGTGTGTGTGTGTGTCTGTCTGTCTGTCTGTCTGTCTCTGTCTTCTGCTCTTCTCTTCTCTCTGTCTCTCTCTCTCTCTCTCCTCTCTCTCTCTCTCTCTCTCTCTCTCTCTCTCTCTTTCTCTCTGTCTGTCTCTCTCTCTCTCTCCCCAAGAATATGATTAAGTTAAATGTCCTACGCCAGCTGATAATGACCAAAGTTGATCCAGAAAAATGCTCTCTCAAAACTTTACTCTCAAACTGAAACAATCGTCCTCACCTAAGTTTTGCAGTTTATCTGCCTTTTTTTCATTCACATTATTTTCATCACTGACACCGATGCTGTTGTTGCCTGCTTTTGAGAAATAATTAAAAGAATAACAACCGGTGAAGAAAATGGCGGACTTCAAAATGTCTTAGAGAGGCTGGAGAAGTGGCTAAATAAGTGGGTACTGGAACTCAATCTCAGCAATAAAAAATACAAGAAACGTTGTAGAACAGACTAGGAAAGGCACTACATGGAGTAAAGAAAGTCTGTGAATAAGCATTACACGAACGCATCACCTGGAAGAACTTATTAACGAAATAACTTTGGCCATGTACACGAGGGAGGCCAATCAAAGAACTGCTTTTAGATATTCTAATAAAGCCTCCTATACCACTCAATACACTTCCTATGCTAGGGCACAATAGAGTATGCAGCACCAGCATGGAGCCTGCATCCGCTAAAACATACAGAGAAAAGTTAGAAGATATCGATGAGACCATAGGAGACTGGCCCCATAGTATGGCCAAGGTGACTGAAACCTAACCCTGAGGCCAAAAGAGACCGGCCCCATAGTATGGCCAAGGTGACTGAAACATATCCCAGAGGCCAAAGGAGACCGGCCCCATAGTATGGCCGAGGTGATTCGAAAATATCCAGAGATTTTTAACTAGGCAAAAGACACACAGATTAGTGACCTTACACGAATGACAAAGGTGTACAAAACACACACACACACACACATACACACACTCGTGGAGGAGTCACGCGGTTTGAGCTCGTGTTTTGGTGATAATTTCTGACTGTGCCGTAAGGAATAGAGTGTGGGATATAGGCGTGTGCACGCATGAGAGTGCATATAATCACTTAAGCCCCGAAAAAAGGAAATATAAGTGATCACAGAAAAGAAAACAAAGGAAATAGTGGCTGAGTGTTTAGTGGAGGCCGTTGGAAGGGTGAACGGTTGTGTCAGGCCTAAATAGTGTTGTCATAATAATGCAGTGGGGTATTTTGAAGAATAAGTGTGACTCAAGACCAGGGAGATAAGAGATATGTATAGATGTGTCAGTAAATACAGTGAGTGAGTGAAAAAATTAGAAGAGCTAGAGACTATAGTGCATACAGGAAGTTAGTGGAAAAATTACCGAGAAGCATCAAACATCAACTTCTGGGACAGGAAGGACCCGCAACGTTACTCCACTGCCAGCCGCAAGTAATATTCACATAGTTTGAGTTGCATGGGGTCAATAGTACCTGTCTCTAGCTGGAATTGGGGGTCACTCTCCTTGAGCTATCAGAATTAGAATAAGCAGCATTTACTGGCATTTAATAGAATTTAGAGGTAGCGGCATGTAGGCGAAGCCTAGTGTATTTATTTTTGAACGTAATTTTAAACTCATAAGACACAGTGGGAACCAAGAGATCGGGTACATATACAATACATATGTAGTACATACGTGGGAAATAAGGACTGTTTACATAAACATATGCACACACACTTGGTAAGAACAGCACTGCTGTTAGGCACTTGAATAGCTGTAGCACACACACACACACACACACCACACACACACACACAACACACACATATCACACACACACACACACATCACACACACACACACACACACACACACACACACACACACACACACACACACACATACAGACACACACACACACACATATATAGACACACACACACACATATACAGGATTTTACACCTTCCTGTGAAGTGACCCTATAACCCTTCCTTTCCCCCCCCATCTCTCTCCCTCTCCTCTCCTCTCTCTTCTCTCTCTCTCTCTCTCTCTCTCTCTCTCTCTCTCTCTCTCTCTCCTCTCTCTCTCTCTCTCTCTCTCTCTCTCTCTCTCTCTTCTCTCTCCTCTTCTCTCTCTCTCTCTCTCTTCTCTTCCTCTCCCTTTCTCTTCATCTTTCTCTCTCATCTCCTCTCTCTTCCTCTCCCTCTTCCTTTCACTCTTTCTCTCTCTCTTTCCTCTCTCTCTCCCTCTCCCTCTCTCTCTTCCTCTCTTCCTCTCTTACTCTCTCTCTTCCTCTTCTTTTCTCTCTCTCTTCCCTTGTCACTCCCCCTCTCTCTTACCTTTCCCCTCTATCACTTTCTCCCCCTTTTTCCCTTCTTTTCCCCTCCTTCTAGGCTCCCCTTCTCTCTCTCCCTATCTCTCACTCTCTCCCCCTTTTTCTTTTTCTCTTTCTCTCTCTCTTTCATTAAAAAAAAAATGGTTGGGACTCGCAGGAATCAGGGATCAGATGACAATGGTACTGGTAGGGAGGAATGGATGGAGGAACAGTGGAAAAGGATAGAGCAAGAATGGGAGAGAAAATTAGGAGAGCTTTCTGAAAAAATTGAGAAAGAGCTCTCTGTGAAATGGGAAAAGAGACTGGAGAAGGAGACGAAGAATTGGGAGGCACAAGTCGAAACTGCAGTAGCCAGTGTAAAGGTCCTAGAATTTGAGGTAAACAGGCTGAAGCAAGTCTCAGGGGTAGTGACCAGAGAAGACACACCATACGATGATGAGAGGCTGAACAGGAAGGAAGGAGATATGAATTATGCTAAAGTCATATCAGCCTGCAAAGAAGGGCCAGGGAGTGGAAGGGAAGAGCAGATGGGTGCAGATGGAGAGGGAGATAGGTCGAATGCTGAGGCACAACCATGCTACCAAGAGCCACTGGAAAAATCAAGAGAGAAAATGACCACATACAGACAGGAACCAGAATCACAGAGGGAGAGGCAATGGGAGGAGGAAAGGGCAAAATCAATGATTATCCATGGACTTCGGGAGAGAGAGGAAAGGACACACACTGAAAGACGGCAGGAAGAAAGAAAGGAGATTGAGAAAATCATCACGGAAATAGGGGGAGAAGACATGGATGAGATTGTAAATTTTCAGAGAATAGGGGGGTACTTGAAGGGGAGAAACCGACTGATCAAGCTGATTTCAGGACAGAAACAGTGCGGAACAGGATCCTCCAAGAGAAACCACGGTTGAAAAGTTCGGAAGAGTACAAGGTGTTCCTAGACAGAGACAGAACACAAACAGAGAGAAAGCAGCTGAGGGAGAGGACAAAAAAACGAAAGGAGCTAGGAAAGGAGACAAGGATGGAACCAGCAGAGGTCAGTCAGAGCAGAACAGAGCAGCAAGGGCAAGCACACACACAACTATCCTCAGAACCCCCAACCTATCATACCATCCCAACACACAATACAATCCAAACCCACAGCTTCCACCCAACCCCCAACCATAGAATCCCACAGTATGCTACCAGGTCTCCCACCTCCACAGGCCCTCCAAACCACAGTGTTGGAA
This sequence comes from Cherax quadricarinatus, assembly GCF_026875155.1. Lineage (NCBI taxonomy): Eukaryota > Metazoa > Arthropoda > Malacostraca > Decapoda > Parastacidae > Cherax > Cherax quadricarinatus. The sequence goes on from NC_069400.1 coordinate 18,099,482, forward strand.
AGGAAACTGAAGGTATGGTACACAAATGCTGATGGAATAACAAACAAGTGGGAGGAGTGGCACGAAAGAGTCAAAGAGGCATCACCAGACATCATAGCGATCACAGAAACCAAGCTTACAGGTATGATAACAGATGCCATCTTTCCAGCGGGATACCAGATCCTGAGAAAAGACAGAAGGAACAGGGGGGGGGGTGGAGGAGTGGCATTGCTGATCAAACACTGATGGAATTTTGATGAGCTGGAGAGAGGAGACAGCGGAGAAGAAAGTGATTACATAGCAGGAACGCTTCACTCTGGTGGTCCCAAGGTGATAATTGCAGTTATGTATAACCCACCACAGAACAGCAGGAGGCCAAAGCAAGAGTATGACGAGAGCAATAGAGCGATGGTTGACACACTGGCTGCAGTGGCCAGAAGAGCTCATGCATGCAGGGCAAAACTCCTGATCATGGGCGACTTTAACCACAAGGAGATCGAATGGGAGAACTTGGAGCCACATGGGGGCCAAGATACATGGAGGGCTAAGATGATGGAGGTGGTACTGGAAAACTTCATGTACCAACACGTATGGGACACTAAAAGAGAGAGAGGAGAGGATGAACCAGCAAGACTGGACTTAGTATTCACCTTGAGTAGTGCAGATATTGAGGACATCATATATGAAAGACCCCTTGGGGCCAGCGATCATGTGGTTTTGAGCTCGAATACACAGTAGAGCTACAAGTGGAGGGGGAAGCAGGAAGGCCAGGACAAATAAAACCAAACTACAGGAAAGGGGACTACACAGGAATGAGGAACTTCCTGAATGAGGTTCAGTGGGACAGAGAACTGGCAGGGAAGCCAGTTAATGAGATGATGGAATATGTAGCAACAATGTGCAAGGAGGCTGAGGAGAGGTTTGTACCCAATGGTAACAGGAATAATGAAAAAGCCAGGATGAGCCCATGGTTCACCCAAAGATGCAAGGAGGCAAAAACCAAGTGTGCTAGGGAATGGAAGAAATATAGAAGGCAAAGGACCCAGGAGAATAAGGAGAGCAGTCGTAGAGCCAGAAACGAATATGCACAGATAAGAAGGGAGGCCCAACGTCAATATGAATACGACATAGCAGCAAAAGCCAAATCTGACCCGAAGCTGTTATACAGCCACATCAGGAAGAAAACAACCGTTAAGAACCAGGTAATCAGGCTAAGGATGGAAGGAGGAGAGACAACAAGAAATGACCGTGAAGTATGTGAGGAACTCAACAAGAGATTCAAAGAAGTGTTCACAGAGGAGACAGAAGGGGCTCCAGAAAGACGGAGAGGTGGGGTACACCACCATGTGCTGGACACAGTACACACAACCGAGGAAGAAGTGAAGAGGCTTCTGAGTGAGCTAGATACCTCAAAGGCAATGGGGCCAGATAACATCTCTCCATGGGTCCTGAGAGAGGGAGCAGAGGCGCTATGTTACCCCTAACAACAATATTCAATACATCTATCGAAACAGGGAGATTGCCTGAGGCATGGAAGACAGCAAATGTGGTCCCAATCTTTAAAAAAGGAGACAGACATGAAGCACTAAACTACAGACCAGTGTCACTGACATGTATAGCATGCAAAATCATGGAAAAGATTGTCAGGAGAAGAATGGTGGAACATCTAGAAAGGAATGATCTCATCACCAGCAGCCAACATGGTTTCAGAGATGGGAAATCCTGTGTCACAAACCTACTGGAGTTCTATGACATGGTGACAGCAGTAAGACAAGAGAGAGAGGGGTGGGTGGATTGCATTTTCTTGGACTGCAAGAAGGCTTTTGACACAGTACCACACAAGAGATTAGTGCAAAAACTGGAGGACCAAGCAGGGATAACAGGGAAGGCAGTGCAATGGATCAGGGAATACTTGTCAGGAAGACAGCAGCAAGTAATGGTACGTGGCGAGGTGTCAGAGTGGGCACCTGTGACCAGCGGGGTCCCACAGGGGTCAGTCCTAGGACCAGTGCTGTTTCTGGTATTTGTGAACGACATGACGGAAGGAATAAACTCCGAGGTGTCCCTGTTTGCAGATGACGTGAAGTTGATGAGAAGAATTCATTCGATCGAAGACCAGGCAGAACTACAAAGGGATCTGGACAGGCTGCAGACCTGGTCCAGCAACTGGCTCCTGGAGTTCAATCCCACCAAGTGCAAAGTCATGAGGATTGGGGAAGGGCAAAGAAGACCGCAGACGGAGTACAGTCTAGGGGGCCAGAGACTACAAACATCACTCAAGGAAAAATATCTTGGGGTGAGTATAACACCAGACACATCTCCTGAAGCGCACATCAACCAAATAACTGCTGCAGCATATGGGCGCCTAGCAAACCTCAGAACAACATTCCGACATCTTAATAAGGAATCGTTCAGGACCCTGTACACCGTGTACGTTAGGCCCATATTAGAGTATGCGGCACCAGTTTGGAACCCACACCTAGCCAAGCATGTAAAGAAACTAGAGAAAGTGCAAAAGTTTGCAACAAGACTAGTTCCAGAGTTAAGTGGTATGTCATATGAGGAGAGGTTAAGGGAAATCAACCTGACGACACTGGAGGACAGGAGAGATAGGGGAAACATGATAACGACTTACAAAATACTGAGAGGAATTGACAAGGTGGACAAAGACAGGATGTTCCATAGACTGGACACAGCAACACGGGGACACAGTTGGAAGCTGAAGACACAGATGAATCAAAGGGATGTTAGGAAGTATTTCTTCAGCCACAGAGTAGTCAGGAAGTGGAATAGTTTGGGAAGCGATGTAGTGGAGGCAGGATCCATACATAGGCTTTAAGCAGAGGTACGATAAAGCTCATGGTTCAGGGAGAGTGACCTAGTAGCGACCAGTGAAGAGGCGGGGCCAGGAGCTTGGACTCGACCCCTGCAACCTCAACTAGGTGAGTACAACTAGGTGAGTACACACACACTCACACACACACACACACACACACACACACACACACACACACACACACACACACACACACACACACACACACACACACACATACACACACAAGCAGGAAGAAGCGGTCAGCCACACACGTGATGACCACATTAGTGTCCGGAAATACTGAGATAATGCTGGGACGCGAGCCGGAATGTTCACTCTCCTTGTACACCGCAGGCGGCGTGAAACTTGAGGGAGAACCTGAATCCTGAGTCGGCGGTTTCATTCTGTCGGAGAACCTGAACCCTGAGTCGGTGGTTTCATTCTGCCGGAGAACCTGCCCCCTGAGTCGGTGGTTTCATTCTGTCGGAGAACCTGAACCCTGAGTCGGTGGTTTCATTCTGTCGGAGAACCTGACCCTGAGTCGGTGGTTTCATTCTGTCGGAGAACCTGAACCCTGAGTCGGTGGTTTCATTCTGCCGGAGAACCTGCCCCCTGAGTCGGTGGTTTCATTCTGTCGGAGAACCTGACCCCTGAGTCGGTGGTTTCATTCTGTCGGAGAACCTGAACCCTTAGTCGGTGGTTTCATTCTGCCGGAGAACCTGACCCCTGAGTCGGTGGTTTCATTCTGTCGGAGAACCTGAACCCTGAGTCGGTGGTTTCATTCTGCCGGAGAACCTGACCCCTGAGTCGGTGGTTTCATTCTGTCGGAGAACCTGAGCCCTGAGTCGGTGGTTTCATTCTGCCGGAGAACCTGAACCCTGAGTCGGTGGTTTCATTCTGTCGGAGAACCTGAACCCTGAGTCGGTGGTTTCATTCTGCCGGAGAACCTGACCCCTACCCTGAGTCGGTGGTTTTATTCTGCCGGAGAACCTGACCCCTGAGCCGGTGGTTTTTTTCTGCCGGAGAACCTGACCCCTGAGTCGGTGGTTTCATTCTGTCGGAGAACCTGAGCCCTGAGTCGGTGGTTTCATTCTGTCGGAGAACCTGAACCCTGAGTCGGTGGTTTCATTCTGTCGGAGAACCTGAACCCTGAGTCGGTGGTTTTCATTCTTCTCATTAACTTCACTATCAAAAAAATATTTCGCTGTGTTTATCATCGTTATCACTATATCATCATTATTCTTATCTTTATCATTATCGCTATCTTTATTATTGTTATCGCTGTCTTTATCGTCGTTATTGCTCTCTTTATCATAATTATCACTATCTTCACCGTCGTTGTCACTATATTTATCATTATCTCTATCTTTAACATCATTATCACTATCTTTATCGTCGCTATCACTATCTTCATCACCACTGTCACTTTCTTCAGCCCCCTTATCGTTATTCTTATCCTCATTATAAGTCTCCTTATCGTCACTAGCACTAGCAGGATTGCAAATCACCTGGATTCCCAAAATCTGCACAATCCAGGGCAACATGGGTTCAGGGCAGGTCGCTCCTGCCTCTCACAACTACTGGATCACTATGACATGGCCTTGGATGCACTGGAAGAAAATCAGAATGCAGATGTAATATACACAGACTTTGCAAAAGCATTTGACAAATGCGATCATGGCGTAATAGCCCATAAAATACGTGCTAAAGGAATAACTGGGAAAGTGGGGAGATGGATCTTCAACTTCCTAACAAATCGAACACAAAGAGTAGTGGTCAACAGAGTTAAATCGGAGGCTGCCATAGTGAAGAGCTCTGTTCCACAAGGCACAGTACTCGCCCCCATCTTATTCCTTATCCTCATATCAGACATAAACAGAGATATACACCACAGCACCGTATCATCCTTTGCGGATGATACTAGGATCTGCATGAGGCTGTCATCTGCTGAGGACGCGGTTAATCTCCAAGAAGATATAAACAAAGTTTTCCAATGGGCAACGGTAAACAATATGATGTTCAATGAGGACAAATTCCAACTACTCCGTTATGGAAAACTGGAGGAGATGATAACTAGAACAGAGTATACTACTGACTCCGGCCATACAATAGAGCGGAAAAATAATGTAAGGGACCTGGGAGTAGTAATGTCTGAGGATCTCACTTTCAAGGATCACAGCAGTGCCACGATCGCACGTTCAAAGAAAATGATAGGATGGATAATGAGAACTTTCAAAACGAGAGATGCCAAGCCCATGATGATCCTTTTCAAATCACTTGTTCTCTCTAGGCTGGAATACTGCTGTACATTAACATCTCCATTCAAAGCAGGTGAAAACGCAGATCTAGAGAGTGTACAGAGATCCTTTACTGCACGTATAAGTTCTGTCAAGCACCTTAACTACTGGGAACGCTTGGAAGCACTTGACTTGTACTCGTTGGAACGCAGGAGGGAGAGATATATCATAATCTACAGAAATCACTCCCTACGAAAGTAAAAGACTGGGCAGGCGATGCAAAATGCCCCCAGTAAAAAGTAGGGGCGCCATTGGTACACTAAGGGAAAACACCATAAGTGTCCGGGGCCCAAAACTGTTCAACAGCCTCCCATCAAGCATTAGGGGAATTGCCAATAAACCCCTGGCTGCCTTCAAGAGAGAGCTGGACAGATACATAAAGTCAGTGCCGGATCAGCCGGGCTGTGGCTCGTACGTTGGACTGCGTGCGGCCAGCAGTAACAGCCTAGTTGATCAGGCCCTGATCCATCGGGAGGCCTGGTCATGGACCGGGCCGCGGGGGCGTTGATCCCCGGAATAACCTGCAGGTAACCTCCAGGTAACCAGGCCGGCGTGGTGGTGGTACAGTAGTCAACGCACCGGACTGCCAGTTTTAATACCGACTCACCATGGGTTCGAACCCCAGCCATCCTCTGAGTCACATACAACTCTGACGTCGGTGAACTATTTACAGACACGAATTAATTCCGCTTGTCGTATTAATCAGCAAGAACATTATTCAGAACAATTAACCGATTTGCTGTTAAATAATTTTTCATTTATTTATGAGTGTTATGGTTAATTTCCTCTCATTAGGTTTTGCAAAAAGGCATTTAAATATTGAATAGAAAATTACATTTTTTTTTTGGGGGGGGGAAGGTTTTTTGAAAAGTACAATTTAGACTTGTTTAATAGTAAGATCCTCGATATGGAATGTGAGTCAAAGAGTAATTAAAACTTGAAAAAATCCTTATTATCAATAAATTAATTACGTCTGGTGTGTTTATGTCCTTGGATTTGTATTGATAAAGCCACTGGAGGGCGAAACGTCTACCAATAAAGATATCCAGATGTTGTACGCGTAAAGAGCAAAAAGGGCACAATATCCTGCCTGGAACAATGTACAAATAATCCGCACATAGGAGAGAGGAGCTTACGAAGACGTTTCGGTCCAACTTGGACCATTTGTAACTTTGTAAATGATCCAAGTCGAACCGAAACATCGCCATAAGCTTCTCTCTTCTACGTTCTGGTTATCTATGTGTGTTACACATCTAATTCTTCATCTTGTCAATTTGGGAGTGAAGGCCATTTGTGCCACTCATGTACAAATGGCCTTCACCTCCATGCAAGAAAAAGTTTAAAAGGCTGGACAAATCAAATCAGTTCGACTGGACAATATATTACCTTGAGTCCTGAGAGAAGGAGCGGAAGCACTGTGTGAACTTCTGGCCGAAATCACGAGTCAGTGGAACCAGCGCAGGGGGTGACATTATTTAAATAGGAGAAGCAAGTCAACAGAGAGGTGAGGAAACGTACTTTCAGCTTCAGGGTGGTGATAAAGATGATCTGGTTGAAAAAGCTATGAAGTTAGACTCATTGCATCGATTTAAGGATAGGTATGATGAGGTCCACGATCAGCTAAGAGGCGGGGCCAAGAGCTAAGACTCAACCTTTCCAAACACAAGTGGGTGAGTACAACTTGTTGAGTATAGACTCACTCGCTCTCTCTCTCTCACACACACACACACACATACACACACACACTCAAAACACACAAAACACAAACGCAAGACTCAGCCTTCCTAAAACAGTGTCATTAGTGTGGCTAGATATGTTGATGAGCTGGATGAAAGACCAAAGGGAGGGAGGGAGGGCGGAAGGAGTCGAAGAGAGGGAAAAAGGGAGGGCGGAAGAAGTCGGATGGAGGGGGGGAGTTCGGGAGGTGTCGGAATGAGGGAGGGAGAGAAGGAGAAGGGGAGATAGAGAGAGGAAGAGAGAAAGATAGATGTAAGAAAGGAGGGAGGGAAAGAGTGATCTGAGAAACAAATGAAGAGAGGGAGGTGTTGAAGGCAGGGATGGAAGGATGAATTGAGAGAGAAGAGAGAAGAAGGAATGGAGAGGAAGACAAACAGAGACATGTCACCTGCCTGACGCTGGCTTAAGACGCACGTAAATACCCCCGTCTTCTAATAATATGCTCATTTTTCCACTATAATCAACCTTGTCCATAATTACTATCGCATTTACATTGTCTGTTTCGTAAGATGAAGTCCAGGATCTTTCCCTAATTCATGGCATAACTTAACAAATCTTGGATGACAATTGTGTTGTAGAGGTTTGAGCAAAGCTCAGATATCTACAATACAATTGTAGCATGTTATTAGAAGACAGGGGAACTTACGTGCCCCTCAACAACCTCTGTGTAACTAGGGAGATAAATGGTATAAAATGCCAACAAGACGTCAAACTAAACACAAATGCAATGTAATGCGATCCCTTATTGACAACGTTTCGCCCACACAGTGGGCTTTATAAAGTCAAGCTGATGAATTAAAAACATGAAACATCTGGGTATCTTCAATTTGTAGACGTATCGCCATCAAGTGACTTTATCAGTAAAATACAAGGACAAAACGTGAAGATTGTGGAAATATATGAAAAAAGAGGAGGTAATCAGTCCCTCAGCCTAGGAACAGGCGATAACCACCTTAGTCTTGAAGAATCTTACCAGTATTGTTATACCATTTATTTCGAAAAAAAAAAAATCCTCTGAACGAATCGACTTGGATTTCTTACTCATTTCTGCACATTGCAAGCACCTGATGTTGTGTTGATTGTAACACGAAAGGAGTAGAGCTATCATTCGACTCCCTGTGTGGTTGTTTCGCATCGTCTTTCGCTTTTTCGCGATTTTTTGCATATAGTATATCTCTTCCGCATTGTTTCCGTTTCTATCTTTGTCTGTTCTCCTCCTCTGTTACCATTCCTGAAATTTTCTCATTGTCTGCAGTCCTGTTTTCGTTTATCCTCCTTTTCTGAAGTCTTCTCTTTGCCAATCTTCCTCCTCTTCTTCCATCTTGTCTGCAATCCTGCCTTTGTTTATCCTACTCCTTCTTCTCTTCCTTGTCTGCAATCCTGCTTTTTTTTATCCTACTCCTTCTCCTCCACCTTGTCTGCAATCCTGCCTTTGTTTATCCTACTCCTTCTCTTCCTCGTCTGCAATCCTACTTTTGTTTATCCTACTCCTTCTCATCCACTTTGTCTGCAATCCTGCCTTTGTTTATCCTACTCCTCCTCTTCCTTATCTGCAATCCTGCCTTTGTCAATCTTCCTCTTCCTCCTCATTTCATACATCCTATCTTTGCCAATCTTCCTCGTCCTTGTCTGCAGTCCTCTCTTCGTCAATCCTTCTCGTTTTCTGTTTCCAGTCCGATCTTTTTCGACAAATTATAATGGTTTCGAAAAACGTTTTTATTTGACACTGTTTCTTCCATGTCTTTGTCGTCGAATCATCTGTATTCCCTGTTTTCTTCTCTGTCTTTCGCTGTACTTGCAAACCTCCCTCTGACACAGCCACATCAACATTTTCTTGTATTTATATAAACAACGGCATATGCACTCTGATATATGCATATTTGTCGGTATATATATACATACACCCAGCAGTGCGTATCTTCTGGTGTATATGCAGACAGAGATGCGTAGATGCGTATATCGTCCATTGTATAGACAGGGACTATCGTGCATCTCTCAGTGTGTATTCAGTGGGAGGTGCGGGTCAAGAGCTTACAATAGCTTGTTTTACTTAACAATAGCGATAATAGTTTACAGTAGCGTTAATAACTCACGTAAGGTTACAGTAGCTAACAATAGCTTACGGTAGCTTCCAAAAAGCTCACAGTACTTTACAATAGCTCATAAGAGCTCACACTATATTAGCTTGGAACAGTTCAAATATATAGCTTACGAAAGCTTGCAAAAGCTCAAAATACCATGCAATAGCTTTCAACAGGTTCACAGTGCCTAGTAATAGCTGGCAATAGATCCCAATACCTTACAACAGCTCTCAATAACTCACAATACCTCATACCTCATACCTCACTATAGCTTTCACTAGATTCCACGTCTCTCTCTCTCTCTCTCTCTCTCTCTCTCTCTCTCTCTCTCTATCTATCTTTCTTTTTATATTCTTCCTCTTCCTACTTTCTCTATCTCATTACCTTGATAAACAATGGCAAAAGCCGACACGTGGGAATAATGACGACGTTTCGCCCATCGCTCACAAGAGCTCACAATGCCTTGCAATAACTCACAATAGTCCACAATAACTCACAATAGCTTATAGTGCTGAGGAGAACTCTCTGTATAATGTATATTGGATAAATATTACAGAAAGAGGCGTTCCTAGGAGCGCCAATGGCAAACGCCACAATGCCAGACGGCAGTAGAGGCAGGCAGGACCTGGGTGTTAGAGAGAGCTGTCTGGGTTACCTTGCCTGGCGCACCACGATAACACACGACTTACGTCTCGACGTTGCTGCTCCTTCAGGTATTACCGACAACAAATGCGACAACGGAAAGACTTCCCCCCGTAACTCTCTGTTGTCGTAGTGAAGCCGGGATGAAGTGTTGGAGAGGTGGGGGATGCTGGCTAAGGGGAGGAATAAAAGAGAAAGAGAGAAATGGGAGTATGGGGAGGAGGAGAATGAGACACAGAAGGAAAAAAACGGAGTGGAAAGGTAAGAATGAAGGGAATGGAAGTGTTGGAGGAAGGAAGGAAGAACGTTAAGGAAGAAAATGAAAGAGGGAAAGGAAGAAGGTATCTGAACGCCACTATAAACTTTGACACATTCAAAAATGATAATATCCCAATCCCTTAAACATGTTTCTGATACTTATCTTGTCACTGAGTTTTGAACAGATGCGTAGTTATATTACTCCATTAACCTGGATTAGGTTTTTTTTTTTTTTTTAGATTTAACAACAGTTGAAGAAATACTTCTACTTGTAAAGAAAAACTTTTTTAACGAGAAAAAATATGAAGAAAAAATAAAGTGAGCATGAATGAGAAAGGAGAAAAATTAATTTTTTAAAGAAGAATTTGACAAAAAACCCAGACGTTTTCGAAATTAATTAAAAAAAGTAGGGTGAATAGACTATATATATATATATAATAAATCACAATAAAAAGCGTGATGGCAAATATGAAAAATACCACAAACTGGCAAATCTCTCGAGACCAGAATTAAACAACATAAACCTGCAATAAATATGAACAAGAATCCAGTGTTTTGGTCATTCATGTAACAATACAAACTGGCCTAAAGATAGAGAATTTTCTTCTCTGTAATTCTACAGTTGAACGAAATATTATGGAATCATCTCTTATCAATCATGACTCATAACATATTTCAAATATGTGTCCTGGAATGTACAAGCTTGACAGTTTTGTAGTCCAGAATATTGTCCATAATACAGAGGGTGTTCTTTGTCAGGCAGACAGTTCAACATGGTGTTGGACAAATGTATGCATGGGTTAGGTTTGTGCGGGATCTGTTCGTGCGAGGTGCTGTCACCTTTTTTGAGTGAGGTGTCACCTCAGGGTTTAACATATAAAATGTGCTCTTCTTGCCTCATCTTTCTATTCCTCTGACGATGTATGTGTAAGTACATGAAAGCGCTCAGGTTTCATTTCCAATTTTGACTGTGGTATTTTTTTTCACAGACAGGCGATTTTAACAATTGGGATGGAAATGAAGATTTCCATCCCCATTGTTTTTAGTTAATTGTGCACCTAATACCCGTCCGGTGGACGGTAACGGAAGAGTATACGGAAGCGAGAAAAGGAAATGTACGACTCTTGATGGAACATAATCGGATGATGACGAAAGGAAATGAAGAGGTGACGTCGTTACATGATATATCTTCCAGCTCAGGTTTCACAGTGAAGAGTGATGTTAACTTGTTGTGGTCAGTGTCTGCGCTAGACACTAGAGAACCTCAAGGAGCAGTGCAACAAGTACAGTACGTATTTCAAGGCTCTGAGTGGCTGAGAGGAACAAGTACAGTACTTCAAGGCTTTGAGTGGGTGAGAATAAAGAGTACAATGCTTCAAGGATCTGAGTGGTTGAGTAATACGGTGAGTACCTCAAAAATATGAATGGTTGAATAACAAGTATCTGAAGGATCTGACTGACCAAGAGTAACAAGTAACGGTGCACATACCACTGACATAACTGACACGAAAAGAATTGAGGATTGTTTATCATCAACCCAAACTGACTCAGTTATCCCTTAATATTACCACCACCATCAATGACTTAATCCCCGAGGTAGAAATTAAAATAATCTCAAAGCAACAATATAATTAGGCAACAGTAATGACCATGTGAAACTTAGGGATCAACAAATGTAATGATCTTATAAAGCTTGGGGAACAGCAAGTAATGACCTTGTAAAACTTAGAATTAGAATTAGAAGACTGCAAGAAATCATCTTTCAGAGTTATAAGTGCTACTACAGTGTCCACTTTCTGTTCCATTGTTAGGCGAATAAAATATTTCTCCCCTAGCAAAAGTAATTCTTTTAGATGAGGCAAGTTTTAATTATTAGGTTCCTTTGTGAATGGTATATCAGGACGCCGATATACCACAGTTTTTGTTTATATAGTGCTTGTTAGTATAGTGTTTGTTAGTACAGTGTTTGTTAGTATAGTGTTTGTTAGTAAAGTGTTTGTTAATACAGTGTTTGTTATTTTATGAGAAGAGCTATCGTTGTGAGAATTATTCAGTGTATAGAGGGGCGGAGGGGCGATCTTCTGTTCGCTAATCACGAGGCAGAAACTCTGGCCGTTGATAATGGTGGCGGTGATGAGTGTTAGTAGTAGGTGGACGGTGGCTTATGTGGTGGGGGGACTGTAGTAGTGCTGGTGTGTAGGTGGGAGTGGAGGGTGGCGTGGGTGATGTGGTAGTAGTGATGGTGGTGGCGATGGTGAGAGTAGAATGGGTGAGTTAATGGATTAGCTGAGTAAAAATGATAGTGGTATAAGGTAATAAAGTGTTAGTAGCTGAGGTGGTGGTATAAAGTTTGAAGTGACTGGTGGTCGGTGGTTGAGGGTGAGTCTGTATTGGGTATGTCAGGGTTTTGACTGGTTTGGTGTCACGCATAGGTTGAGATGAATATTAGACTGGTGGTTTGAATGTTTTAGTGGTATTCCTGTATATTTTCAGCATCCAACTATACTTCACACGAAATTTCCCAATTTAATTTTAAATCGGCCAGTGGATATTTTGGGGTGATAACGGTGACAGTTTCTTGAACCTACTAGGTTCGATGCTGTTCAGGTTGCCAAGACATATGCTGACAGTTCCCTATGTGTGTGCTTCCGGAGACTTCAGGTGTTATACATCACCCAAATTCTTTCCCTTGATCTGGGTTTGCAGTCTGGACCTCTGCTCTATCTCTGTCTCTGGTCTTCTGTCCCTTCCTCTCTCTTCTCTCTTCTTTCACACAAAACATTCGCTAAATATTTTGCTACAATTATTTCAATTCTCTTGAATCTGTGGTCTCATGATTTAATTTCCTTTTAACCTTTTCTAGGCCACTTCTTGAGTTCAAACCCATCGGTCATGACGAGTGTGTGTGTGTGTGTGTACTCACCTAGTTGTACTCACCTAGTTGAGGTTGCAGGGGTCGAGTCCAAGCTCCTGACCCCGCCTCTTCACTGTGTGTGTGTGTGTGTGTGTGTGTGTGTGTGTGTGTGTGTGTGTGTGTGTGTGTGTGTGTGTGGTGTGTGTGTGTGTGTGTGTGTTAGACTAAGACGCAAATCACTGTGTTAATCGCAATGTGTTTCTCTCCTTGCCGAACTCCTGACCATAGCGTGGCCCGTGGTCCCCCAGCCCCTCCAAATGAGTCTCCTAGACACTGTCAGTGCCAGTGCCAGGCTTCGACACGTGGTACTGGTGCGTGTGACGAGGGGCGCTGCCAGAGTGCCACCTGCTTCCCTTTGTTGTCGTGAGAGCTCAGAGGGGGGGGGGGTGAAGCGGTGTACCTAAGTACCAGGTAGTGAGACAGTGTACCTAAGTACCAGGTAATGAGGCAGTGTACCGAAGTACAGAGAGTGAGGCAACGTACCTTAGTACCAGGGAGTGAGGCAGTGTACAGATTAACAGGAAGTGAGGCACTGTACCTAAGTACCAGGGGGTGAGGCAGTATGCCTAAGTACCAGGGAGTGAGGCAGTGTATCTAAGTACCAGTGTACCTAAGTATACCTCCTGCTACGTAAGTACCAGGAGGTATACTTAACTTGTGAGGATCACAATATACGGTACTGTATCTATGAAGACGCTCCAAACCCTTGCGGGAATGGTAGGTAATTTGGATTGATTCAGAGAAAGGGTGCCTCCAGTTCCTTGGATCAAAACCCTTCACCATCATTGTGGATGAGACATTAAGCTCAAAACTGAGTCAGTTCCCCTTCCCATCAGTTCCCCTTCCCATCAGTTCCCCTTTCCATCAGTTCCCCTTCCCATCAGTTCCTCTTCCCATCAGTTCCCCTTCCCATCAGTTCCCCTTCCCATCAGTTCCCCTTCCCATCAGTTCCCTTTCCCATCAGTTCCCCTTCCCATCACTTCCAATTTCCCATCACTTCCCCTTCCCATCACTTCCCCTTTCTAACACCTCTCCCTTCCCATCACTTCCCCCCTTCCCATCACTTCCCCCTTTCTATCACCTCTCCCTTCCTATCACCGCCCACTTCCCATCACCTCTCTCTTCCCCCCTCACCTCCCTCTTTCTCTTCGTGTTGTCTCGTCCTCTTGGACTCTTATCTAAGTGTTCTTCACACCTATTTCTTCTTTATGTTCCGTGACTCACCCTGAGATTGTTCCTCTGCTGCTCTTTCCTCTTCTTTCATATCTCTCTTTTCTTCATCCTTCTCATTCTCCTCACTCTTATCCTTCCCCCTCCCTCCACCTTTTCATTCTCATCCCCCTCCCTTCTCACTTTCATCCCTCTCTCCCTCCATCCCTTCCTCTTTCTCCTCACTCTCTTCCTTCTCTCCCTTCCCTCTTTCTCTTCACTCTCTCCCTCCTCTCTTTCTCTTCCCTCTCTCCTTCCCCTCTTTCTCTTCACTCTCACCCCTCTCTCCCAAATCATTCATCAGCATCCGTCGGCCAGACATAAGCCGTTGCCAAATGAGTTATTTCCAACACCTCTCTTCTTACACAATCCTCTCTCTCTCTCTCCTCCCTCCCTCTCCCTCTCACCTTCATTAGTTCCATCCTTATCTTTCGTTCCTTTTCCGTTCTCCTCATTTTTTTTCCTTACCTCCATCTCATTCCCTTCCTCATGTCATTCTCTCCCTTCCTCCACTTCTATTTTCCACCTGATCCCCGTCTCATCCTCTCCCTCTCCTTCATTCCTTATTGTTCTTGCTCTATAAGTTCCCCATCACACTTTTTTACACATTCTCCATACTACTAATCCATTTTTCCTCCATTCCATTCGTTCCCTTTCATCCAGTCACACCTTTCGCTTCTGTCATCAACCACTGTCCCCTCTCCAATCGTTCACCCCTTGCTTCCATCCCTCTCTCCCCTATTTCCCTTCCCCCTTTACTCCTCACCTCTCTCTCCGAAGGCACTCAAGAATGGAATGTAAAACCATAACGCGTGTCGGGTCAAGTTGACCTGATCACATTGACCTATGCTGACCTCGAAAGGGAAGTGACATGGCCCCAGCACGGGGTGGTAGAGGGGTGTGTGATGGGGGTATGGTTAAGGGGATAGCGGAGAGGAGATGAGGAGGGTCGGTATTCCGTGTGGTGGAGGCTGGACTGTGGAGTGGGAAAGTGAGGTGGTGTTGTTAGGAAGAGGGCTGTGAGGGGGTCCATGGGAAGGGTGGTGGTCGGCTGGCGTTAAATGTGGGGGAAGGGAATTAGTTAACTGAGTTTAAAACTGATCGACTACAAGAGGTCATTAAGGCTAGCAAACCACCGAACGGGTGGGGTTTGAACCCATGGCGAGTGACTCGTACTGCGCCAGGCCAGTGCGTTCAGCCCCCCCCCCCCCCCGACCCGTTCGGTGGGTTGTTTGCCATCGCGTTATTAGGAATTTCGTGATTCATTAAGGCTGCATGCATCCCGTTCACCATCAGTAAAGAATACTTTGATCCTTAATAAATGTAATATCTACTGATTACACAAATAGCCCTCACATAGAAGAGAGAGAAAAGCTTATGGCGAAGTTTCGGTCCGACTTGGACTTCGTAAATGGTCCAAGTCGGATCGAAACGTCGTCGTAAGCTACATAATAAGGAACACACCCTTCCAATAATGGAGTAAGTGAAGTTGTTCTGTTATTTTGGTTTCCTGAAGTAGACAAATATCCTGAGACGTATTTCCCAGTTCATCTTTGCCTTTTCAAGTTAGCGGTGCGCTGAGTTACAGTTTCTGGTGCGGCGGCGCCATGTTTGTTTACACTCTACAACTGTGCGTCTCAGGCCACGTATTTACTCTAGACAAATTGAAATAAAAATGATTCCTAGGACTCTGTACTCTTTTGAATAAGCAGCTCGTGCTTTTAGAAGGGTACGAGAGCAGGTAGCAGGCGTACTTTGAGGACAAGTGAGCGAGTACGTACTTTGAGAAGAGCACGAAAGAAGGTAGTAGACGTACTTCGATAAGGGCACTAGAGCTGAACACGTATTTTTAGGAGCGCACGAGAGCTGAGCACTTTCTTTGAGCAGAGCACAAGAACTGAGCACGTACTCTGAGGAGAGCACGAGAGCTGAACACGTACTGAGTGAATAACTCGGTAGCTTCCTAAACTTTCTTCAGTACCAGGAATTTCTACCTGATAAAATTTAACTCCCTTCCAGAAACGAGGGTACCTTGATGCTTTCGAACACCTTTTTTGATTCCAGGAATTTCAGGTACTTTCTCTCCCTTCCTCGGATCAAACCCGAGTAGTTCTCCTTTCCCACGTGCTTTATGGCCCTTATAGGATTATTGCTCTTCCATAAAAAAAATTATTGAACAGAAAATAAAAATGCTTATTGAGTCTGCAATGAGGTTGCAAATTACTTGTTGAAAACAGGTGAATAGTGAGGAATGTGACTGTCAGTGCAGGTGTTGACGGATGTATTTGTCAGTGCAGGTGTTGACGGATGTATCTGTCAGTGCAGGTGTTGGGGGATGTGACTGTCAGTGTAGGTTATTATTGACTGACTGGTCTTGGTCGAGACATTCTAGCTGTCAGCGAGGACAGTAATGAGCTGGGGTGAGGTTAATGTATGCTGCTGCTGCTGCTGTCTCCTATTGCTGCTGCTCCTCCTATTGCTGCTGCTCCTCCTATTGCTGCTGCTCCTCCTATTGCTGCTGCTCCTCCTATTGCTGTTGTTTCTATTGCTACTACTTCTGCTACCCCTACAGCTGTTTCTAGCTTCTGCTTCTTACTCTCTCTATCTCTCTCTTTCTCTCTCAAGATTGGATACCTGGAGTTTACCTGGAGAGAGTTCCGGGGGTCAACGCCCCCGCGACTCGGTCTGAGACCAGGCCTCGTGGTGGATCAGGGTCAGATCAACCAGACTGTTACTGCTGGCCGCACGCAAACTGACGTACGAACCACGGCCCGTCTGGTCAGGTACTGACTTAGGTACCTGTCCAGCGCCTTCTTGAAGACAGCCAGGGGTCTATTGGTAATTCCCCTTAAGTATGCTGGGAGGCAGTTGAACAGTCTTGAGCCCCGCACACCCATTGTGTTGTCTCTCAGTGTATTCGTGGCGCCTCTGCTTTTCACTGGAGAAATGTTGCATCTCCTGCCGTGCAATTATTATGCATTTCTCTATAACAGTTACACCGTGAGAACAAGAGCTAGCTGCTTCCCGATATATTCATCACACAACGAATATATATAGTATTGAAATCTCTCAGCCAGAGCTGGAAGACTCCAGTAAGGCACCAAGCATTTTAACTATTTCTAGTAAGGGTTCAGCAGTTACGGCAGTTTCAAAAGGTTTTTCACTGTAGTAGAGCTGGAGTTACTGTTACTTGGGAATTACCATCTCTAGGGATGACCTCTCCCGTGTAGATAAATGGTTGAAAGAACCTACAAAGTGATAAATTAGAACACATGTCTAATTTAACGTTCGGCCACACAGTGGCTTCATCAGTTTAATACGAAGAAGAATGGTGAAGATCAGGAGTTTGAGATAATCAGTCCCTCAGCCTGGTGTCGATGTAATTTATCCATCAGTCAAGATTGGATTGATAACATCGACTCCAATTCCTTGGATCCAGAGTCATAGGGTTCAGTGCTGGAGCATTTTTCTCTCAGTGTTGTTGTGCGAGTCTGACCACGACAGAGAGAACAGCTCTGGTCGCCTCTCAAATTGACTTTCTCCAGAGTTTTGTGTGTGGTGTCAAGGGGTACGGGAGTTATTCCTTGAGTAGCTTTAGGTAGATGTCGTTTTGATAAGGACCTGCCTCGTATGGGCCAGTAGGCCTTCTGCAGTGTTCCTACATTCTTATGTTCTTATGTTCTTATGTGAGGGGTGTTGGGGATGTGGAGAGGAAGGGAGGAGGTTGTTATAGGGAGGGAGGTGGGAGGGGTGGAAGGGGATGTAGGGATGGGATTTGTTGGGGAAGTGAGTTGATAGGGATTGGGTTCTGGTTGAGAAGGGGGGAATGTGTTGGGAGGGGAAGGAGATAGATAGAAAAGGGTACGGGTAGGGAGAGTGGATGGGGGCGAGTGGGAAATAAGGAATGGGAGGTGGGATTTGGGAGAAGGGGTGAACTGGGAGAAGGTGTTTGAGGAAAGGGGAAGGTGGACTGAGGGATGAAAATGGAATAAGGGGAGGGGTTGAGAGAGAGAGAGAGAGAAGAGAGAGAGAGAGAGAGAGAGAGAGAGAGAGAGAGAGAGAGAGAGAGAGGAGAGAGAGAGGAGAGAGAGGAGAGAGAGAGAGAGAGAGAGAGAGAGAGAGAGAGAGAAAATCAGAAGTTTTTAACTTTCTTGAGAGACAATTCATGCAAATGCTGGACACCGAAATAGAAGTTTTATATAAGAGTGTGTGTGTGTGGAAAGTAGATAGATAGATAGATAGATAGATAGAGAGAGAGAGAGAGAGAGAGAGAGAGAGAGAGAGAGAGAGAGAGAGAGAGAGAGAGAGAGAGAGAGAGAGAGAGAGAGAGTGTTCAGTGATCTTTTTCTTCGCTCTGGCTGCCTGAGATAGAAGACCAAATTATTCTTGCAAACACTTTTATCTGTTAGAATAGGATAAAATTTTCTTCTGATTTTTAATTTTGATGGTTATCTACCCCAGGATAATATCCCATCTCCCCCCCCCAAAAAAAAAAAAAAAATATCTGGAGCTGTCTGCCTATTTCCAGTGGATGCGACCCAGGATGCGACTCACAACAGTCGACTAACACCCAGGTACCCACTGACTACTAGGTGAACACGGGCAGTAGATGTTAAGGAAACATACCCAACGTTTCAACATTTCCGATCAGAGTCGCAAAAAAGGATGGGGGAAGGAGATGGAACTACAAATGGAACCACGAATTCGTGAGATGGAACCGCGGATTCGTAAACTGGAATCATCATCAGAGTCAAAGCGTTCTCACATTTTTTTCAAAGACCTCAGTAAGCGTCTCTCTTTTTTCGACGTCTCCTCATTCATTCTTGGACTTTTGTGGGTAAAAACCAAGTCTGTGTTATCCCTCAAGCCTCAGACCTCGCGGGTTCGAATCATCGCTTTCGTCTTGCTCAGTGTCTTCATCTCATCTGCCTTTCTTTCGATAACTGTCCGAACACTCGTATGAAAACTTTTTCTTGCTAAAAAATTTACATCTCTCCTTGCTCGAATGGAAAATTTATCTTTTCAAGTTATGAACTCTGGAAGATTTCGCTTCGAAGTTATGAACTTTTATGTGTAAAGACAGTGGCCAGAAAGCGAGACTTTTCGATTCACTTTCCCTTTTTTTTTAGAGGGGAAAGAGATTGAAGAGATAAAGAAAGAGGCACAGCTGACACTGATTGAGGGATCTGGAATGAATTTTTTCCCCTATCTCGAGAACTGGAAATCGTCTTGATCGAGTCTTTGATATGTAAATTACAGAGGTGGCAAGTCCAGCCGCCCGGGACGTCACTCTCTTTCTTCTTAATTATCGATAAATCGGCTGGAAGACTGATGGCTTTGTCTTCGCTCCTCTTTATTTTGGCTGACGTTGCCAAAGATAAGTGAATAACCAAAATTACGCTACTAGACTTTAATATAGGAACAAATTTTAATTTGTCAAGTGATAACGATGGGAACAACAACCACAACAACATCCACAATAAATTACAGTCACCACACCTACAACAAAAATCACAACAAGTTACAATCACCACAACCACAACCACAACAAGTTACAATCATCACAGCAACAACAACCACAACAAGTTGCAATCACCACAACCACAACCAACACAATCACAACAAGCTACAATCACCACAACCACAACAAGTTACAATCACACAAACAACCACAACAAGTTGCAATCACCACAACCACAACCACAATAACAACCACAACAAGCTACAATCACCACAACCACAACAAGTTACAATCACCACAACCACAACCAACAAGTTGCAATCACCACAACCAAACAAACCAACAATAACAAACCACAACAAGTACAATCACCACAACCACAACAAGTTATCAACACCACAAACCACAACAAGTACAATCACCACAACCACAAAAGTTACAATCACCACAACCACAACAAGTTACAATCACCACAACCACAACAAGTTACAATCACACAAACACAACAAGTTACAATACCACAACCCACAACAAGTTACAATCACCACAACCACAACAACAACCACAACAAGTTACAATCACCACAGCAACAACAACCACAACAGGTTACAATCACCACAACCACAACAACAACCACAACCAACACGACATAAAATAGCAAAATAGTAATAGTAATTATTAATTATTAAATAATTTTTAAGACATTAAATAATAAACAACAAATTAATAATAAAATAATAAATAATAAAAATAAATGATTTATAAATAAGAAAGGAAAGAAAATCATCAGAGGCAAAAAAAAAGGGAATGTACCTGAGCAGAGAAGTGGCAACACTTTTATATAGGTGTGAAACATGGTTTTAAACGTTTCGTTAGCCAGAAAGAGGCTGGAGGCAGTGGATGGCAATGTTTGGCGTCAAAACTATGCAAAGATTTCTGAGTGTAGAAACTAGAAGACGGTGCGCGGTTGTGAAAGGTATTAGTTGGTTAGCTAATGGAGTTTAAAGCCTAACCACTACCCTAGGGTCTGCAAGACTGCACTTAAATTCTCAGTATATATATATATATTGAGAGATATACACACCTCGGAGTATACAGTATATACCGTGAAAGGTATTATTCAGAGGTCAAAGGCCTTCAAGGAGGATACAGCAGAATAGGATGACCTAGAGGATGTATAAATCCACTGTGGATGACAAAAGATGGTATGGGTCATCCCAGGGAGAACTGGAGGGAGAGGGTAAAGGATATTCTACGTTGTAGGGACTTGTACATCTACACAAAAAATACGGAACGGATTAAAACCCTAAGCAGGCGATTGTGAGTACCAGATCATGGGTTGAACTCAGGCAAGAGCTTTACCCTAAGTTAATGGAAAATAATTTAATTTCCACGAAAAGATATATTAACATTGCAACAGTAATTTAACAGTGTATAGAATATCTTACGCGAAGAAAAGATCAATAATTCTGCATAGTATTTCGAACAGTTTGAAGCTGGGACTAATAAGTAATATAAAAAATAAGAGACATATCGGACTGTGTACATAAATGTTGGACACGATAATATACAAAATTAATTTTTTTTTTTGGTAATGTCAATTTTAGTGAATATTAAATATTTAATCAAAGACACTGAATTAAGATTTAATGTTAAATTTCAAGTTAACCTCAAGAAAATTAAAAAGCAAATAAGGAGGTAATAATGTAACACTGGCCGGAGATATGACTAAGCTAAAGGAATTCTGAGCATTTTGTTACGTAGAAGTAACAGCATAAAGGGGATTAAAGGAGTTACATTATACTTCTCTGAAATATGTAACAATGACTTAATAAAGTAATACTAGATGGAGATATGACTAAACTAAAGTAATTTTGTGTATTTTATTACTCGGAAGTAAAAATATAAAGGCGATTATAGGAGTTACATTATACAGTGTTTCAGAGAAATACATTAAGCTCACAGATTTTTAGGGTCATTCATCGCATCGATATTCTATAATGCTTCAAGCGAACACTAGGAATATCAAAGAGTTTTTTTTACGAGTGTGTTGCCTGTGCTTGCTGTGTCTGCTTTCCAGGAAGTGTCTCAGGTCAGCATCAGTATTACAGTGTTGATAGTGTCCTGAACATACGAGGTGTAGAGTAATTTGTATATATGGGATTTACGTGTAGTAGATTTAGGGATTTGCATAAGGGTATCATGTTGCCTCCCTCTAGCCATAAGGGGAATTACCAATAGACCCCTGGTTGTCTTCAAGAGGGAGCTGGATAGATACTTAAAATCAGTGCCGGATCAGACGGGCTGTGGTTCGTACGTTGGACTACGTGCGGTCAGCAGTAACAGCCTCGTTGATCAGGCCCTGATCCACCGGAAGGCCTGGTCATGGGCCGGCTGTGGGGGCCTTGATCCCCGGAATACCCTCCAGGTAGACTCCAGGTAGATAGTCTACCTGGTATAATAAAAGCACTTTTATTATACCAACGATTATACGATTTTCAGTAAAGTTACCCATCAGTAGCCACTGATCCACCACCCTCTTCCTGCTCCCTCATCCCCCTGCCTTCCTCTACTCCATCATCTTTTAAACATCATGTTCTCCTTAACCTTCGACTACTCGTCTCCCGACAGTCCTTCAGCAGGCCATTAAAGGAGCAAGTAAATCACCACTACCATCTGCTTTGGATTCCCAGAATGTCCCTCTTATTTTTCTTACGATCTCCTCTCGAGGTGCGAGAGCCAACACTCTTAGAGACGGCGGAGGTGGTTGGCTTGCTAGGTTTAATGCCTGTCGGCAGCATGAGTGTCAGTAAAGCTGCGATTCACTTGTGCACCGCAAATGCGGAATAATTTAATTGCTAAAGGAGGGATTTAAGCAAGCTTACACTGTATAGGTAGTTAGATATAGAGTTTACAGTTGTGATGTTGCTTTAGGTGTTCACTAGAGGGAAGGAGGTAATACAAGGATTCCTTGATCCTTCAGCATGGGCGGGGACGAGCTAGTCAAGGGAGGTCGATCCTTGACCATGGGTGAACCAACAGACAAATGCATGGGACACCTCTCAGAAGATGTTCAGTGTTGACGATAATGAAGCAAGCGTGCCCTCCTGTTCAAAGAGAAAGATGACAAACATTAGCACGGTGATGAACTGCAGCATAAGAAAAAACTGATGCCTGACTAATCCCTCAACGCATAATTCTGAAGCTTATGGAGAGAAGAGGCTTTTGTTCAATAAACGACCTTTTATTCCAACTGAAATATTATTCACGCCATCAAGAAGGAAATGATGAAATACCCCCAATAAAAAGAGCCATCTTTTTTCTTTATACGCCCCAAGAATTCCTCCTCCTTAGTGCCACAAGCAGTGCGTTCCCTGCATTTTCTGCCCTCCGCTCGAGAGAAAATTTTGAGAGAACTGCGCGTTTTATGAGTTCTATTTGACGAGATGGAACACTTAATGGTGGGGAAGTCCTAGACCGTAATACTTATACGTGCGAACAGATTGAAAAGATGCCAGTAAAGACGGGGATGATAGCCGCAGTTACAGTGATACGCAGTATATGTAAGGTGAGAAGGATGGGTATAAGTGTGTTAACATGAGAGAGGATGTGCTTGAGCGGAGTTAAGGGAGATGGAGGCTGTGCTGTGATGCTCTTTCCTCTTGATATTGACAATCTGAGCAAGCTGTGTATGTGTTTTAATGCCTCTGTTTCTTCTTTCGTATCTGTTTATCGTCTGTGGTTTTCTTAATTTTCATTTGTATTTTCTCTCTGTCTCATGAAAAAAACATTAAAATATGTAAGTGCATTGCTAACTTTAATCACACACACACACACACACACACACACACACACACCACACACACACACACACACACACACACACACACACACACACACACACACCACACACACACACACACACACACACACACACACACACACACACACACACACACACACACACACCACACACACACACACACACACACACACACACACACGCTGTTAAGGGGCTCATGATCTAAGGAACTGAATCTTTGCTCCAATTCCCAGAATTAAGCCTGTATGCCTTCCATCCACTTTAATTATAACAATAATATTAATAACTAAGAGAGCGTAAATAAGCAGCTCACGGCAGTTATGAGTTATTCCCGAAATTTGAGTGGCTTGACACATCATTCTAGGTTTCTGCTTGCGCCAGAAAGTGCTTGGATGGGAAGTCTGGTGTAGATGAGGAACGCTTAACTAAAACACACATCTTATAGTTAGTTCTTGGATCCCTCCACCAGTGTCAGTCGCTTGTGTTTTCTCTGTAATTTAACGAACTAAAGAAAATTATCGCCAGTTAAGTCACATTTTAATTAGTGGTGAAACGTTGTAGAAATTAGAAAAGCAAGTGGATGTATTTTTAAACTGTATTTTAGAAAATATGCATTACAAAAATACGTGATGTAAAGTACATGTATATGTTTTATAATATGCTACGGGGTTTATAATATGCCACGAGTGTCCTGTGGCTTCGTGGCTGAAGCTCTCGCTTCACACGGCGAGAATGAGTGGAAAATCCTGGTCCTGGAATGTAAAGTTTTGTCTCTGCTGCGCTGCTGATGTGGCTGCTGATGTGGCTGCTGATGTGGCTGCCTGCGAGTGAAGGTAAAGAAGTCTTCAATGTGTCCTGAGTGTGAATCAGCACACTCAGGGCACACTCAGCACACTCAGGACACACTCAGCACACTCTTTAATTCATAGATCACTGTCCAGGAACCTGACCGTCATCACATCTACTGGTATCTGAGTTAAATATTTCCTTTTTGATTTACCATATAAACTCTCGTTTTCCTTTTCGTGGAATCTCATTTTTGACTACGAGTTTTTGCTGAGTAAAAAACAAAACACGTTGATCAACACATGACATACTACAAGATTGTGAGAAAGTGGTATAATTAAAAAGTACATGTGCAGGGCACCTCAGTTCCATGCTCAAAAACCCTGGCTTTAAATGAGAAATTCATGAATTTATCTCTCTTTTTTTCACCCTAACGATTCTCCCGAAAAAAGCCCATGAAAGCCCAAACGAGTGCGGAGGCTTACAAGAACCACCTTCCTGCCTGGAAACACTTTTTTTTTCCTCCTTTCGCTTTCTTAAAACCTGCTTTCCACATCTTAGTTTGTCATATTCCTGGAACACCCGGAGTTCCTGAAAGATTTCAGAGCGGTAATGGGCCTCAATCGGCTTACATTCTGCAAATGCGGTACCGCGACTCCTCTTTAAACCCTGAGAAACTACTGCTAACTCAAAGGTGTGTGGGGGAAACTATATACAGACTCTGGGCTGTGTTCAGTGGGCGATGCAAGAGCTTCAGCTGTGACGAACGCTGGTTTAAACCTGATGCGAGGGGACGTAAGAGTATCAAGGGGTGAGGGGAATAATAGTACTAATTTAGGTGTTGTAGATTGCTATTGCTTGTCGAAAGTGTTAACACTACTCTTGACAGAAGCAGTGTTAATTATAGCAGCACTTGTAAAACTAGTAGTAGTAGTAGTAGAAGCAGTAGTAGTAGTGGTAGAAGCAGTAGTAGTAGTAGAAATAGTTGAAATTGTAATAGATGAAGGTGTAATAAAAGTGGTAGTAATTTTAGAAGTAATATTCGTAGTAGATGTGGCAATCGTAGTAATAGTTGTGGTAGTCGTAGTAGTTGCAGTTGTCGTAACAGTATTAGCAGGAGAAGTGGTAAGAGTGATAGTAATAGTTGTAGTAGTAATAGTAGTAGTAATAGCAATAACAGTAGTAGATGTAGTAACAGTAACAGAAGTAGTTGCAAAAAAAAAAACTTCCTCTCACTGTCTCTCTCACTGTCTCTCTCTTCCTGTCTCTCTGCCTCTGTCCGTCTTTTTGTCTCTCTCTCTCTTGTCCTCATTTTCACTTGTTGTTCCGCTGTATCTAAGACTTCAGTTCCATCGCAAGCAGCAGAGAGAAAGCAGGATCAAATGTCTTTTCAAACTCAATAATGAGCGCGTAATTACTTCAGAAAGTTCTAAAAGGCCGCCCTAACCACTATTTAACTGATTGATTGACTCGCCAACTCCTGCACCACAAGTTCTACAGAATGTGGGAAGCATTTTGTGGGCCTCGCTGGAGACGTGGAGGAGGTGAGGGTAAAGCAGGAGGAGGTGACAGGAGAGGAGGTGAGAGGAGAGGAGGAGGAGGTGGTGGTGACAGGAGAGGAGGAGGTGGTGGTGACAGGAAAGGGGGAGGAGATGGTGACAGGAGAGGTGGAGAAGGAGGTGACAGGAGAGGAGGAGGAGGTGACAGGAGAGGAGGAGGAGGAGGTGACAGGAGAGGAGGAGGTGACAGGAGAGGAGGAGGAGGAGGAGGAGGTGACAGGAGAGGAGGAGGTGGTGACAGAAAAAGAAGAGGAAGAGGTGAGAGAAGAGAAGGTGGTGACAAAAGACGTAGAGGGGAGGAGGGAAAAAAAAGGGCAGAAATGGGTAACAGAAGAGGAAGAAAAGAAGGTGATAGATGAGGAGGAAAAGGAGAAGGTGACAGAACAGGAAGAAGAGGTGACAGAATAGAAGGTGGTAGTGACTGAAAAGGGAGAAGAAAGTAACTAAAAAAACGAGGAGGAGAAGTGACGGGAAAAGTAGAGGAAAAAGACAGAGCAACAGAAAAAAAGAAGAAATGAAGAGTAGGAAGTGGAGAAGATAAAATGACCGAGGAAAGGCAATACCGGAAGAAAATGTTGAGAAAAGGAAGAAGGAACGATTTTAATGAGAATAAAAATTGCAGAAGATATGGGGGTGGGAGGAGGAGAGGAGGAGGAGGAGGAGGAGGAGGAGGAGGAGGAGGAGGATAAGGAGGAGCAGGAGGAGGAGGAAAAAGCAGAAGGAAGAGGAAGAGGAGGAGGAGGAAGAGAAGGGGAAGGAGGATGAAGAAGAGGAGAAGGAAGAGGAAGAGTAGGAGGAGAAGAGGAAGAAGAGCAG
This sequence comes from Cherax quadricarinatus, assembly GCF_026875155.1. Classification (NCBI taxonomy): domain Eukaryota; kingdom Metazoa; phylum Arthropoda; class Malacostraca; order Decapoda; family Parastacidae; genus Cherax; species Cherax quadricarinatus. The sequence goes on from NC_069400.1 coordinate 18,125,862, forward strand.
AAGGAAAAGGAGGAGAAAGAGAAGGAAGAAGAGAAGACTCATTATAACATTCATGGAGAAGCGCTAAACCCGTAGGAGTCACGCATCGCCCCATTTGAGGGGGGGGGGGAAGAACGGTAGGCATTCAGGTTCGATCTAAAAAAAAGAGGGGATCGTAGATACACTTCCCTAGATCAAGAGCACCGCCCTAGACCGGCGTCAGTGATGATAATGATAATGATTAAGGAACGTAATCAGACCAAGATGGATAGTCTTTACAATGTTGGGTCCAACTGACGTACTTACAACCACAGGTATCATAGACACACTGTGGAACAAACTCTTTCTTGCCAGCAGTAACAAGCTCTCCCTACAACGTGCGTCTTATCTTTACAAGAAAAGTAGCTAAGAAAACAAGAGAAAAAATAAAAACAGTAAGTACCATTATTATTATTTTTATTATATTATTGTTAACATAATTATTATTGTTGTTGTTGTTGTTGTTGTTGTTGTTGTTGTTGTTGTTGTTGTTGTTGTTGTTGTTGTTGTTGTTGTTGTTGTTGTTGTTGTTGTTGTTGTTGTTATTATTATTATTATTATTATTATTATTATTATTATTATTATTATATTATTATTATTATTATTATTATTGTTGTTGTTGTTGTTATTATTATTATTTTCATTATTATAATTATTATTATTATTAACAAATAGATTTATCTACAAACAAAGGTTCCCACCGCCTCCAGTTGTTAAAGATGGCGTCTTGGAGAGGTTAAACATGGTAAGGTTCCTCAGTGTTAGTAGAGACTTCGTTCCATTTTGAGCCACACGTGTTTTTGCCCACGTGCTGACGGTAAACATCTAGATATTGTCACCGGCTAGTTTATTGTGCACCTCGTATCGATCCCTTGGACGGTAGGGAGCGTTAGAATGCACAAAAACCTTAAGAAGCCTCAAAAAGCGTTAACGGGAGTACAACTTGATATCATTAATTTATGGTTCATCTTCTAAAAGCAAATTTTGGGTATTTGCTTAAAATGTCTGCTATCTTACTTTCATTAATAAGGTTCCTTGACATATTACAATGGTTATTATACTGTCTATATATTCCTCAATATGTGGACAATTAAGCACAATTTTCAAGAGAGTGACAATAAAGCTGGCCACAAACATCGAGTCTGAAAATACACGTGTACATACCAAACTGCCAGATGCACTTCTAGCCAAGCCTAAGTCTGGCATCTTCGACATCAGTGAGCCTGTCACAATAGACATTGTGTGAAGTAGCAACGCACACCTTCACACACATTAGTAAGCAAACGGACATTTCTCTCACGAGTTGAATAAATGACCATTGATACAGGATGCTCCTCTAAATGTCACAAAATCCATTTGTAAAATGGAACTTTTTATCCAGGGTAAGTTAAAGGCCAACCTTCTGGTGATTATCTTTGTGCATCAACGCATCAGTTTTAAGAATAAGATTTAATATTCATCTCAATCACCAGGCGATTTACAAATCTCGACCCTCAGCCATACACAATATTCAAGACATTCCTCGAGTACATTATTCGTCAGCCACCAATAGAGGAAATCTCGTTACCGCATCAAGAAACCTAAGAATCATAATACTAAAGATCAGCTGTTGCACCATCCTTGGCTGCAGGTGTGTAATAAAGGCAGTGAACAATAGTACACAGCACGCGTACATGCGACTCTTCTGCGCCAAAGTGCCTATCAAACCCACTGAAACCAAGACGCAAGACCGAGACAAGCTCACTGTCTCCACTACGCCAAGACAGCTATCCTGTTATCGACTTGAGATAGCAAATAATGCAAGCTATCCCCCCAGGAGCACGACTACTCACCAGCAGCTAACCTGTCGTGGGGCGCGCCCTCTTGTTTTATGGGAGGGTCGCCGTGGTTCCTGAGGTCGTCCCCCCCGAATCTGGAAGTGAGAGATAAGGAGCGGTCAACAGAGGGTGTCGGAGGGTGCATATGATATGAGCTGGAAAAGATGAGTCAGAGACGGGTGGCTGAGGTAGACATGTGTGCGTTTACTTACCAAGTTACGCCTGTTGGGTTAGAGCTCAAGTTCTTGGCTCTGCCTCTACACTCTGGACCGGCTTAGCGGGCTCCTAGTCTCGTTTACAGCGTTTGTTTTCTTCCACTTATTCACAAATCTTGCAATGTAAGAGAGTTTCCTAACGTCTCTGTAGCTCACGAGAGGGCTCAGCTTCCATATTTGCTTCCTTGTTCTGGTCCCTCTCGTGTCACATAGTTCATCCTTGTCAACTCTGTCACCTCCCCTGAGTATTTTGTTCGTCGTGAGGATTCAGATCAGTATTTAGGCTATCTTCGTTACTCATATTCCTCAAACCCGAGACCAGTTCGGTGGCAAATAATTGAACTTGCTCAAGCTTCTTACCTATTAGGGTTCCATGCCGATGCTGCTTACGCAAGGACTAGTCTAACGTAAATAATGTGCAGTGCCTTTTAACTGATTCCCCCCGTTTAGATTACCGAAGGTGGTTCATATATTTTCCAGTCATGCACTGGCCGATGGTGTTTACTTAGGGAGAGAAGATGATGCGTGATATCTATGTACCCCTTCGTATACATCTTCATGGCAGGGTCGAGACACTTTCTACTCCCAGTCTGAGAGGCCGGAGGATCGAGCCTATAGCGTTTATTACACTTTCTACCCCTAGGTAGAAAGTTCATTACATGCTAGGTGTTTTGCCATGTTTATTGGGTTTAAAGCTTAGTGACTTCGCGAAAATCATTAAGGCTGCTTGTTACCTTTATATAACCAGTCAAGTGTACTTTAATTCAAAGAATAAAGATTAAAGCAAACTCTCAGCATAAATATATACTTTGAGACATGCACACTTCACCCGCATTCATCACTTTACACTTATTTAAACTGTAGTAATAACGTTTTGAAATATTCCTGCCTTTTTTCAAGTTATCCTGAAGTTTCTTGCAGTTATCTTTCATTCTTAATCTTCTTATCAACATTGCATAACCAGTAAACACAGATGTAAAAGTCAGTTCCCTCTGGTAGGTCACTTACGCATATTAGAAATAGTGTGGTATCTACCTACCTGGGGGTATTCCTGGGGTCAACGCTCCCGCGGACCGGTCCATGACTAGGCCTCGTCTCAAAATCTCAAGATCCATGACTTTATTTTCTGCCTATTAAGTCAACCTACATCTATCTGATCTTATTTTTCTCTTCACTTCTGATTGCATCTCTAGTTTATATATACTGACAGTTTAAAACGCAGCTGCCCTCCCTCTGCCCCAGTGATGAATATTACTGGACAAGGTTAGGTTAGGTTAGGTAAGGTTCGTCAGGAAACAGGACAAATGTTTCCTGACGCGGGTCTTAGTCAGATGATGACCCGCCTTTGGAGCTTTTGGTCGTCTGACCGAGGCCTTCCGCTGGCTTACCGGTCCACCCCTTTAAAAATTATGGTCATTTATAACCATTGTTGATAATTGTTATACTGGACAAGACGAAATTATTTCTAAATGTTCTGTGATTTCACTAGTGTTCCCGGCGTTGAATTGTCATAGGATGAGTAAATTCATCGGTTTAATTTTATGGAGAGAATCAATTGGGCTGTGGTACTGGGCATCATCAGTTAAGGTGTCCTCCAAGTCGAAACGTAAAATGGTATATAATACCGGTATAATAATGGTATAAAATGGTACATAATACCGACAAGTTGATGAGTAAGACAAGTGTGCAGTAGTTAGGTATCTTTATTGCTGAAACGTTTCGCCTGCGTGGTAGGCTTCTTCAGTCAAATACAAAGGAGAATGAATTGTAGGCAGCAGGAGTAGTGGCGAGGTGAAGATAATATAATCAGTCCATCAACAATGGAGAAATAGTTTTTGAGGTGGTCAGTCCCTCAGCCTGGAGATGAGTTTAGCTCCATAATCTGGAACAATAGGAAGTTGAAGCATGAGAATGGAGTCTTATATCTTGTGGGTTCAAACCTTAGGTCTAGCATGAATCATGATGTCTGTAAATGTACTAAACGTTAGTAATATTTGAGTACATAACAAAATATAAATAAAATATTAACTTCAGTTATTAGTACAATAACCAATTTGGAGATTATTATTATTATTATTATTATTATTATTATTATTATTATTATTATTATTATTATTATTATTATTATTATTTATTTTTTTTTCTAAGTAGTAAAGTAAGTCACTGGCAACTAGAGTATAGTTGAAATAGAGAAACGTGAGGTAATCAGGCTTGATGATAAGAAGAGAGCCGTTCCAATTCCTTAAATTAGGAGTCTTTCACAGACATCAAGGTACACCCCACAGACATCAAGGTACACCCCCCTCCTCCTTGATGAGCTGGAATACAACAAACTTGATTTCTTGAATAGTAATCCTCATGATGTTGACTTGTCAAGTGTCAAGTGCAGGATGGTGCAAGCAGGTGTTCAATTACAGGGATGCTGCAGAGTCAACTTGCATCCCCCTAACAACAGCCAGCATCTTCAAGTTCGACTCTCAAACTCCCACCAATGGAAGCTCCAACTTGAATTTCAACTAATGGAAGCCAGAGTTCCCTGCGTCCAGCCAGTGAGACCACAATCTGGGTCTCTGCACTTGACGTCTCTCGTTCTACTACATCAGTTAGCCACGGAAATGCTTCAGTTTGGTGTATTCGTTCCATTCCCAACAATATCCAGAAAATTATAATTATACCGAAAAGAAGTAATTGGTATGTTAAAGTGACAGCATGACAGCGATTAATATTTATATAAAATAACTATACTGAATGAGCCTCCTTCGTAGGACAAACTTTGATTACTTATCTTTGTTTTATAGTCTTAATGCTAGTCTACTTATGATAAAGATGACAATGTAGGCCTGGTCAAGGACTGGGCAGCGGTAGCGTTGACCCTTGGATCAACCTCCAGGTAGATTCTACTACATCCTTCAACACCGCGCTACGACTCGTGTTTAGGATCTCCAATAGTCTGCCTCACGCTATAACCTTCCTGGTTCCTGCCAGTCTCTTAGGTAGTCTCTGAATGCCCTTCCATACACCTCTCTACTCGTATTAATTCCTTCACGTCTATGTGTTCTCCACACAAACACACACTCGTCTTTACTCATATAAACTCCTATATCTATTAATCCCTCCACACGTCTCCTATGCCTCTAAACTCATAAATCTCCAGATCCCTTCACACTCATTTACGCCCCTTCAAATCCCCCCGAAACCTCCATACCCATCCTCATTAATCACGACTTAAATACATATTTTGTGTTGTAATGCCAGTCTTATACCTTCCTAGTAGCGAAGGAAATTTTTCTTTCGGAGTTCCAGCAAGGAAAAATAAATATCGTTCTACATTTCGTTTCGGTAAGATAGTCTCAAAAGCAAACATAAATAAATAAAATCTGAATATAAATACCTGACACATACAATACCAGTAAAAATGCTACGATAATAAACTCGGCGAGAAAAGTAAATAATAAAAAAATTTAACAGACAAGGGAAGAGACAGCCGCGCACAAAGACAGAAAAAAAGTGTTAATCCAGCGGACAGCTGTTGAAATTCTGGCCGTGAATAAACACAGGAAGATCTAAATGGCTTATAGCCAGCCATAGTGAAGAAAAGACACACGTTGCAGAGCACGGCTTCGCTGGAACAATATTTCCACTCTGTGTAGAGCTTCATCAAGTCATCACGTGATTAAGAGGCGCGTGAGTTTCCCTGTCTCCTAATAACATGTTTATTTTTCCCCTATAATCTACCTTGTCTGTAATTACTATTGAAATCGCTTTGTCTGCTTTCGTAAGGTGAAGTCTACGATCTTTCCTTAATTCATGGTATAATTTAACAAATCTTTGAGGACAATTGTCCTCAAAGATTTGTTAAGTTATACCATGTTTTCTAATACTGTATTATCATTAGAAAACGGGAATTGACGTGCCCTTTATTAAATCTTACACAGAGGGAAACCTTCCCAGTGAAGTCTTGTTCTGGTCCAGAGGTGGACCCGATACTGCTTGTTTGGCGACGAAAAAACTCTCCACTTTTCCAACAGCAAATACAAGGCCGGTCTACGGTAACATCTCCAACATATAAACTTCGCGAGCGACTGACAGACAGAGCGGGAGCAAAACCCTCGCTCCAGAGAGCAGCAGAAAGAATTTAAGGATAATACTGACAGAGAAATTACGACTGGGTACAGATACATTTCCTAGCGTGGAGCGTCAGACAAGGGAACGATGGTGTTCTTGTGTGTGTGACAGAGAGAGAGAGAGAGAGAGAGAGAGAGAGAGAGAGAGAGGGGGGGGGGAAGGAGGGGATAATACTGGAGCAGCTGTAAAAGTGAGTGGGAGAGTGTTGGAACCCTGGGATGAGGTTGATATCCGCAGGGTGAAATTTGTTTCAAAACTGATTATTAAGAACCACGTAGTAAATCTCAGAAACAAGGTGACCGGGAAGCAAACAGCACTTAGACGTATCTCGCACCTGCTTGACAGTAGAGGTTGCAAGATTCAGTACAGGGCACAAGTGCGTTCACACCTTGTATATGATGCTCTCTTTTGGATTGCCTGGCCGACGTCTCATCTACAACTTCTGGACAGATCTGTTATTTCAGCAGAACCTTCGACACCGGAGGGATGTGGTTGACCTCTTATGTACAAGGCCAATGTCCAAGGTCCCGGACTCCACTCCACGGACAGCAA
>NC_069400.1:18133088-18148941 GCF_026875155.1 Cherax quadricarinatus
CCAAAAAAAATGCGACAACGGAAAGACTTCCCCCGTAACTCTCTGTTGTCGTAGTGAAGCCGGGATGAAGTGTCGGAGAGGTGGGGATGCTGGCTAAGGGGGAATGAAAGAGAAAGAGAGAAATGGGAGTATGGGGAGGAGGAGGAGAATAAGACACAGAAGGAAAAAAACGGAGTGGAAAGGTAAGAATGAAGGGAATGGAAGTGTGGAGGAAGGAAGGAGAACGTTAAGAAGAAAATGAAAGAGGGAAAGGAAGAAGGTATCTGAACGCCACTATAAACTTTGACACATTCAAAAATGATAATATCCCAATCCCTTAAACATGTTTCTGATACTTATCTTGTCACTGAGTTTTGAACAGATGCGTAGTTATATTACTCCATTAACCTGGATTAGGTTTTTTTTTTTTTTTTAGATTTAACAACAGTTGAAGAAATACTTCTACTTGTAAAGAAAAACTTTTTTAACGAGAAAAAATATGAAGAAAAAATAAAGTGAGCATGAATGAGAAAGGAGAAAAATTAATTTTTTAAAGAAGAATTTGACAAAAAAACCCAGACGTTTTCGAAATTAATTAAAAAAAGTAGGGTGAATAGACTATATATATATATAATAAATCACAATAAAAAGCGTGATGGCAAGTATGAAAAATACCACAAACTGGCAAATCTCTCGAGACCAGAATTAAACGACATAAACCTGCAATAAATATGAACAAGAATCCAGTGTTTTGGTCATTCATGTAACAATACAGACTGGCCTAAAGATAGAGAATTTTCTTCCCTGTAATTCTACAGTTGAACGAAATATTATGGAATCATTTCTTATCAATCATGACGCATAACATATTTCAAATATGTGTCCTGGAATGTACAAGCTTGACAGTTTTGTAGTCCAGAATATTGTCCATAATACAGAGGGTGTTCTTTGTCAGGCAGACAGTTCAACATGGTGTTGGACAAATGTATGCATGGGTTAGGTTTGTGCGGGATCTGTTCGTGCGAGGTGCTGTCACCTTTTTTGAGTGAGGTGTCACCTCAGGGTTTAACATATAAAATGTGCTCTTCTTGCCTCATCTTTCTATTCCTCTGACGATGTATGTGTAAGTACATGAAAGCGCTCGGGTTTCATTTCCAATTTGACTGTGGTATTTTTTTCACAGACAGGCGATTTTAACAATTGGGATGGAAATCTTCATTTCCATCCCCATTGTTTTTAGTTAATTGTGCACCTAATACCGTCCGGTGGACGCGTAACGGAAGAGTATATGGAAGCGAGAAAAGGAAATGTACGACTCTTGATGGAAATAATCGGATGATGACGAAAGGAAATGAAGAGGTGACGTCGTTACATGATATTCTTCCAGCTCAGGTTTCACAGTGAAGAGTGATGTTAATTGTTGTGGTCAGTGTCTGCGCTAGACACTAGAGAACTCAAGGAGCAGTGCAACAAGTACAGTACGTATTTCAAGGCTCTGAGTGGCTGAGAGAACAAGTACAGTACTTCAAGGCTTTGAGTGGGTGAGAATAAAGAGTACAATGCTTCAAGGATCTGAGGGGTTTGGGAGTAATCGGTGAGTACCTAAAAAATATGAAGGTTGATAAACAAGTATCTGAAGGATCTGACTGACCAAGAGTTAAAAGTAACGGTGCACATACCACTGACATAACTGACACGAAAAGAACTTGAGGATTGTTTATCATCAACCCAAACTGACTCAGTTATCCCTTAATATTACCAGCACCACAATGACTTAATCCCCGAGGTAGAATTAAAATAATCTCAAAGCAACAATATAATTGGGGCAACAGTAATGACCATGTGAAACTTGGGGATCAACAAATGTAATGATCTTATAAAGCTTGGGGAACAGCAAGTAATGACCTTGTAAAACTAGAATTAGAATTAGAAGATGCAAAAAAATCATCTTTCAGAGTTAAAAGTGCTACTACAGTGCCTTTCTGTTCCTTTGTTAGGCGAATAAAATATTTCTTCCCCTAGCAAAAGTAATTCTTTTAGTTGAGGCAAGTTTTAATTATTAGGTTCCTTTGTGAATGGTATATCAGGGCGCCGATATACCCCGTTTTGTTTATATAGTGCTTGTTAGTATAGTGTTTGTTAGTACAGTGTTTGTTAGTATAGTGTTTGTTAGTAAAGGTTTGTTTTTTGTTTTTTTTTTTTTTTAGAAAGAGTCTTTGTGAGATATTGGTAAGGGGGGGGGGGATTTTTGTTTTGGGAAAATTTTAAGGCAAAAAACTTCCCGTTGTAAGGGTGGGGTGATGGGTTTTAAGGTGAGGTGGTAAGTGGTCTTCCGGGGGGGGGTTTTTGATTTGGGGGGGAGGTGAAGTTGGGAATTTTTAGGGAAGTGGGAAAATGAGGGAAGTGATTTGGGGGATTTGGGGCTTTTTTTTATAAATTAAAGGGGTTCCCCTGGGGAGAATTTGGGGGATTTTTTTCCCTTTTTTCACCCTTCCCCCAAAACTTTTAAAAAACAATTTTTTTTTTTAAAAAAAATTTCCCAAATTCCTCGGTCCCCAAGGAAACCCCAAAACTTCCAACAATTCAGTTTTTAAACCAATTTCCCAAATGTTGATCCACAAGGCCCTACCTTTTTTTCCCCTTTCTCTTCCTCCTCCCCTCTCCCTTTCTCCCCCTCTCCCCCCCAACTTTCAAAATTTTTTAAAATTTTTTTTTTCTCCCACTGGGGTTTGGGGGGGTTTTTTTTCCAAAATTTTTCTAGTTTTCTTTTTTTTTTCAAAACCTGGTCACTAAGGGCTTGTTGTTTTGTCCCCCTGTTTTTTTTTTTTTTTTTACTATATTTTTTGGGGGGTCAGTCCCCCTGACCCCCCCCTTTTCACGTTTTTGGTTTTTGGGTTTTTTTTTTTTGGGTTTTTTTGGGGAAAACCGCAAACCTTGTTTCCGTTTTCTCTCTTCCAACCCGGCCAAGGGGGCCGGGGTCCCCCCCCCTGACCCCAACTGTCAGTGCCAGGAGGTTTGTGGTCGGGGGGCCAGGGGCCCCCCAAGTCCCCACGTTCCCTTTGTTTTTTGGGAGACCAGGGGGGGAACACCTTCCGGTGTGGGCGTTTCCAAACCTTTTGGGCCGTTCCCAATAAAGAGATTGAGGAACCCCTTTTGAACCAGGGGGATTTTGTAAAATTGGAAGGGGCCTGTCCTAATCCGGGGGTTTTAAAATTAATCCAATGACAGGACATCTTTTCCAATTCCCCCTCCCGTGTGGGGTTTATTAACTTTAAATAAAAAAATATACGTTCATAACTCAAAACCTTTTCGGGGGGGTTTTTTGGTTGTTGGGGGTGGTTTTTTGGGGTTTTTTGGGGAGGAGAAAATAAAAACGATTTTTTCCCCCTTCCCCAGCCCTTTCCCATCTTTCCCTTTTCCCTCCCCCTTTCCCAGCCTTTTCCCCATCAGTCCCTTCCCCAGTTCGTCCCTAAGCCCTCCAAGCCCCCTTTCCCCTTTTTCCCCAAAAAAATTTTTCCCCCCCCCTTTCCCCAATTCCCCCTTTTAAAAACCCCCCCTTTTCCCACCCCCCCCTTCCCACAACCCCCCCTTTTAAATTTTCCCCTTCACCCCCCCCCTTTTCCCCCCCCCCCCCCCTTTTTCTTTGTTTTTTTTGGCCTTTTTTAAAGGTTTTTCTTACAAAATTTTTCTTTTTTTTTGGACCAATTTTTTTTGGGGGGTTTCCTTTCTTTTTTTTAATCTTTTTTTTTTCCCCCTTTTTTATTTTTTCAAAATTTCCCCCCCCCCCCTTTTCACCTCCCCCCCCCTTTAAATTTATTTCCCCCCCCTTTCCCTTTCCCCATTTCCTTCCTTTTTCCCCCTTCCCTTTTCCCCTTCATCTTTCCCTCCCTCTTTCCCCCTTCCCCCCCTTCCCCCCTTTTTTTTTCATTCCCCTTCCCCCTTCATCAGCCCTCCCACATCCCTTCCAAATTTTAATTTAAAAACCCTTTCCCCCAACACTCCCCTTCTCCTCCCCTCCCCCCCCTTTCCCCCCCCTTTCTTTTTCCCCCTTTTTACTTTCTTCCTTTTTCCCTTCCCAAAATTTTTTCCTTCCCCTCCTTCCCTTTTTTCTTTTTTTTTTTCCTTTTTTCCTTCCCCATTCTTTTTACCTGACCCCCGTTTCCTCTCCCTTTCCTTTCTTCCTTATTTTTTTCTCTTAATTCCCTCACCTTTTTTCCTTCCCTTAACTTCATTTTTCCCCTTCCCTTCCCCTTTTCATCCTCCCCTTTCGTTCTTCTAAACCCTTCCCCTCTCCCCTTCCCCTTTTTCCTTCCCTCTCCCCCCCTTTTCCCCTTTCCCCCTTTTTCCCCTCCCTCTTTTCCACCTAAAATTTAAAACCATAAGCTGGGGCAATTACGTCCAGGGGTTTGTGGAAAATTCCCCAAACCTTTTTTTTTTAAAATTTATTTGTTTTGGGGGGGGGGGGTTTTTTTCTTTTCCTTTTGGACTCTTTTAAATATTTTTTTGGGATTTTTTCCCATAAATTTCGGGGGCTTAAAGGTAAAATTATTAACTTTTTAAAACTATCTTTTCTTTCTTTGGTTCCCCACCGAAGGGGTTTTAAAAACCAGGGAAACCCCCCCTGCCCACCCTCTTCCCCCCCCCCCCCACCCTTCTTTTTTCCTCGGATTAGGAATTTTTTTTAAAATAGCTCCCCCCTTTATAAAAAAACTTTACCCAAAAGAAATTTTTCCCCAAAAGTTAAAAGGGGGGAAAAAAAGTTATGGCGAAGCGGGATTGGGTAAATTCCGTGGAGGGAAACGTGTGGGTAGCCTTTTAAGGAAAACCCCTTAAAATTTAGGGAAGGGTTTTTTTTTTGGGGAAAAAGGAAAATTTTAACGATTTATTCCCACGTTTTAAGGGTTAGCAGGGGGGGTTTAATTTTTGTTCCGGCGCCGGGGTTTCCCCTTTTTCCCCCCCCCCCGTTTTACCGGGTTGTTTTTTGGGGGGGTTTCGTTTTTAAAAGGGGGCAAAGGGCTTTTTTAAACTTTTTCCCGGAGTACTACTTTAAAGAACAAAAAAAAGGGCCCCAAAAAAAGGGAAAAGCAAAACAGTTTTTTTGGGGCCCCGAAGGGGCATTTTCGGCGAGCACAAAATGAAAACTTCCTTTAGGAAGGGAAGAAAAATTTTTAAATACCCTTTTCCTAAATTTTCCCTTAAAATTTTCCCTTAAATTTCTCCCCAAAAACGGGGGCCTGTCCCGGGGCCCTTTTTTTAACCAAATTTTTGGTTTTTTTTTCCCCCCTTTAAAAAAACCAGATTTTTTTTTTTATTTTTTTAAAAAAAAATTAGCTCCCCTAAAAAAAAAAGAAGAAAATAAAAGCTTATTGAGGCAATGAGGGAAAATTATTTTGGAAAACGGGAATGTGAGGATGTCTGTAAGGAGGGTTGACAGTATTTTAGGGGGGGGCGGATTTTGCAGGCCGGGTTTGGGGGTTTCGGGGGGAAAAAACGGCTGGTGAAATTTTCTAGCTTCCAAGGCTTAAATCTTGAAAATTCCCCCCCCTTTGCCCTTTTTTTTTTTTATTTCGGTCCCTCTTTCTCCCCCCCCCTTTTCGTTTTTTCCCTTTCCTTTTTCCCCCCTAAGGTTTTTTCTCTTCAAATTTTTTTCCCCCCCCTTTTTAAGTTTTGGATACCTGGGTTTTACCTGGAAAGTTGGGGAAAACGCCCCCGCAGGTTGACCGGTTTTTTGGGGGGGTGGGGCGATCCCCCCGTGTTTGTGGGGGCCCCCCTTTGAGAGAAACCCCCGGGGTCTTTAACTTTATGTCGCGTTCAAACAGCGGGGTTTATGGAAACCCCCTTCGTTCTAGGCATTAACCTTTGGGCCCCCGCCCCCCATTGGTTGTCTCTAGTGTTTCTCCCCTGTTTTCCCTTGGAAAAAATTTGCACCCCCTAATTATTTGTTTTTCTCTTCTTAAACCCTAAACCCCTCTTTTCCCCGATATATTATAACCCCAAAAAAAATTTGGGTTTAAACCCGCGATGGGACCCAAAAGGGCCACTTTTAAACACAGTGGGGGTTCACAGCTCGGCAGCAAAATTTTTACGATAGAGCTGAGTTACTTACTTGGGAATTCCACCTGGGAGACCCCCGGGAAAAAAGGAAAAAACCCTAAAATGGAAAATTAAAAAATTTTTGCCCCCACCCAGTGGCTTCATGTTTTCGGGGGGGAAAATTTTTGGATTTGGAAATATTGCCTTTCTTTTAATTTACCTAGCAAGATTGGGGTTTAACATCACCCAATTTTTGGAAATCTGGGGCAGGCGGGACACTCCGGGGGGGGGCATTTCTAAAAAAAGGAACAGTTGGCCCCTCAAAATTTTTTTTCCCGATTTTTGTTTGGGAAAATTAGGGATTTTCCTTGAGTATTTAGGTAAGTGTTTTTAAAAACCCTTTTGTTGGGCCAAGGCTTCTCAGTTTTAAATTTCGGGGTTTTTTTTTTAAGGGGGTTTGGGGTTTGGGGGGGAAAGGGGGAGGTTTTTATAAGGGGGGTGGGATGTTCCGATTTCGGGGTGGGGGGGGGGAAGGGGGGGATTTTTAAAGGGTTGTGGGGTTGGGCCCCGGGAGAAGGGGGGTGGGGGGGGGGGGGGGGAAAGTGGGGGGTAAGGTAGGGGGGTTTTTGGGGGGGTAAAAAAAAGGTAGGGGGTTTGGGAAAGGGGGAAAGGGGAAAATTTTTGGGGGGGGAAGGGGGAGAGGGAAAAAAAAGGAAGAAGGGGGGGGGGTTTGGGGGAAAAAAGGAGGAGGGGAGGGGGAGGGAGAGGGGGGAAAGGGGAAAGAGGGGAGGGGGGAAAAGGGGAAGGGGGGGGGAAAAGGGGAAGAGAAAAGGGAGGAGGAAGGGGGAAAAGGGGAAAAAAAAAGGGAGGAGTTAAATGAATTTTTTTAATTTTTGGAAAAAATTTTAGGGAAAGGGGGAACCGAAAAAAATTTTTTAATAAGGGGGGTGGGAAAAAAGAAGAAAGATGAAGAAAGAGAAGAAGAAGAGAGAAAAGAGAGAGAGAGAGAAGAGAGAGAGAGAGAGAAGAAGAGAAGAGAGGGGAAAGGGGGTTTTTTTTGTTTTTTTTTTCTTGCTTGGCCCGAAAGAAGAAATTATTTTAAAAAACATTTTATCGTTAGAAGGAAAAAAAAAGGGGAAAGATGGAAAGGAAATTTCCCCCATTCCCCCCTAAAAAAAAAAAAAAAAAATTACTTTGCACCAAAAGGGGGGAAAGATAAAATCCAAAAGGTCCCCCAGATATGGGGAAACCCCCCCAAAAAAAAAAAACCCCTTTTTTTCATAATCCCCAAAAAGGGGGAAGGGATGGAAACCAAAAACAAAAGTAACCCCTTTGAAAACGGATATTAGAAAAACCCCTTTCCACATTTTTTTCAAAGAAAAGTTGGTTTTTTTTGACCCCCCCAAATAGGTTTTTTGGGGGGAAAAAAACCAAGTCGGACCCCTCAACTAGCCCGGGGGTTAACATTTTCCCTCATTTTCTCCTCTTTTCTTCTAATTCCCCGCCCCTTTTTGAAAAACTTTTTTTTTAAAAATTTAAAACCCGCCAAATAAAATTTATTTTTAAGTTTAACCCCCCTAAAATTTGCCAGTTAAAAATTTTTTGTAAAAATAAAACAAACCCTTTTCGAATTTTTTTTTTTTAAGGGGAAGAATAAAAAATAAAAAAAAACCAGGGGGAAAGAAGGGCAAAAGAATTTTTTCCCCCATTCCCTTTTTTTTTGGGGTTTTTAAATTAAAAAAGGGGAAAGCCAGCCGGGGACTATTTTTTCCCAATTTCGATAAAGGGGGCTAAAATTTGGCTTTGTTTGTTTTTATTTTGGCAGCCCCAAAAAAAGGTTTAAAATTTTTTATTTTTAATTTGGGAAAAAATTTTTTGTCTATCGGGGGGAAAAAAAAAAAAACCCAAAAAAAATTACTTTTAAAAACAAAAAAACCCCAAAATTAAAAAATCCCCAAAACCCCAAAAACCACAAAATTAAAATCACACCAACAAAAAAAAAAGTTCAATCACCACAAAAACAACCCCAAAACAATACAATCCCCCCAACCACAAAAAGTTCAATCACCACAACCCAAAAAAAACAACAAAAACCACAAAAACAATCAACCACAACAAACAATAACAACCACCAAAAAACCCACAACCACAAAGTTAAAAAACCCACCCACAAAAAAACCCCCCCAACCCTTACAATCACCAAAACCCACAACAATTTTAAATCACCCCCCCCAAAACCCAAAAATTCCCAACCACAACCCCAAACCCAATAAAACCACAAAACACACCCCCACAAAAAATTAACAAAAAAACCCCAAAAAACAATTACAAACCACCCCACAACCCCCCAACAAACAACCCCACAAACAACAAAAAACCCCAAACAAGTTACAATCCCCCAAAAAACAACAAAACCACAACAAGTTAAACCCCCCCAACAAACAACCCCCAAAACAGGTTACAATCCCACAAACCCCACAAAAAACAAAAACCCCACACACAAAAAAACAAAAAAAATAAAAATTAAAATTATTAAATTTTTTTTAAAATTAAAAATAAAAAACCCAAAAAAATTAAATAAAATAATAAATAATAAAAAAAAAAAGATTTAAAAATAAAAAGGAAAAAAACCGGGGGAAAAAAAAAGGGAATGTCCCGAGCAGAAAAGGGAAAACACTTTTAAAAGGGTGTGACCATGTTTTTAAGTTTTTTAGCCAGAAAAGGCTGGAGGCAGTGGGTGGCCCAAAGTTTGGGGTCAAAACTATGCAAAGATTTCTGATGAGAAATAGAAAACGGTGCGCGGTTTTGAAAGGGATTATTGGGTTTGCTAATGGAGTTTAAACCCAACCCCTACCCTAGGGTCTCAAGATCACTTAAAAATTTTCAGTAATATATATATATTGAGGTAACACACCCCGGGGGTATACATATATACCGTGAAAAAGGGATTATTTAGAGGTCAAAGGCCCTTAAAGGGGGGATACGGCAGAAAAAGGTGACCCAGAGGTTATAAATCCACGTGGGTGACAAAAGAGGGATGGGTCATCCCAGGGAGAACTGGGGGAGAGGGTAAAGGAATTCTAGTTGTGGGGGTTTTACACTACACAAAAAAATCGGAACGGATTAAAACCTAAGCAGGGGAGTGAGTCCAATCATGGGTTGAACTAGGGAAAAGGCTTTTTCCCTAATTTTTGGAAAAAAAATTTAAAATTTCCCCGGAAAAATAAAAATTTAAAATGCAACGTAATTTAACAGTGTTAGAAATCTTACGCAAGAAAAATCAATAATTCTGCTAGTATTTCGACCGTTTGAAGCTGGGGGTAAAAAGAAAAAAAAAATTTTGAGACATATCGGGCTGGTACATAAATGTTGGACACGATAATATACAAAATTAATTTTTTTTTTTGGGAATGTCAATTTTAGTGAATATTTTAATATTTAATCAAAAGGGGCCCGAATTAAGATTTAAAGTTAAATTCAAGTTAACCCCAAGAAAATTAAAAGCAAATAAGGGGGTAATAATGTAACACTGGCCCGGGGTAGACTAAGCAAAAAAATTCTGAATTTTGTTACGTAGAAGTAACAGCATAAAGGGGATTAAAAAAGGGTTTTCATTATACTTCTCTGAAATATGTAACAATGATTAAAAAAGTAATACTAGTGGAATGACTAAAAAAAGAATTTTGTTATTTTATTTTCTGGGAAATAAAAATTAAAGGGATTTAAAGGTTTTTATTATACAGGTTTCGAGAAATACATTAAGCCACAGATTTTTAGGGTCTTCATGCATCGATATTCTAAAGCTTCAAGGGAACACTAGAAATCAAAAAAGTTTTTTTTTCGGTGTTTTGCCTGGCTTGTGTGTCTGCTTTCCCGGAAGTGTCTCAGGGCGCATCAGGTTTACAGGGTTTATAGTGTCCTGAACATACAGGTGTAGAGTTAAATTTTTATATATGGGGTTTACGGTAGAGATTTAGGGATTTGCATAAGGGGATCATGTTGCCTCCCCCTACCATAAAGGGGGTTTCCAAAAAGGCCCCTGGTTGTCTTCAAGGGGAGCTGGTAGAACCCTAAAATCATGCCCGGAAACAACGGCTGTGGTCGTCTTGGACTACGTGCGGCGCATAACGCTCGTTGTCAGGCCCGTCCACCGGAAGGCCCTGGATGGGCCCGGGTGGGGGGGCCCCGATCCCGGAAAACCCTCCAGGTAGACCCCGGTAGTAGTTACCTGGTATAAAAAAGCACTTTTTTATACAACGATTATACGATTTTAGTAAAGTTAACCATCAGTACCCTGAACCACCACCCTCTTCCCGCTCCCTCATCCCCCTGCCTTCCCCTACTCCCTCATCTTTTAAACTCATGTTCTCCCTTTAAACCTTCGACTACTGTCCCCGACAGCCTTCAGCAGGATTAAAAGGGGCAAGGGAAATCACCCCTACCTTGCTTTGGTTCAAATGTCCCCCTTTTTTTTCTTACGATCTCCTCTCGAGGTGCGAGAGCCAAAAACTCTTAGAGACGGCGGAGGTGGGGTTTGGGTTTTAGTTTAATGGTGGCAGATGAGTGTCAGTAAAGCTGCGTTCATTGTGCCCGCAAATGCGGAAAAATTTAATTGCTAAAGGAGGGGTTTTGCAAGCTTACACTGTATAGGGAGTTAGAATAGAGTTTACAGTTGTGTGTTGTTTAGGTGTTCACAAAGGGGAAAGGGGGTAATACAAGGATTCCTTGTCCTTCACATGGGGGGGGACGAGTATCAAGGGGGGTCGATCCTTGACCCTGGGTGAACCAACAGACAAAAGCATGGGACACTCTCAAAGAGTTCTGTTGACATAATGAAGCAAGCTGCCCTCCTGTTTAAAGAGAAAATGACAAACATTTGCACGGGATGAACTGCAGCAAAAAAAAAAACTGTGCCTGCTAACCCCCAACCATAATTCTGAGCTTATGGAGAGAAGAGTTTTGTTCAATAAACGACCTTTTATTTCCAATGAAATATTATTCACGCCATAAAAGGAAATGATGAAATACCCCCAATAAAAAGAGCCATTTTTTTTTTATACGCCCCAAGAAATTCTCCTCCTTGGCCACAAGCGTGCGTTCCTGCATTTTCTGCCCCCCGCTCGAGGAAAAATTTTGAGAGAATGCGCGTTTTAGAGTTTATTTGACGAGATGGAACATTAATGGTGGGGAAGTCCTGACGAATACTTATACGTGCGAAAAGATTTAAAAAGATGCCAGTAAAAGGGGGGTATAGCCGCAGGTTTTCAGTGAACGCGTATATGTAAGGTGGAAGGATGGGGATAAGTGTGTTAAAATGAGAGAGGATGTGCTTTTAGCGAGTTAAGGGGATGGAGGCTGTCTGTGATGCCTTTTTTCTTGAAAAGCAATCTGAGCAAACTGTGAGGTTTTAATGCCTTGTTTTCTTTCGTATCTTTTATTCTGTGGTTTTCTTAATTTTCATTTGTATTTTCTCTCTGTCTCATGAAAAAAAAAATTAAAATATTAATGATTCAACTTTAATCAACAACACCCCACAACCACACCACCCACACCCCACCAACACCACACCACACAACACACCACACACACACACCCAAAACAAACCCCCACACCACACAACAACACACCAACACACACACACACACACACAACACACACACCCACACACCAAACACACACACACACACACACACACAACACGCAACCACAAACAAAACACGCCCAACCCAAACAAACCACCCCCAACCACCAAAAAACAAAAAAAAACAAAACCAAAACACACACCCAAAAACCCAAACACACACACCGCCCCAAAACAAACCAAAAAACCAACAAAAAACAAACACACACAAACCCCCCCACCAACACCCCAAAACAACAAAAAAAACCCAAACACAAAAAAAAACAAACAAAAAAACAAAAAAAAAAAAAAAAAAACAACAAAAACACAAAAACAAAAAAAAACACAAAAACCACACCCCACAACCCCCACACCAAATGAAAGGGGTCTGTTGGAATGAATTTTGCTCCTTCCGAAATTAAGCTGATGTCTTTCCATACCCTTTAATTTTAAAAAAATTTTAAAACTGAGGGAATAAACACTCCGGCAATAGAATTTGAAAATGGGACACTCATTTAGGGTTTCTGTTCCCCCGGAAGTCTTATGGGAATCTGGTTAATAGAATTAACTAAAAACCTCTTTTTTTTCTTTGGATCCCCCCAATGTCAGTTTTTGTGTTTTCCTGATTTTTAAAATAAAAAAAATTTGAGAAGTAATTTTAATTAGTGGGGAAATTGTAAAAAAATTTAGAAAACAAGGGGAAAATTTTTTTTTAAACGATTTTAAAACTTGTTTCAAAAAATTCTGAGTAAAGACATGTAATTTTTTTTTCTTTTGGGGGGTTTAAAATGCCACATGTTTGTTTTCTGAAACCCGTTCCCCGGGGGAAAGATTTGAAAAATCTGGCCCAATGTAAATTTGCCTGCCGCGCTCTTTCTGGATTGGCTCTGTTTTGGCTGGCCTGCGATGAAGGTAAAAAAGCTTCAATGTGCCTGGTTTAAAAAAGAATCAGGGACACCAGACATAGGGCACATAGACATTTAATTTAGTCATGTCCGGGGAAAGTATAAATCTAGGGGGCAGTTAATATTTCCGACCCTTAAACCCCGTTTTTTTTGTAAATTTATTTTATAAGTTTTTTAGAAAAAAAAAAAAGTTGATAAAATGAATATAAAAATTTAAAAGTGGTTTTAATTTTAAAAATAATTTGGGGGGCCCTCGTTTAGTAAAAACCCCCGGTTTAAATGGAAAATTCATGAATTTATTTTTTTTTTAATAAGATTTCCCCAAAAAAGATGGAAAGAAACGAGTAGGGGTTAAAAAAACCCCTTTGCCTGGGAAACTTTTTTTTTCCCCCTTTCGCTTTTTCCCTCTTTCCACATTTATTGTCTTTCCTGGAACAGGGGTTCAAAAATTTCGGCGGAAGGGCCTCAATGGTTTTTTTCAAAATCCTTTCGCGTTTTCCTCTTTAAAACCCCTAAAACTATTAAATAAAGGTGTTGGGGGAAAACATTACGATTGGGCTGTGTTCGTGGGCGTGAGGAGCGTGAAAGGGTTTTTAACCGATGCGAGGGGAACGAAAGGATAGGGGTGGGGGAAAATAGTACAAAAGGGGAGATTTTAGGGAAAAAGTGAAAATTTTACAGAGAGGAATTATAAAAGATTGGGGAAAAAAGAGTTTAAAAAGAGAAGAGGGAGAGGGGGTGAAGGAGAGAGTAGAAAAAAAGAAGAGAAGGTGAAAAAAGTGGTGTAAAGAGTAAACGGAGAGAGGGCAAAAGTTAAAGGGGAGTGTAGAGGAGGGAAAAAGATTACGGGAAAGGGAAGGTGAAGTAAAGTTGTAGTAGAAAAGGAGTAATAAAAAAAGAGAGAGGAGAAAAGTAAAAAAGGGCAAAAAAAAAAAAAATTTTTAGTTTTTTGCCCCCGCTCCGTTGTGTTTTTTTGGGGCCCATTTTATTGTTTTTGACAAGATTGTTAGAAGAGAGAGAGAAAGAGGGGGAAAAGTTTTTTAAACAAAAAGGGAATTTTTCCCGAAAATTTAAAAGGGAAAAAAGAGAGAGAATTTTAAAAAGACAGGAGGGGAAGGTGGGTGGGAGGGGGAGGGGGAGGTAAAGAGGAGGAGGTACAGGAAAGGGAGGGGGAGAGAGGGGGGGGGGGGGAAGGGGAAGGAGGATGGTTGACAAAAGGGGGAGGAATTTAGACAGGGGAGGTGGGAAGGAGGTGAAAGAAAGGGGGGGATTTGACAAGAGGAAGAGGGGGGTACGGAAAAAAGGGGAAAAATTTTGGGAGGGGGGGGGGAAGAACGGTAGGCATTCAGGTTCGATCTAAAAAAAAAGAGGGGATCGTAGATACACTTCCCTAGATCAAGAGCACCGCCCTAGACCGGCGTCAGTGATGATAATGATAATGATTAAGGAACGTAATCGACCAAGATGGATAGTCTTTACAATGTTGGGTCCAACTGACGTACTTACAACCACAGGTATCATAGACACACTGTGGAACAAACTCTTTCTTGCCAGCAGTAACAAGCTCTCCTACAACGTGCGTCTTATCTTTACAAGAAAAGTAGCTAAGAAAACAAAGAAAAAAATAAAAACAGTAAAGTACCATTATTATATTTTTATTATATTATTTGTTAAATAATTATTATTGTTGTTGTTGTTGTTGTTGTTGTTGTTGTTGTTGTTTTTTGTTGTTGTTTTTTGTTGTTGTTGTTGTTGTTGTTGTTGTTTTTGTTGTTGGTTGTTATTATTATTATTATTATTATTATTATTATTATTTTTTATAATTATTATTATTATTATTATTATTATTGTTGTTGTTTTTTGTTATTATTATTTTTTTCATTATTAAAATTTTTATTATTATTATAAAAATAGATTTATCTACAAACAAAGGTTCCCACCGCCTCCAGTTGTTAAAGATGGCGTCTTGGAGAGGTTAAAAACATGGTAAGGTTCCTCAGTGTTAGTAGAGACTTCGTTCCATTTTGAGCCACACGTGTTTTTGCCCACGTGCTGAGGGTTTAAAATCTAGATATTGTCACCGGCTAGTTTATTGTGCACCTCGTATCGATCCCTTGGACGGTAGGGAGCGTTAGAATGCACAAAAACCTTAAGAAGCCTCAAAAGCGTTAACGGGAGTACAATTTTGATATCATTAATTTATGGTTCATCTTCAAAAGCAAATTTTGGGTATTTGCTTAAAATGTTGCTATCTTACTTTCATTAATAAGGTTCCTTGACATATTACAATGGTTATTATACTGTCTTTATATTCCCAATATGTGGCAATTAAGCACAATTTTCAAAGAGAGTGACAATAAAGCTGGCCACAAAATCGAGTCTGAAAAAAACACGTGTACATACCAAACTGCCAGATGCACTTCTAGCCAAGCCCCAAGTTCGGCATCTTCACAATCAGTGAGCCTGTCACAATAGACATTGTGTGAAGTAGAACGCACACCTTCCACACATTAGTAAGCAAACGGACATTTCTCTCACGAGTTGAATAAATGACCATTGTCAGGTGCCCCCCTTAAATGTCACAAAACCTTTGTAAAAATGGGGAAATTTTTTTCCAGGGTAAAATTAAAAGGCCAACCCCTTTGGTGATTATCTTTGGCATCAACGCATCAGTTTTAAGAATAAGATTTATATTCTCTCAATCACCCGGGGATTTAAAAATTCGCCTCGCCATAACAATATTCAAGACATTCCTCGGTACTTATTGTCAGCCACCCAAAAGAGGAAATCTCGTTACCGCATCAAGAAACCCAAGAAAATAATACTAAAGATCAGCTGTTGCACCTCCTTGGTGAGGTGTGTAATAAAGGCAGTGAAAATAGTAACAGCCGCGTACATCGATCTTCTGCGCCAAAGTGCCTATCAAACCACTGAAACCAAGGCAAGACCCAGACAAGCTCATGTTTCCACTTCGCCAAGGACGTATCCCGTTATCGATTGAGATGCAAATAATGCAAGCTATCCCCCGGGCACGACTACTCACCGCAGCTAACCTGCGTGGGGCGCGCCCTTTGTTTTATGGGGGGTCGCCGTGGTTCCCGAGGTCGTCCCCCCCGAAACTGGAAAAGGGGAGATAAGGAGCGGTCAAAAAGAGGGTGTCGGGGGTGCTATGTTTGAGCTGGAAAAGATGAGTCGAGACGGGTGGCTGAGGTAGACATGTGTGCGTTTACTTACCCAAATTAGCCTGTTGGGTTAGAGTCAAGTTTTTGGCTCTGCCCCTTTCACTCTGGACCGGCTTAGCGGGCCTTCCTTTAAA
>NC_069400.1:18149441-18166941 GCF_026875155.1 Cherax quadricarinatus
ATGACATAGCAACGATAGCCAAATCTGACCCTAAACTGTTGTACAGCCAAACCAGGAGGAAAACAACAGTCCAGAACCAGGTAATCAGGCTAAGGAAGGAAGGAGGAGAGACAACAAGAAATGACCGTGAAGTATGTGAGGAACTCAACAAGAGATTCAAAGAAGTGTTCACAGAGGAGACAGAAGGGGCTCCAGAAAGACGGAGAGGTGGGGTACACCACCATGTGCTGGACACAGTGCACACAACCGAGGAAGAAGTGAAGAGGCTTCTGAGTGAGCTAGATAGCTCAAAGGCAATGGGGCCAGATAACATCTCCCCATGGGTATTGAGAGAGGGAGCAGAGGCGCTATATGTACCCCTAACAACAATATTCAATACATCTATCGAAACAGGGAGATTGCCTGAGGCATGGAAGACAGCAAATGTAGTCCCAATCTTTAAAAAAGGAGACAGACATGAAGCATTAAACTACAGACCAGTGTCACTGACATGTATAGTATGCAAAATCATGGAGAAGATTATCAGGAGAAGAGTGGTGGAACACCTAGAAAGGAATGATCTCATCAACAGCAGCCAACATGGTTTCAGGGACGGGAAATCCTGTGTCACAAACCTACTGAAGTTCTATGACATGGTAACAGCAGTAAGACAAGAGAGAGAGGGGTGAGCGGATTGCATATTCTAGGACTGCAAGAAGGCGTTTGACACAGTTCCACACGAGAGATTAGTGCAAAAACTGGAGGACCAAGCAGGGATAACAGGGAAGGCACTACAATGGATCAGGGAATACTTGTCAGGAAGACAGCAGCGAGTCATGGTACGTGGCGAAGTGTCAGAGTGGGCACCTGTGACCAGCGGGGTCCCACAGGGGTCAGTCCTAGGACCAGTGCTGTTTCTGGTATTTGTGAATGACATGACGGAAGGAATAGACTCTGAGGTGTCCCTGTTTGCAGATGACATGAAGTTGATGAGAAGAATTCACTCGATCGAAGACCAGGCAGAACTACAAAGGGATCTGGACAGGCTGCAGACCTGGTCCAGCAATTGGCTCCTGGAGTTCAATCCCACCAAGTGCAAAGTCATGAAGATGGGGAAGGGCAAAGAAGACCGCAGACGGAGTACAGTCTAGGGGGCCAGAGACTACAACCTCACTCAAGGAAAAAGATCTTGGGGTGAGTATAACACCAGGCACATCTCCTGAAGCGCACATCAACCAAATAACTGCTGCAGCATATGGGCGCCTAGCAAACCTCAGAACAGCATTCCGACATCTTAATAGGAATCGTTCAGGACCCTGTACACCGTGTACGTTAGGCCCATATTGGAGTATGCGCACCATTTGGAACCCACACTAGCCAAGCACGTAAAGAAACTAGGAGAAAGTGCAAAGGTTTGCACAAGACTAGTCCCAGAGCTAAGAGGTATGTCCTACGAGGAGAGGTTAAGGGAATCAACCTGACGACACTGGAGGACAGGAGAGATAGGGGGACATGATAACGACATACAAAATACTGAGAGGAATTGACAAGGTGGACAAAGACAGGATGTTCCAGAGATTGGACACAGTAACAAAGAGACACAGTTGGAAGTTGAAGACACAGATGAATCACAGGGATGTTAGGAAGTATTTCTTCAGCCACAGAGTAGTCAGTAAGTGGAATAGTTTGGGAAGCGATGTAGTGGAGGCAGTATCCATACATAGCTTTAAGCAGAGGTTTGATAAAGCTCACGGTTCAGGGAGAGTGACCTAGTAGCGATCAGTGAAGAGGCGGGGCCAGGAGCTCGGACTCGACCCCCGCAACCTCAAACTGGTGAGTACAACTAGGTGAGTACACACACACACACACAACACACACACACACACACACACACACACACACACACACACACACACACAACACACACACACTCACACACACACCACACACACACACACATACACACACACACACACACACATACACACCGATGCTGTTTCTGGTATTTGTGAACATGACGGAAGAAATAGACTCAGAAGTGTCCCTGTTTGGAGATGAATTCATTCGGCGAAGACCAGGCAGAAATACAAATGGATCTGGACCTGGACCAGCAACTGGCTGCTGGAGATCAACCCCACCAAGTACAGTCATAAAGATTGGGGGAGGGCAAAGAAAACCGCAGACGGAGTAAGTACAGTCTAGGGGGCCAAAGACTACAAATCTCACTCAAGGAAAAGGATCTTGGGGTGAGTATAACAGAGTGCAGATCTCCAAATAACTGCTGCAACATATGAACGCCTAGGAAGCCTAAGAATAGCATTCCGACATCTCAATAAGGAATCATTCAGAATCCTGTACACTGTGTACGTTAGGCCCATATTGGAGTATGCGGCACCAGTTTTGAACCCACACCTAGCCAAGCATTTAAGGAAATTAGAGAAAGTGCAGTTGTTTGCAACAAGACTAGTCCCGGAGCTAAGGGAATGTCCTACGAGGAGAGGTTAAAGGAAATCGACCTGACGATACTGGATGACAGGAGAGATATGGGGGATGTGATAACGACATATAAAATACCGAGAGGAATTGTCAAGGTGGACAGAGACAGGATGTTCCAGAGATGGGACACAGCAACAAGGGGTCACAATTGGAAGTTGAAGACTCAAATGAATCACAGAGTTGTCAGGAAGTGGAATAGTCTGGGAAGTGATGTAATGAGGCAGGATCCATACATAGCTTTAAGAAGATGTATGATAAAGTTCATGGAGCAGGAAGAGTGACCTAGTAGCGACCAGTGAAAAGGGGAGGGGGGCAGGAGCTATGAATCAACACATGCACCCACAACTAGGTGAGTACACAACACACACACGGCTCACGGTTCAGAGAGAGTGACCTAGTAGCGACAAGTGAAGAGGCGGGGATAGGAGCTAGGACTCGACCCCTGCAACCTCAACTAGGTGGTACACACACACACACACACACACACACACAACAACATCACACACACACACACACACACACACACACACACACACAAACACACACACACAAACACACACCACACACAACACACACACATACACACACACACACACACACACACACACACACACAACACACACACACACACACATACACATCACACACACACACACACACACACACACACTCACACACACACACACACACACTTTTTAAAACCCACTCGTTAGCTTCCATTTAAAAGGCCTATATATTTACGACTTTAAACAACAATTGTATCGCCAAGAATCAGAGTCCATAAGAGCGCCACACCTGCCCTTCCCTCAGCCCTCTACACCGCCCTCTTTCCTTTTAACATCCCATCATTTCTCTTTCCTTTCTTCTCTCCCGTATTCCCTATAAAAATTTCACAGTTTTGACCACCCGTAAAGGAATAAAATAATAAAAAGAACCGTCTCTCAGAAGCGCTAGTACCTGCGGCTGCGTGTGTGGGAGCGGCTGCTGCGATGGGGGGCTGCGGCTGTGGAACTGGCTGCGGCTGTGGAAGTGGCTGCAGCTGTGGAAGTGGCTGCAGCTGGGAAGGTGCTCGGTTGGGTAGTGGCTGCAGCGGGGAGTGGCTGCACCTGCGAAGTGGCGGGCGCTGGTGGAATGCGCCGCTGTGTAGGGGCTGCGGCTGGTGGGAGTGGCGCGTCTGTGAGTGGTTTTGGCCCGGGGGCCACCCCCCCCCCTGGAAGTGGCTTGGCTGTGGAAGTGGCTCCCGCTGGGGAAGTGGCTGCACTGTAAATGGCTGGGGTGAAAAGGGGCCGGTTGTGAAGTGGCTGCTGCTGTGGAAGTGGCTGCAGCTGTGGAAGTGGCTGCTGCTGTGGAAGTGGCTGCGGCTGTGGAAGTGGCTGCTGCTGTGGAAGTGGCTGCGGCTGTGGAAGTGGCTGCGGCTGTGGAAGTGCTGCAGCTGTGGAAGTGGTTGCTGCTGTGGAAGTGGCTGCAGCTGTGTAAGTGCTGCGGCTATGGAAGTGGCTGCTGCTGTGGAAGTGGCTGCGGCTGTGGAAGTGGCTGCGGCTGTGGAAATGACTGCTGCTGTGGAAGTGGCTGCGGCTGTGGAAGTGGCTGCTGTTGTGGAAGTGGCTGCGGCTGTGGAAGTGGCTGCAGCTGTGGAAGTGGTTGCTGCTGTGGAAGTGGCTGCAGCTGTGGAAGTGACTGCGGCTGTGGAAGTGGCTGCGGCTGTGGAAGTTGGTGCTGCTGTGGAAGTGGCTGCAGCTGTTGAGTTGGCTGCAGCTGTGGAAGTGGCTGCAGCCGTGGAAGTGGCTGCAGCTGTGGAAGTGGCTGCAGATGTGGAAGTGGCTGCGGCTGTGGAAGTGGCTGCGGCTGTGGAAGTGGCTGCGGTTGTGAAAGTGGCTGCGGCTGTGGAAGTGGCTGTGGCTGTGGAAGTGGCTGCCGCTGTGGAAGTGGCTGCAGCTGTGAAAGTGGCTGCGGTGTTAAAGTGGCTGCGGTTGTGGAAGTGGCTGCTGCTGTGGAAGTGGCTGCAGCTCTGGAAGTGGCTGCTGCTGTGGAAGTGGCTGCGGCTGTGGAAGTGGCTGCTGCTGTAGAAGTGGCTGCGGCTGTGGAAGTGGCTGCGGCTGTGGAAGTGGCTGCAGCTTTGGAAGTGGTTGCTGCTGTGGAAGTGGCTGCAGCTGTGTAAGTGGCTGCGGCTATGGAAGTGGCTGCTGCTGTGGAAGTGGCTGCGGCTGTGGAAGTGGCTGCGGCTGTGGAAATGACTGCTGCTGTGGAAGTGGCTGCGGCTGTGGAAGTGGCTGCTGTTGTGGAAGTGGCTGCGGCTGTGGAAGTGGCTGCAGCTGTGGAAGTGGTTGCTGCTGTGGAAGTGGCTGCAGCTGTGGAAGTGACTGCGGCTGTGGAAGTGGCTGCGGCTGTGGAAGTTGGTGCTGCTGTGGAAGTGGCTGCAGCTGTTGAGTTGGCTGCAGCTGTGGAAGTGGCTGCAGCCGTGGAAGTGGCTGCAGCTGTGGAAGTGGCTGCAGATGTGGAAGTGGCTGCGGCTGTGGAAGTGGCTGCACCTGTGGAAGTGGCTGCAGCTGTGGACGTTACTGCAGCTGTGGAAGTGGCTGCGGCTGTTGAAGTGCCTGCAGCTGTGGAAGTGGTTGCAGCTGAGGAAGTGGCTGCAGCTGTGGAAGTGGCTGCAGCTGTGGAAGTGGCTGCAGGTGTGGAAGTGGCTGCGGCTGTGGAAGTGGCTGCGGCTGTGGAAGTGGCTGTAGCGGTGGAAGTGGCTGCTGCTGTGGAAGTGGCTGCAGCTGTGGAAGTGGCTGCAGCTGTGGAAGTGGCTACAGCTGTGGAAGTGACTGCAGCTGTGGAAGTGGCTGCTGCTGTGGAAGTGGCTGCTGCTGTGGAAGTGGCTGCAGCTGAGGAAGTGGCTGCTGCTATGGAAGTGGCTGCGGCTGTGGAAGTGGCTCCGGCTGTGGAAGTGGGTGCATCTGTGGAAGTGGCTGCGGCTGTGGAAGTGGCTGCAGCTGTGGAAGTGGCTGCAGCTGTGGAAGTGGCTGCAGCTGTTGAAGTGGCTGCAGCTGTGGAAGTGCCTGCGGCTGTGGAAGTGGCTGCAGCTGTGGAAGTGGCTTCAGCTGTGGAAGTGGCTGCAGCTGTGGAAGTGGCTGCATCTGTGGAAGTGGCTGCGGCTGTGGAAGTGGCTGCAGCTGTGGAAGTGGCTGCGGCTGTGGAAGTGGCTGCAACTGTGGAAGTGGCTGCTGCTGTGGAAGTGGCTGCTGCTGTGGAAGTGGCTGCTGCTGTGGAAGTGGCTGCTGCTGTGGAAGTGGCTGCAGCTGTGGAAGTGGCTGCAGCTGTGGAAGTGGCTGCTGCTGTGGAAGTGGCTGCTGCTGTGGAAGTGGCTGCGGCTTTGGAAGTGGCTGCTGCTGTGGAAGTGGCAGCGGCTGTGGAAGTTGCTGCAGCTGTGAAAGTGGCTGCAGCTGTGGAAGTGGCTGCGGCTGTGGAAGTGGCTGCTGTTGTGGAAGTGGCTGCGGCTGTGGAAGTGGCTGCGGCTGTTATATATCATTTTTATTGTTCATTATTTTTGCCTTGTTTGTTCTCGTGCCACTTCGCCATTATGTCTCACATACCGTCAAGTGATACTTTCGTGAATGTCGACACTCAGACCTCTCAGGCTACTACTGCTGGTCCTGTCATCAGTCCTCACAGTTCCTTACCGACTGACTGACCGACTCAGACACCGAGATATTATAGTTATACTCGTGATTCCCTTGATGCGTTACCTTTATTCAATGGCCATGTACATAGTCTTGAAGCATGGTTTGCAGCCATTCGTTCTCGTGCTAGTTGCCCTAGCTGAAGGTCCTCCTTCAGAGGAAAGCCTTATCAGACTTGCTAAAGAAGCTCTTTATCGATCTCCTGCTGCTGTTCACGTTGTTGATCTCCTTGATATGCGAGACTTCAGGAATCTTACTAAGTGGTCACAATATGAGGAACTGATTCGTTCTTTCCTTGTCCCAGTAAAAACAGCTGATCCATATGTCGTTCTTAGGGAACTAGTGAATGCTACACCCATGAGTACTGAATCGTTGAGTGCATTTGCTGTTAGATTAGACAAACTTTTATCATCATTTATCAATGCTGTCAATCATCATCTTTTCTCCTGAAGAGGCTAAACCATTTACAGCATCAATTGCTAAAATAGCAGCTTTTGGAGCAATTAAAGAACTAATGCCGCCTGCTTCTGTGTGTGCTTATGAGGCTGATCCTCCAACTGTAACGATGGAACCTCTTACAGCCTTAAATCATGTACGTTCCTTGTGCCCCCAGGGTACTTTCCCTTGTATCAAAAGTAATGTCACACATATGCCTCAGTCTTGCACCACCTCTTGTTTGCGCCACAGAGGACATATCGTAGTCGTCAATCATCTCAGAGATCACCAAGAACCAGTGTACAGAGTCGTTATACACCTCGTAGTATTCATAGTACATTCAGTAACCATAGTCGGCGGAATTGTTACAACTGTGGTTTCCGTGGCCATATTGCAATTAATTGTCCTGATAGTTACCCTAAGAGACGTCGTACTGATGATGAGTACTCAGATCTTCCCTACTGTACTTATCATAGAATACATGGACATGACACATCTGAGTGTAATGCTCTCTATAACTTCAGTACTCTAGATCTTCCGTGGTCGTTCCAACCGCAGAACCCGTCGAGGAAACAGATCTCGTGGTTTTCAAAATAACCAGAATCAGGCTCATTATTTCAATTCTCAAACTAACCAGAACCAGCCTCGTTCTTCCAATTCGGGGGAATTCGAGCGCCCCAGTCAAACCGTCCCATGGTGACAGTAGGTGATAATGAGTACACCATCCCCGTTCACAACTCCTTTGAAGCCTTAAGCAGTCTCGAGAATGACAACCCTGCTGAGGTTGTTGCTTCACATGTCTCTGACATAGATGATTTTGGGGATGGAGTAGAACAAGTCTTTTCTGATGAAAATCCACCTTTTTGTTTGCACATAACTTCCAATGCAACCATAGGCCCTATAGTGCAAGCATCTGTTTATAATGCGCCCGTTCAATTGTTCATGGACTCTGGTGCGCAAATCAATATTATTAGGTCTAGTTTGTTTAAGGATAAGAAGTTGCGACATGTCCTTCTCGTAGAACCGACTCCTGTGTCCTCCCTTAGTGGAGTATCTGGTTCTCACCTGCGTGTCCGAGGTACGACTGCCCTAACCTTTTCTATCCAAGGTAGAGACTTCATTGTTTCCTTCCTTGTTGTCGACCAGATTACTTTCCCTGGTGACCTTCTACTGGGATTTGCTTCCATGCAGAGACTTACGCATTGTGCTCGACCCTTATCGATGGCTGCACAAATTGACGACTTGATCGTTCCATTCTGGGGTTACCAGCTTGGATCCGAAATCTGTTTTACTGCTGCAGAGTATGATGTACGGATTAAGTCCTTACAAGCTAATGCATTCTCCAGTAGCGTACCCAAGCGGTCAAGGCACTGGTAATTCTGTCACTCCCATCAGTGTTCCACCTATACCTTCAGAATTGCAGGATAGTCCGATGCCTCAAGTGTCCGAGGACGCTCAGATTGCCTTGAGTGCTCAACCTATCCCTGCAATGCCTGCTAGTTCGAGTAGTAGTTTCTCCACAGGGACGCCTTGTCGGAAAACAATTACTTGCAACTAGTAAGCCATCTCTTGTTGATGTCACATGCCGTCTGCAGAAAGACGTTTCTGTTGCGGCTAGTGCTCTCACTAGAGTGTCTGTAGTTGTTCCTAGTGTTCCAGAGTGGTGATAACGTCCTAGTTGACAGTGATTCCTGCAAAAGTAAAAGGTCTATTTGTTGAACCATCCTTACATGTTGTAAGAGATAGTAAGATCCATTTCTACCTGGCCAACCACTTCGGGTCACAGTGTTCGCCTTAGAGCAAATACCAATCTTGTTGACCTTGTTCACTATCCTTACCCTGTTCAGGTAGAGGATGAGTTGTCACTACCAGTGGGTCGGTGCTATTTCTGCCGGGGAGACCTCATCCACCTCACTGGATCAATCTGTTCCACCAGTTGAGGAGAAAGACTTAGCTCCCACTGACTTCCCAGATGAAGTCAAGCGTTTGTTGACTCTGTTGAACAAACGTCGTAAAGCCTTGCTTTACCAGGTGAGAAGATGGGTATAATGAACTTATTGTCCCATCGTATTCCACTTGAACCTGGTACTAGACCTATCTACATAACCTGCGTACAGAATGCCTCATTCACAAGTTGCTGTCGCAGAAGAATTGATCAATCAAATGCTTGATGATGGAGATTATTGCACCTAGCAATTCACCTTGGAATGCACCCTTGATACTAGTACCTAAGAAGGATGGCACTTGGCGTCCAGTAATTGACTTTAGGAAGTTAAAACGCAAAAAACCATTCCAGATCGCTTTCCACTCCCTGTACTGGGTGATTTTTACGTAATATCGGAGATAACAAAGTCTTTTCAACCCTAGTATTTGTTACAAGGGTTTTGGCAAGTCCCTCTTCACGAGGACAGCCAAGAACTAACTGCATTCTCCACTCCTACAGGTCATTATCACTTCCTCCGTATGGCATTTGGATTACGATCTTCCCCTATCACGTTCTTCAAGGCTCATGACTAATATCTTTAGAGGTCTCATAGGTAATGCACTTATGGTGTACTTAGATGACTGTAATCGTCATGTCTAAAGACGTGGATACACACTTGAAAAGACTTGATGTAGTACTTGGTAAGCTTGAAGAAGCCAATTTAAAGATCAAACTGTCAAAATGTCAATTTTTCAGATCAGAAATTAAGTTTCTTGGTCACGTAGTCACTCCAGAGGGGTTACGACTGACAAAGTAAAGTAACTGCAGTACTAAATTTTCCAACTCCCAAACTGCTGATGCCGTAAGATCCTTTGTGGCTTAGCAGGTTTTTATAGATCTTTCATTGCCAATTTTTCTTCCATAGCTGTTCCTACTAACTGAGTTGCTTAGAAAGATGCTCCTTTGTTTGGACCTTCCGTCAAGAAAGAGCATTCCAAACTCTAAAGAAAAGCTAACATCTGCTCCAATATTTGAAATTTCCAGATTTTTCTAAGCCTTTCTATCTGACAACTGATGCTAGTTCAATTGGCATAGGTGCCGTACTAGCTCAGAAGACCGATGGCAAGTACAACGCAGTTGCATTTGCTAGCCGAGTCCTTACGAAGGCTGAACGTAATTATACAGTAACTGAGCAAGAAGCTTTAGCAATAGTATGGTCTTTAAAGCACTTCCGAGACATTATTTATCAGTACTCTGTTCATGTCTTGACAGATCATGCTCCACTGATACCCTATTCAGAACAAACAACCTACTGGAAGGTTAGCTAGATGGACCTTGACTATCCAAGAGTTTCAATCCCACCTTTGAGCATTTACCTGGCAAGTCAAATGTAGTCGCAGATGCCTTATCGCGACATGTTAGTATAGTAACTGCAGACCCTCCATTTAGTGCTGAATGATGTTAAAGAATGCTCACGAACAGATCCCATGTGGGTCTGGTGTGATACGATTACCTGCTCCAGGAAGATCTTATTCTGACTGTGAAAGCCACCAGCTCCCATCAGTGACTTTGTCATGAACCAAGAATTACTGTATCGAACAGCCGAGTTGGGTACTCCTAGCAGAAGAGTATACCAGTTAGTAATCCACAGTCACTAGTGGAATGTAGCCTTACAGCTAGTTCACGATTGTACCAGGTGTTGCACACCCTGGTATGGATCGTTCAGTAAAACAAGCCAGATTGAAATACTTTTGGCCTCGAATGGCAACTGATATTTCTGAGTATGTTAGGAAATGTAGTGTCTGCATGCAACATAAAGGCAATGCTAATGGTTCCTAATCCCAATCCAAGTGTATCCAACTACTAGCGAACCTTGGGAAGAGTTGCGCTAGATTTGTTAACTAATTTCCGATGTTCCCTCCAAGGTAAACAAACATCTGTGTGTTATGGTAGACCATTTCACCAGATATTGCGAGTTAGTTCCTATTGCAGACAAGACTGCCGAGACAGTAGCTAAAGCATTTAAAGAACGCATTATCTGCAGGCATACCACCCCTAAGTCCCTAGTAACAGATAACGGAGGTGAATTCTGTAATGAATTCTTGAAAATTTGTGTACCTTGTACAAGATCTCTAAATCCACCATTGTTCCTCATCATCCTGCCAGCAATGGGTTAGCGGAACGAACCAATAGAAAGTACTTGATGTCTTGAGAGCCACTATCAATCCCAACAGTGAAACTTGGGATGAAGTTATACCTGATGTGCAGTGTGCTATAAATTCTGCTTACAATGTTTCTATAGGTGACACTCCACATTATGCATTGTACGGTGTAGATAAACGTTTGCCTTATGAGTTGTTATATTCTAATCCGAAACCAAAATTACAACCCTGATGATTTCGTAGCAACGCGTACCAGCTTAGCTCAAAGTGTTTTTAGAAGAATTCGTGAAACACTTCATAAATCAACAGCTGAATTTACAAGAGTCGCAAATACTCGAGTAAAGCCAGCCAAATCAAAGTAGGTTCGAGAGTTTATGCTGACTAATTTTAACAAAAACGTCTGCAATGCCAAAGCTTGATCAAAGTTTGTTGGTCCTTATCGAGTAGTTGAACATATCACTGGTAATAAGTATAAGGTTAGAGAGATTATTACTGGTCAGTATAAAGAATCGCATTTGGATCATATGAAGTTAGTATGTGATGATAATGATGTTCCAACCCAGACTAATGTGACAGACTCTGACAATCCTCCTGATCCTTGTACTCTCTTCCTCTGATACTCAGTCAGAAGATCAACTGAATGTCGTTATTCCTACAATACACGACAGGTATTGAGAAATCCTCAAGTATCATTTGTAACTTCCAATTCAGATTTGCCTCAAATACAGCATGAGTTAGCCAATGCTACAGAGTTTGATCCTCCCAGAGATGACACCCATTCTGCATATGTCAATCACACCCTAGCAGAGTTGGGGTTAAATGTAAATAACCTGTATAGATGAATAATTACAGTATCAACTTATCAGTATTCAAGAATTTTTTTTTGTGTTCATGTTCTCTCTACCGCATTCTGAGAGTTAACAGTCTAGATTTGCGTGCACCGAATCTGCCTTTCTGTTAAACACTCTTTCTTTGTATATATTCCTTCCTCAGAATCCGTAGATCACATGAATACAGATCGATCGATCAAAATTTTTGTTTTTTATCACTTGTAATCTCAATGTTGAGTTCGTTGTTCATTTGTTGAGTTTTAAGTTTGTACTATAGTATACCTTGTATTGCATTACAGTTTCAGTTACGTAAGCTTTCATTCCAATGTTCTACTTATGTATCTATAATGTTAATGTTGTGTACTTTGACATTGTATAGAATCAGCCCAAGCCGTACCTGCCATCTCTAGTTGTATTAGTTGTATGTCGGGACGACATACGTTAGCGTCGCCGAGCTCTCAGTAGTAGTAACGTAGTAACCAGTTACCAGTAATCTCAGTAGTAGTAACGTAGTAACCAGTTACCAGTAACCAGTGTCCGTTGACTCACGACCAACCGTCTTGAGTCACGGTCTTCATATTGTGCTGAGCTGACACTATTTCAAAACACCCACTACGGGGTACTGGCCAGCCGGCTAGTCAGTTTTACGAGTGTAACCAAGGAGATAGGTACGGCTGGCAAGAGCTCTGTCCACGTAACAGTAATTATACGTATAACAGCCTACGTGAGTATTTCTACCCTAATCCACGTATCGAACTCCCACATGATACAACTGTGGAAGTGGCTGCTGCTGTGGAAGTGGCTGCGGCTGTGGAAGTGGCTGCTGCTGTGGAAGTGGCTACAGCTGTGGAAGTGACTGCAGCTGTGGAAGTGACTGCAGCTGTGGAAGTGGCTGCTGCTGTGGAAGTGGCTGCTGCTGTGGAAGTGGCTGCAGCTGAGGAAGTGGCTGCTGCTGTGGAAGTGGCTTCGGCTGTGGAAGTGGCTGCGGCTGTGGAAGTGGGTGCATATGTGGAAGTGGCTGCGGCTGTGGAAGTGGCTGCAGCTGTGGAAGTGGCTGCAGCTGTGGAAATGGCTGCAGCTGTGGAAGTGGCTGCAGCTGTGGAAGTGGCTGCGGCTGTGGAAGTGGCTGCGGCTGTGGGAACGGCTGCTGCTGTGGAAGTGGCTGCAGCTGAGGAAGTGGCTGCAGCTGTGGAAGTGGCTGCTGCTGTGGAAGTGGCTGCGGCTGTGGAAGTGGCTGCGGCTGTGGAAACGGCTGCTGTTGTGGAAGTGGCTGCGGCTGTGGAAGTGGCTGCAGGTGTGGAAGTGGCTGCGGCTGTGGAAGTGGCTGTAGCGGTGGAAGTGGCTGCTGCTGTGGAAGTGGCTGCAGCTGTGGAAGGTGCTGCAGCTGTGGAAGTGGCTGCAGCTGTGGAAGTGACTGCAGCTGTGGAAGTGGCTGCTGCTGTGGAAGTGGCTGCTGCTGTGGAAGTGGCTGCAGCTGAGGAAGTGGCTGCTGCTGTGGAAGTGGCTGCGGCTGTGGAAGTGGCTGCGGCTGGTGGAGTGGGGTGCATCTCTGGGAAGTGGCTGCGGCTGTGGAAGTGGCTGCGGCTGTGGAAGTGGCTGCAGCTGTGGAAGTGGCTGCAGCTGTGGAAGTGGCTGCAGCTGTGGAAGTTGCTGCATCTGTGGAAGTGGCTGCGGCTGTGGAAGTGGCTGCAGCTGTGGAAGTGGCTGCAGCTGTGGAAGTGGCTGCAACTGTGGAAGTGGCTGCTGCTGTGGAAGTGGCTGCGGCTGTGGAAGTGGCTGCTGCTGTGGAAGTGGCTGCTGCTGTGGAAGTGGCTGCAGCTGTGGAAGTGGCTGCGGCTGTGGAAGTGGCTGCGGCTGTGGAAACGGCTGCTGCTGTGGAAGTGGCTGCAGCTGAGGAAGTGGCTGCAGCTGTGGAAGTGGCTGCGGCTGTGGAAGTGGCTGCAGCTGTGGAAGTGGCTTCAGCTGTGGAAGTGGCTACAGCTGTGGAAGTGACTGCAGCTGTGGAAGTGGCTGCTGCTGTGGAAGTGGCTGCTGCTGTGGAAGTAGCTGCAGCTGAGGAAGTGGCTGCTGCTGTGGAAGTAACTTCGGCTGTGGAAGTGGCTGCGGCTGTGGAAGTGGGTGCATATGTGGAAGTGGCCGCGGCAGTGGAAGTGGCTGCAGCTGTGGAAGTGGCTGCAGCTGTGGAAGTGGCTGCAGCTGTGGAAGTGGCTGCAGCTGTGGAAGTGGCTGCGGCTGTGGAAGTGGCTGCGGCTGTGGAAACGGCTGCTGCTGTGGAAGTGGCAGCAGCTGTGGAATGGCTGCAGTATGTGGAAGTGGCTGCGGCTGTGGAAGTGGCTGCAGCTGTGGAAGTGGCTTCAGCTGTGGAAGTGGCTGCAGCAGTGGAAGTGGCTGCATCTGTGGAAGTGGCTGCGGCTGTGGAAGTGGCTGCAGCTGTGGAAGTGGCTGCGGCTGTGGAAGTGGCTGCAACTGTGGAAGTGGCTGCTGCTGTTGAAGTGGCTGCAGCTGTGGAAGTGGCTGCTGCTGTGGAAGTGGCTGCAGCTGTGGAAGTGGCTGCAGCTGTGGAAGTGGCTGCTGCTGTGGAAGTGGCTGCTGCTGTGGAAGTGGCTGATGCTGTGGAAGTGGCAGCGGCTGTGGAAGTTGCTGCAGCTGTGAAAGTGGCTGCGGCTGTGGAAGTGGCTGCGGCTGTGGAAGTGGCTGCTGTTGTGGAAGTGGCTGCGGCTGTGGAAGTGGCTGCGGCTGTGGAAGTGGCTGCAGCTGTGGATGTGGCTGCTGCTGTGGAAGTGACTGCTGCTGAAGAAGTGGCTGCGGCTGTGGAAGTGGCTGCTGCTGTGGAAGTGGCTGCGGCTGTGGAAGTGGCTGCGGCTGTGGAAACGGCTGCTGCTGTGGAAGTGGCTGCGGCTGTGGAAGTGGCTGCAGATGTGGAAGTGGCTGCGGCTGTGGAAGTGGCTGCGGCTGTGGAAGTGGCTGTAGTGGTGGAAGTGGCTGCTGCTGTGGAAGTGGCTGCAGCTGTGGAAGTGGCTGCAGCTGTGGAAGTGCCTGCAGCTGTGGAAGTGACTGCAGCTGTGGAAGTGGCTGCTGCTGTGGAAGTGGCTGCTGCTGTGGAAGTGGCTGCAGCTGAGGAAGTGGCTGCTGCTGTGGGAGTGGCTGCGGCTGTGGAAGTGGCTGCGGCTGTGGAAGTGGGTGCATCTGTGGAAGTGGCTGCGGCTGTGGAAGTGGCTGCGGCTGTGGAAGTGGCTGCAGCTGTGGAAGTGGCTGCAGCTGTGGAAATGGCTGCAGCTGTGGAAGTGGCTGCTGCTGTGGAAGTGGCTGCTGCTGTGGAAGTAGCTGCGGCTGTGGAAGTGGCTGCTGCTGTGGAAGTGGCTGTAGCTGTGGAAGTGGCTGCTGCTGTGGAAGTGGTTGCGGCTGTGGAAGTTGCTGCAGCTGTGAAAGTGGCTGCGGCTGTGGAAGTGGCTGCGGCTGTGGAAGTGGCTGCTGGTGTGGAAGTGGCTGCGGCTGTGGAAGTGGCTGCGTCTGTGGAAGTGGCTGCAGCTGTGGATGTGGCTGCTGCTGTGGAAGTGACTGCGGCTGTGGAAGTGGCTGCGGCTGTGGAAGTGGCTGCTTCTGTGGAAGTGGCTGCGCCTGTGGAAGTGGCTGCGGCTGTGGAAACGGCTGCTGCTGTGGAGTGGCTGCGGCTGTGAAGTGGCTGCTGTTGTGGAAGTGGGCCTGCGGCTGGGAAGTCGGCTGCAGCTGGGAAGTGGCTGCAGCTGTGGAAGTGGCTGCTGCTGTGGAAGTGGCTGCAGCTGTGGAAGTGGCTGCGGCTGTGAAAGTGGCTGCGGCTGTGGAAGTGGCTGTGGCTGTGGAAGTGGCTGCCGCTCTGGAAGTGGCTTCAGCTGTGAAAGTGGCTGCGGTGTTAAAGTGACTGCAGTTGTGGAAGTGGCTGCTGCTGTGGAAATGGCTTCGGCTGTGGAAGTGGCTGCTGCTGTGGAAGTGGCTGCTGCTGTGGAAGTGGCTGCTGCTGTGGAAGTGGCTGCAGCTGTGGAAGTGGCTGCTGCTGTGGAAGTGGCTGCGGCTGTGGAAGTGGCTGCTGCTGTGGAAGTGGCTGCGGCTTTGGAAGTGGCTGCTTTTGTGGAAGTGGCTGCGGCTGTGGAAGTGGCTGCGGCTTTGGAAGTGGCTGCAGCTGTGGATGTGGCTGCTGCTGTGGAAGTGACTGCGGCTGTGGAAGTGGCTGCGGCTGTGGAAGTGGCTGCTGCTGTGGAAGTGGCTGCGGCTGTGGAAGTGGCTGCGGCTGTGGAAACGGCTGCTGCTGTGGAAGTGGCTGCTGCTGTGGAAGTGGCTGCGGCTGTTGAAGTGGCTCCTGCTGTGGAAGTGGCTGCGGCTGTGGAAGTGGCTGCTGCTGAGGAAGTGGCTGCGGCTGTGGAAGTGGCTGCGGCTGTGGAAGTGGCTGCGGCTGTGGAAGTGGCTGCGGCTGTGGAAGTGGCTGCTGTTGTGGATAGTGGCTGCGCTGTGGAAGTGGCTGCGGCTGTGGAAGTGGCTGCGGCTGTGGAAGTGGCTGCGGCTGTGGAAGTGGCTGCTGTTGTGGAAGTGGCTGCGGCTGTGGAAGTGGCTGCGGCTGTGGAAGTGGCTGCGGCTGTGGAAGTGGCTGCGGCTGTGGAAGTGGCTGCGGCTGTGGAAGTGGCTGCGGCTGTGGAAGTGGCTGCTGTTGTGGAAGTGGCTGCGGCTGTGGAAGTGGCTGCGGCTGTGGAAGTGGCTGCTGTTGTGGAAGTGGCTGCTGCTGTGGAAGTGGCTGCTGCTGAGGAAGTGGCTGCGGCTGTGGAAGTGGCTGCGGCTGTGAAAGTGGCTGCGGCTGTGGAAGTGGCTGCGGCTGTGGAAGTGGCTGCGGCTGTGGAAGTGGCTGCGGCTGTAACCTCGTTAAACTTAAATCTTCTGTTTACCGTTGCCTCGTTGGCGGTCAATCTTAAATTTTCCCTTTTAATTTCCATTTCTTTAAATTTCCAACTTTCTCTGTAAATTTTCAACTTTATAAATTTTTAACTTTATAAATTTCCGGCTTTATAAATTTCCGGCTTTCTCTATAAATTTCTAGGTTTCTAAATTTCCAGGTTTATCTATAAATTTCCAGGTTACTTGAAATTTCTGTCTCTGCGAATTCAGGCCTTATACATACATATCTATCTCTGTAAATTTCTCTCAATATCATTTCCAGTTGTCTACATCCATTTCTAACTATCCACTTTACACACACACACACAGATGAATCACAGGGATGTTATGAAGTATTTCTTCAGCCACAGAGTAATCAGAAAGTGGAATACTTTGGGAAGCGATGTAGTGAAGGCAGGATCCATACATAGCTTTAAGCAGAGGTATGATTAAGCTCACGGTTCAGGGAGAGTGACCTAGTAGCGATCAGTGAACAGGCGGGGCCAGGAGCTCGGACTCGACCCCTGCAACCTCAACTAGGTGAGTACAACTAGGTGAGTACACACACACACACACACACACAGGCTGCAGACCTGGTCCAGCAATTGGCTCCTGGAGTTCAACCCCACCAAGTGCAAAGTCGTGAAGATTGGGGAAGGGTAAAGAAGACCGTAGACGGAGTACAGTCTAGGGGGCCAGAGACTACAAACCTCACTCAAGGAAAAAGATCTTGGGGTGAGTATAACACCAGACACATCTCCTGAAGCGCACATCAACCAAATAACTGCTGCAGCATATGGGCGCCTAGCAACAAGGGGATACAGATGGACACAGCAACAAGGGGATACAGTTGGAAGTTGAAGACACAGATGAATCACAGGGATATTAGGAAGTATTTCTTCAGCCACAGAGTAATCAGGAAGTGGAATACTTTGGGAAGCGATGTAGTGGAGGCAGGATCCATACATAGCTTTAAGCAGAGGTATGATAAAGCTCATGGTTCAGGGAGAGTGACCTAGTAGCGATCAGTGAAGAGGCGGGGCCAGGAGCTTGGACTCGACCCCTGCAACCTCAACTAGGTGAGTACAACTAGGTGAGTACACATACACA
>NC_069400.1:18171941-18175460 GCF_026875155.1 Cherax quadricarinatus
ACATAGCAGCAAAAGCCAAATCTGACCCGAAGCTGTTATACAGCCACATCAGGAAGAAAGCAACCATCAAGGACCAGGTAATCAGGCTAAGGAAGAAAGAGGGGGAGACAACAAGAAATGACAGTGAAGTATGTGAAGAACTCAACAAGAGATTCAAAGAAGTGTTCACAGAGGAGACAGAAGGGCTCCAGAAAGACAGAGAGGTGGGGTACAAACCACCAGTGCTGGACACAGTACACACAACCGCGGAAGAAGTGAAGAGGCTTCTTTATTGAGCTAGATACCTCAAAGGCAATGGGGCCAGAAACATCTCTCCATGGGTCCTGAGAGAGGGGGCATAGGCGCTATGTGTACCCCTAACAACAATATTTAATACATCTATCGAAACAGGGAAAATTGCCTGAGCAATGGAAACAGAAAAATGTGGTCCCAATCTTTAAAAAAGGAGACATACATGAATCACTAAACTACAGACCATGTCACTGACATGAATAGCATGCAAAGTCATGAAAAGATTGTCAGGAGAAGAGTGGTGGAACATCTGAAAGGAATGTTTCTCATCAACAGCAGCCAACATAGTTTCAGAGAGGGGAAAATCCTGTGTCACAAACCTACTGGAGTTCTATGACATGGTGACAGCATAAGACAAGAGAGAGAGAGGGGTAGGGGATTGCATTTTTTTTGGACTGCAAGAAGGCGTTTGACACAGTACCACACAAGAGATTAGTGCAAAAAACTGGAAGGACCAAGCAGGGATAAGAGGGAAGGCACTGCAATGGATTAGGGAATACTGTCAGGAAGACAACAGCGAGAAAATGGAAACGTGGCGAGGTGTCAGAGTGGGCACCTGTGACCAGCGGGGTCCCACAGGGGTCAGTCCTAGGGCCATGCGTTTCTGGTATTTTGTGAACGACATGACGGAAGGAATAAACTCCGAGGTGTCCCCCGCTTGCAGATGACGTGAAGTTGATTGAAAAAAATTCATTCGATCGAAGACCAGGCAGAAAAACAAAGGGATCTGGACAGGCTGCAGACCTGGGCCAGCAATTGGCTCCTGGAGTTCAATCCCACCAAGTGCAAAGTCATGAGGATTGGGGAAGGGCAAAGAAGACCGCGAGCGGGGTACAGTCTAGGGGGGCCCGAGACTACAAACCTCACTCAAGGAAAAAGATCTTGGGGTAGTATAACACCAGGCCCCATCTCCTGAAGCGCACATCAACCAAATAACCCGCTGCATCATATGGGCGCCTGGCAAACCTCAGAACAGCATTCCGACATCTTAAAAGGAATCGTTTCGGACCCTGACACCGTGTACGTTAGGCCCATATTGGAGAATGCGGCACCTGTTTGGAGCCCACACCTAGCCAAGCATGTAAAGAAACTAGAGAAAGTGCAAAGGTTTGCAACAAGACTAGTCCCAGAGGACAGGAGAGATAGGGGGGACATGATATCGACTTACAAAATACGAGATGAAAATTGACAAGGTGGGCAAAGACAGGATGTTTCAGAGACTGGACACAGTAACAAAGGGGACACAGTTGGAAGCTGAAGACACAGATGAATCACAGGGATGTTTGGGGTATTTCTTCAGCCACAGAGTAGTTCAGTAAGTGGAATAGTTTGGGAAGCGATGTAGTGGGGGCGGATCCATACATAGGGTTTAAGCAAAGGTACGATAAAGCTCATGGTTCAAGGAGAGTGACCTAGTAGCGACCAGTTTAAGAGGCGGGCCAGGAGCTTGGACTCGACCCCTGCAACCTCAGCTAGGTGAGTACAGCTAGGTGAGTACACACACACACACACACACACACATACACAACCTCAACTAGGTGAGTACACACATAAAACATATATCCAAAATTCATCCATTTCCATCCCAAATTTCCAGCTTTCTCCATTTTTTTCTCACTCCTGTCCTCTTTCCGATCCGTCTGTCCTTTCGCGTGTTCTTCGGCAGTGTGGTATTTAGCTATCAATGCCACAAAAAGGATCAAACACCAATAAGTAGGAGAGCTGATTCCAGGTTACCTTACCAGAAAGCAGCTACCCATTCAGACTCATCTTAGCTTCAAGGGCGGTATCTTGATACTGATGAAGGGCTCTTGGTCCAAGAAATTCGAGCTATCCTTCTCCTTTCCAGGGTCAACACTGCCACCCCCTTCGTCAAAATATATAAACACAAAGAGTTTAGCCCTTACTATAGAATATAAAATAACATTCTCTTTCCCTTAGTGCTTGTCAATATTTTATATATATATAATATAAATATATATTTTATATATATAAATATATATATATATATATAATGTTGTGTGTGTGTGTGTGTGTGTGGTGTATATTCATCGATAAGGTAGTAATCTCCGTGAAAGCACACTGAAGTTTATTCTACGTGAAAAAAACCATGAAAAATACAGATTACATTAAACATTTTCACTCCGGTGATATACAAACTCACGCTGCAGGAAAAAAAGGCTTTTGAAATGTTTGACACACGTTCCGGAGTTGAGGGATTTGGATAAGCTTATGCCTTTGGCAAATGTACCTAAGGAAAGCTCT
Organism: Cherax quadricarinatus; assembly: GCF_026875155.1. Classification (NCBI taxonomy): domain Eukaryota; kingdom Metazoa; phylum Arthropoda; class Malacostraca; order Decapoda; family Parastacidae; genus Cherax; species Cherax quadricarinatus. Next base: position 18,174,498 of record NC_069400.1, read on the forward strand.
GACTTGCTCTTGCTCCCTCTGTCTGTCTGTATGTATGCCTGTCTGTCTGTCTATCTCTCTCTTTTCTCTCTCTCTCTCTCTCTTCTCTTCTCTCTCCCTTCCTCTCTCTCTCTCTCTCTCCCCTCTCTCTCTCTCTCCTCTCTCATCTCTCTCTCTCTCTCTCTCTCTCTCTTTTTTCTCTCTCTCTCTCACAGCTCATGTACACTTCTTAAAGGCAATTAATTAGACAAAGTAACCTTCCCTCATTTTTTTCATTCGTCTCAGCAATCTGTAATTCCCACAACACCTCGTCCAGTAATGTATTTTCACATCTTATAATCTCACATCATGACCCATCGCACACATGAACTTCATTGCGACTTTATTTTGGAGACAAGTCACAAAGTGTCACGATAGGTAGCTTCTGTTATAGAGACATTTAGTTTTTCGAGAAATTTGGACGATCCAAATAAAAATTCGCCTTGGATAAATAAATCAATATTGTTTTCAGTATTATTTTATTATTTTTATTATTATTATATTATTATTATTATTATTATTATTATTATTATTATTATTATTATTATTATTATTATTATATTTTGATAATAGTAATTCTGTGAGGGGTTATTCAACAAAATTAATCAATAAAATGTGAGTTAAATAATTGTAAAAAAATAAATGAGTAATTTAAAAAGAACAAATAATGCCACATAAATTATTAAATTTTTTTCGTAAGTTCTCAACAAACAATAATTAAAGAAATAAGCAGAAAACAGACAAACAAAAAAAAATATATAGTACAAGCATATATATATATATATATATAAAATATAAATATAATATATATATAATATATATATATATATATATATATATGTATGTATATATATATACATATATAATATATATATATATATATATATATATATATATATATTTTATATAATTATGTACCACAACAGAACACCCTTCCTACCTTTT
>NC_069400.1:18175960-18192732 GCF_026875155.1 Cherax quadricarinatus
GTGAAATGTTTAATGTAATCTGTATTGTCATGGTTTTTTTTCACGTAGAATAAACTTCAGTGTGCTTTCACGGAGATTACTACCTTATCGATGAATATACACACACACACACACACACACACACACATATATATATATATATATATATATATATATATATATATATATATATATATATATATATTATATATATATGACAAGCCACTAAGGGAAAGAGAATGTTATTTTTATATTCTATAGTAAGGGCTAAACTCTTTGTGTTTATATATTTTGACGAATGGGTGGCAGTGTTGACCCTGGAAAGGAGAAGGATAGCTCGAATTTCTTGGACCAAGAGCCCTTCATCAGTATCAAGATACCGCCCTTGAAGCTAAGATGAGTCTGAATGGGTAGCTGCTTTCTGGTAAGGTAACCTGGAATCAGCTCTCCTACTTATTGGTGTTTGATCCTTTTTGTGGCATTAGATAGCTAAATACCACACTGCCGAAAGAACACGCGAAGACAGACAGGATCTGGAGAGGACAGGAGCTGAGAAAAAAATGGAGAAAGCTGGAAATTGATGGAAATGGATGAAGTTGGATATAGTGTGTATGTGTGTACTCACCTAGTTGAGGTTGTGTATGTGTGTGTGTGTGTGTGTGTGTGTACTCACCTAGCTGTACTCACCTAGCTGAGGTTGCAGGGGTCGAGTCCAAGCTCCTGGCCCCGCCTCTTCACTGGTCGCTACTAGGTCACTCTCCTTGAACCATGAGCTTTATCGTACCTTTGCTTAAAGCTATGTATGGATCCTGCCTCCACTACATCGCTTCCCAAACTATTCCACTTACTGACTACTCTGTGGCTGAAGAAATACTTCCAAACATCCCTGTGATTCATCTGTGTCTTCAGCTTCCAACTGTGTCCCCGTGTTACTGTGTCCAGTCTCTGAAACATCCTGTCTTTGTCCACCTTGTCAATTCATCTCAGTATTTTGTAAGTCGATATCATGTCCCCCCTATCTCTCCTGTCCTCTGGGACTAGTCTTGTTGCAAACCTTTGCACTTTCTCTAGTTTCTTTACATGCTTGGCTAGGTGTGGGCTCCAAACAGGTGCCGCATTCTCCAATATGGGCCTAACGTACACGGTGTACAGGGTCCTGAACGATTCCTTATTAAGATGTCGGAATGCTGTTCTGAGGTTTGCCAGGCGCCCATATGATGCAGCAGTTATTTGGTTGATGTGCGCTTCAGGAGATGTGCCTGGTGTTATACTCACCCCAAGATCTTTTTCCTTGAGTGAGGTTTGTAGTCTCTGGCCCCCTAGACTGTACTCCGTCTGCGGTCTTCTTTGCCCTTCCCCAATCCTCATGACTTTGCACTTGGTGGGATTGAACTCCAGGAGCCAATTGCTGGACCAGGTCTGCAGCCTGTCCAGATCCCTTTGTATTTCTGCCTGGTCTTCGATCGAATGAATTCTTCTCATCAACTTCACGTCATCTGCAAGCAGGGACACCTCGGAGTTTATTCCTTCCGTCATGTCGTTCACAAATACCAGAAACAGCACTGGTCCTAGGACTGACCCCTGTGGGACCCCGCTGGTCACAGGTGCCCACTCTGACACCTCGCCACGTACCATTACTCGCTGTTGTCTTCCTGACAAGTATTCCCTAATCCATTGCAGTGCCTTCCCTCTTATCCCTGCTTGGTCCTCCAGTTTTTTGCACTAATCTCTTGTGTGGTACTGTGTCAAACGCCTTCTTGCAGTCCAAGAAAATGCAATCCACCTACCCCTCTCTCTCTCTTGTCTTACTGCTGTCACCATGTCATAGAACTCCAGTAGGTTTGTGACACAGGATTTCCCCTCTCTGAAACTATGTTGGCTGCTGTTGATGAGATCATTCCTTTCTAGATGTTCCACCACTCTTCTCCTGACAATCTTTTCCATGACTTTGCATGCTATTCATGTCAGTGACACTGGTCTGTAGTTTAGTGATTCATGTATGTCTCCTTTTTAAAGATTGGGACCACATTTTCTGTTTTCCATCCCCTCAGGCAATCCCCTTTTCGATAGATTATTGAATATTTTTGTTAGGGGTACACATACCCCACTCCCTCCTCGGGACCCGGAGAGATTTTAATCTGGCCCCCCATTCCCTTTTGAGGTATCCTCACTCAGAAGCCTTTCATTTCCCTTTCCGGGGTTGGTGTACGGTCCAGCACAGGGGGTGTACCCCACCTCTCTGTCTTTCGGGAGCCCCTTCGTCTCCTCTGTGAACACTTTTTTGACTCTGTTGATTCTTCACATCTTTACTTCCCTTTCTTGTTTGTCTCTCCTCCTTTTTTTCCTAGCCTGATTACCTGGTCCTTGAGTTGCTTTCTTTTCCGAGTGGCTGTAAACAGCTCGGGGGAGATTGGGGTTTGCTGCTATTCGTTTTCTATTTCTTTGGGGGCCCCCCTTCTAACTGTGCATATTCTTTCTGGGTTCGACTGCCCCTTATTCTCCTGGTCCTTTTCCTTTTATTTTCTTTTCCCCAAAACACACTTGGTTTTGCCTCCTTGCATCTTTGGGGGAACCAGGGCTCATCCCGGGTTTTTCATTATTCCCGTTACCATTTTGGTACAAACCTCTCCTCAGCCTCCTTGCACATTGTTGCTACATATTCCCACTCATTAACTGGGTTCCCTGCCAGTTCTCTGTCCCACGAACCTCACAGGGAAATTCCTCATTCCTTGTATCCCCTTTCCGTAGTTTTGGTTTTTTTTCCTGGGCCCCCTATTCCCCCCTCCACTTGTAGCTCTACTGTGTTCGAAGCTCAAAACCACATGATCGCTGGCCCCAAGGGTCTTTCATATGTGATGTCCTCAATATCTGCACTACTCAAGGTGAATACTAAGTCCAGTCTTGCTGGTTCATCCTCTCCTCTCTCTCTTGTAGTGTCCCTTACGTGTTGTTACATGAAGTTTTCCAGCACCACCTCCATCATCTTAGCCCTCCGTGTATCTTGGCCCCCATGTGGCTTCAAGTTCTCCCATTCGATCTCCTTCTGGTTAAAGTCGCCCATGATCAGGAGCTTTGCCCTGCATGCATGAGCTCTTCTGGCCACTGCAGCCAGTGTGTCAACCATCGCTCTATTGCTCTCTTCATACTCTTACCTTGGCCTCCTGCTGTTCTGTGGTGGGTTATACATCACTGCAATTATCACCTTGGGACCTCCAGAGTGAAGCGTTCCCGCTATGCAATCACTTTGTTCTCCGCTGTCTCCTCGCTCCAGCTCATCAAAATTCCATCGGTGTTTGATCAGCAATGCCACTCCTCCACCCCCCCCCCTGTTCCTTCTGTCTTTCCTCAGGATCTGGTATCCCATTGGAAAGATGGCATCTGTTATCATACCTGTAAGCTTGGTTTCTGTGATCGCTATGATGTTTGGTGATGCCTCTTTGACTCTTTCGTGCCACTCCTCCCACTTGTTTGTTATTCCATCAGCGTTTGTGTATCATACCTTCAGTTTCCTTTCCAACACTGTGGTTTGGGGGGCCTGTGGGGGTGGGGGACCTGGTAGCATACTGTGGGATTCTATGGTTGGGGGTTGGGTGGAAGCTGTGGGTATGGATTGTATTGTGTGTTGGGATGGTGTGACAGGTTGTGGGGTTCTGAGGATAGTTGTGCGTGTGCTTGCCCTTGCTGCTCTGTTCTGCTCTGACTGACCTCTGCTGGTTCCATCCTTGTCTCCTTTCCTAGCTCCTTTCGCTTTTTTGTCCTCTCCCTCAGCTGCTGTCTCTCTGTTTGTGTTCTGTCTCTGTCTAGGAACACCTTCTTGTACTCTTCCGAGCTTTTCAACCGTGGTTTCTCTTGGAGGATCCTGTTCCGCACTGTTTCTGTCCTGAGAATCAGCTTGATCTGTCGGTTTCTCCCCTTCAAGTACCCCCATATTCTCTGAAAATTTACAATCTCGTCCATGTCTTCTCCCCCTATTTCCATGATGATTTTCTCAATCTCCTTTCTTTCTTCCTGCCGTCTTTCAGTGTGTGTCCTTTCCTATCTCTCCCAAAGCCCATGGACGAACACTAATTTTGCCCTTTCCTCCTCCCATTGCCTCTCCCTCTGTGATTCTGGTTCCTGTCTGTATGTAGTCATTTTCTCCCTTGATTTTTCCAGTGGCTCTTGGTAGCATGGTTGTGCCTCAGCATTCGACCTATCTCCCTCTCCATCTGCACCCATCTGCTCTTCCCTTCCACTCCCTGGCCCTTCTTTGCAGGCTGATATGACCTTAGCATAATTCATATCTCCTTCCTTCCTGTTCAGCCTCTCAGCTTTGTATGGTGTGTCTTCTCTGGTCACTACCCCTGAGACTTGTTTCAGCCTGTTTACCTCAAATTCTAGGACCTTTACCCTGGCTTCTGCAGTTTCGACTTGTGCCTCCCAATTCATCGTCTCCTTCTCCAACCTCTTTTCCCATTTCACAGAAGCTCTTTCTTCATTTTTTTCAGAAAACTCTCCTAATTTTCTCTCCCATTCTTGCTCTATCCTTTTCCACTGCTCCTCCATCCATTCCTCCCTACCAGTACCATTTTCAATATCCCTGATTCCTGCAGTCCCAACCATTTTTTTTTTTTTTTTTTAGTGAAAGAGAAGAGAAAGAGAAAAAGAAAAGGGGGGAAGGTGAGAGACGGGGAAAAAAGGTAAAGAGAGAAGGGGGGAGTAAAAAGGGGAAAAGAAAAGGGGAAAAGAGAAAAGAGAGGAGAGAGAGAGAGAGAGAGGAGAGAGAGAAGAGAGAGAGAGAGAGAGAGGGGAGAGAGAAAAGTGGGAGAGAGAGAGAGAGAGAGGGAGAGAGAGAGGAGAGAGAGAAAAGAGAGAGAGAGAGAGAGAGAGAAGAGAGGGGTGGGGAGAAGAAAAGAGAGGGGAAAGAGGAAGAGAGAGAGGAAGAGAAGGGGAAGTGAAAAGGGGAAAAGAAGAGAGGAAGAGAGAGAGGAAGGAGAGAGGAAAGAGAGAGGATGAAAAAAAGGGAGAAGAGGGGAGAGAGAGAGAGAAGAGAGAGAGAGAGAGAGAGAGAGAGGAGCAGGAAAAGAAAGAAAGAAAGAGAGAGAAGAGAGGGGAGAGAAGAAATGCCAGTGCTCAAAACCCTACATAAATAAACCATTTGAGAGCTATATAAAGTTTGGGGAAAATAGTTTGGCAATAACATTTGCACCAGAAAACGCAAATGGATCGTCTCTAGGCACCATGATGGTAATGCGGGTGCAGTAAAAGGGATGAATGGGGGTGTTGGCCCCCTGGAGAAAAAAAGTTGATACCCCCTTGGGGTGAAATTTGACTCCAAACAACCCAAAGAAGAACCATTTTGTAAATCTTGCAAACAAGGAAAGCCAGGAAGTTTTACACCCCTTCGCCGTATCCCGAAACGTTTGACAGTGGGGGTTTTGCAAGATCCTGTACATGCAAAAAGAAACCTCAAAAACCTTGAGTATCTCCACTTTTTTGGGTTTGCCGCCCCCCCTCTAAACTGCGTCTGCTTGACAGGGGTAGAGAACAGACAAGACGTCTCATCTCTCCCTGGACCCATCCTTTGATAGACTGTCATTTCACAGTCCTTTTCAACTTTAGGAGGGATGGGGTGGCCTTACTGTTATGTAAAAGGGCCCAAATATTGCAAAATCCCAAACATTTTGGGAACCCCGCTTCAAAGGCCCAGCTTTAAACAAGCTTTTTTTTCCACAAGACGGGCAGAAAGCAGAAAAATTCACCCTGGCGAAACCCTTTCCCTCCAAAAAATCACCCCATCTGAGATCATACATACCCAGGTTTACTCAGTTGGAACACATTTTTACAGCAAAATTGTCAACGAGATAACGCATTATCAAATAAAAAATCCGGGGCCCACAGTTTGGTCCAATTTCATCCTGTTCCCTACTTGTATGTCTCATAACAATAAAAATGCTTTAAAATGACTGATGAAAGGTAACAGCTTTTTAGCTGCCAATAAAAAAGGAACCCTTTAAACCCTTGTAAATAGCTGTCAAAAAAGCGGGTGTTTCCTTTAAACCCTTGTAAAAACCCTGGTAAAAAAAAAAAAAAAAAAAAAAAAAAAAGAAGGAGAGAGGGGAAGAGAGGGGAGGAGAGGGAGAGAAAACAGAAAGGGAAAAAGGAAGGGTTGGGAGGGCCATTTTCCACAGGAAGGTGTAAAATCCTGTATATTTTTTTTTTGTGTGTGTCTGTTGTGTGTGTGTGTGTGTGCATGTGTTGTTTTGTGAGTATGAGTGTTTTGGTGTGGTGTGTTTTTGGTGGGGCATGCAAACAGCTATTAAAGGTTCCAAAACAGAAATTTCCCTGTACTCACCTATGTGTTTTTGGCGTGTGTGGTGTATGGGGTGTGTGTGGGGTGCATGCTACACTATTCAAGTCCCAAAAACCAGCAGATCCTGTACCCCACAAATTTGGGGTGGTAGTTTTGATTTGGGGTGGGGTAAGTGTGTGTCTATGTGTGTTTTGTGTTTTTGTGTGTGTGGGAGGTGTTTTGGTGTGTGTGTGGTGTGTGTGGTGGGGTGTGTGTGTGTGGGGGTGCAGTTTTGTGGTATGTGTGTGTGTGTCTGTGCTTGCTACAGCAAATTCCCAAGTGCCTAACAGCAACCCTGTTCTCACCTAGTGTTTTTGTGTGTGTTTGTGTGTGTGTTCATATGTTTTGAAAAACAGCCCCCCTTTTTTCCCACGTAGGGTTACTACAAAGTTTTGCATACGTCCCCATCTTTGGTTTCCACTTTTCTGTCTTATGCTTTTTTAAAATTTAAACGTTCAAAAAAAAATACACGGGTTTGCCCTGTATGCCGTTTACCCAAAATTTCCTATTAAATCCAAAAAATGCGGCTTTTTCCCAAATTTCTTTTACCCTCGAGGAGATTTAACCCCCAATTCCAGCTAGAAACAGAACTTTTGACCCCATCAACTAAAAACCAGGTGAATATACTTGCGGCTGGCAGTGGAGTAAAGTTGCAGGCCCCTTCCGTCCCAAAGTTGAAGATGTTTTTGTTTATTCTGGGTAATTTTTGGGACAAACTTCCTGTATCCCACTATATCTCTACCCTAAAACTAATTTTTTCACTCACTCCTGTATTTACTGACACATCTATAAAATTTTTCTATCTCCCTGGTCTTGAGACCGTCCCTTATTTTTCAAATCCCCCAACGCATTTTTTAGGGCAACACAAATTTGGGCCCTTTGACAAAACCCTTTCACCTTTCCCTTCCAACCCCCCCCCCACTAAACACTTAGCCATTTTTTTCCCCTTTGTTTTCTTTTCTGTGATCACTTACTTTTTCCTTTTTTCCCCGGGGCTTAAGTATTATATCACTCTTATGCAGCAAAACCAAAAATTATCCCACACCCCTTTCCCTTAGGGGCACGGGGGTTCAAAATTACCCCAAAACACGCCCCAAACACGTGATTTCCTCCACGAGTTGGTGTTTTTGGGTGTTTGTGGGGTGTGGTTTTATGTGTACTCACCTGGGTTGTACTCACCTTTTTGGGGTTTCCCAGGGGTCGAGTCCAACCCCTTTCCCCCCGCCTCTTCACTGATCGCTACTGGGCCCACTCCCCCTGAACCCAAATGAGTTTTTAACCCATCCCTTTCGGCTTAAAGCTATGTTTTGGATCCTGCCTCCATTTACAAAGTTTCCCCAAAGTATTCCATTTCCCTTTATTACTTTTGTGGCTGAAAAAATTTACAAAAAATTTAACCCGTGTTTCATCGTGTCTTAAACTTCCAACTGTATCCCCTTTTTGCGGGTTCCCATCGTATCCCCTTTTTTGTTTAGGCCCCATTGCTGAAAGCAGTTTTTTGGGTTTTTATGGGGCGCTTCAGGAGATGGGGTCTGGTTATACTAAAACCCCAAGATTTTTTTTCCTTTTGAGTGGGGTTTTTGTATTCTCGGGCCCCCCCCTAAAACTGTACTCCGTCTCCCCGGTCTTTTTTAAACCCTTTTCCCCCAATTTTCACGATTTTGGCACTTGGGGGGGTTAACTCCAGGAGCCAATTGCGGGACCGGGTTCTGCAGCCGGTGTGTGTGTTGTGTGTGGGTACTCACCTAGTAGTCCTCCCCTATTTGAGGTTGCGGGGGTTCGAGTCCGACCTCCGGGCCCCCCGCCTTTTTCACGGGGATCCCCTATTTGGTCCTCCCCTAAACCCGTGAGTTTAATCATACCTCTGTTTTAAAGCAAATTTATGGATCCTGCCTTCACTACATCGCTTCCCAAAGTTTTCCCCCATTTTCTAAATTACTCGGGCGGAAAAAATTACTTCATAAACACCCCCTGTGATTAAACTTTGTGTGTGGGGTGTAAAGTGGATAGTTAAAATGGAGTAGACAACGGGAAATGATTTTGGAGAAAATTTCCCAGTTTTTAAAAAGTATTTTTAAAAGGGCCCCTGAATTCGCAGAGACAGAAATTTAAAAGAACCGGGAAAATTTTAAAGATAAACCTGGAAATTTAAACCAAAAAAATTTATAGAGAAAGCCGGAAATTTAAAAACCCGGGAAATTTTTATAAAGTTAAAAATTTATAAAGTTAAAAATTTTTACAGGAAATTTGGGGAAATTTAAAAAAATTTAAAAAAAAAAAAGGGAAAATTTAAGATTGACCGCCAACAGGCAACGGTAAAAAAGTTTTAAAATTTTTAAAACGGGGTTTACCCCCGCGGGCCACTTCCACACCCCCCGGGCCCACTTCCACGCCGCACCATTTTTTCCCCACACCCCAAAGCCAATTTTTTTCACACCCCGCAGCCCACTTCCACAGCCGCACCCATTTCCCCTCAGCAGCAGCCATTTCCCACACAGGCGGGCCACTTCCACAACAGCACCACTTCCACACCGCACCCACCCACAGCCGCAGCCCTTCCACAACAGCAGCCACTTCCAAAAGCCGCACCCACCCCAAACAGCGCACCCCTTTTCCACGCCCGGGCCAATTCCACAGCCCAGCCACTTCCACGGGCCCGCACCAATTTTCCACAGCCCGCAGCCCCCCTTCCCACAACACACCATTTTCCACAGCCGCAGCCACTTCCACAGCCGCCCCCTTTCCCAACACCCCGCACCCCTTTTCCACGGGCCGCAGCCCACTCCACAACGGGCACCCCACTTCCAAGCCGCAGCCACTTCCAAAGCCGCAGCCCATTCCACACCCGCAGCCACTTCCACACCGCACCCACTTCCCCAGCGCAGCCACTTCCACACCCGAAAGCCACTTCCCCCGCAGCCATTTCAACACCGCAGCCCCTTCCACAGCAGCACCCATTTCCACAGCACAGCCGTTTCCTCCCCCGGGGCGGGCCCATTTCCACACCGCAGCCACTTCCACAGCAGCACCCCACTTCCACAGCCGCACCCATTTTCCACAGCCGCTTTCACTTCCACAGCAGCAGCCACATCCACACCCGCAGCCTTTTTCCAAAGCCGAAAGCCATTTTCCCCCAGCCGCGGGCCACCCCAAACAAAAGCACCAACTTCCAAAGCCGCAGCCACTTCCCCCCACTGAGCCATTTCCAAAGCCGCAGCCACTTCCACAGCACCCCATTTTCCACAGCTGCGGGGCCATTTCCCAAACAGCAGCGGGCCCCCCTTCCCGGCAGAAAGCCATTTCCCCACAGAAAGGCGGGGGGCCCACTTCCACACCGAACCTTTTCCCCAGCACAGCCATTTCCCCACAACTGCAGCATTTTAACACCCCCACCACTTTCACAGCTGAAGCCATTTCCAAGGGGCCCCCCCAGCCACTTCCACACCCACAGCCACTTTCCAAAAGCCGCAGCCATTTTTCACACCGAAACCCCACCCCCACAGTTGAAACCTTTTTCCACACACAGCCCCTTTCCAAAAGCGCAGCCATTTCCCCACACTGCAGCCAAATTCCACAGCCGCACCACTTCCACAACACAGCCACTTCCAAAACCGCAGCCACTTCCACAGCAGCAGCCTTTCCCCCAAACAGCCGCACCATTTCCACAGGCGAGCCATTTCCACAGAAGCAGCCATTTCCCCACACCGCAGCCACTTCCACAGCCGCAGTCACTTCCACACAGCAGCCAAAACCACAGCTGCAGCCACTTCCACAACCACCCCACTTCCCCCCCCCGCACCACTTCCACCCCACAGCCACTTCCACACCCCGCACCACTTCCACAGCCGAAAGCCACTTTCACACTCAGCACCTTCCACAGCCGAAACCCTTCCACACAGCAACCAAATTCCACGGGCTAAAAGCCACTTCCACAGCAGCAGCCACTTCCACAGCCGCAGCTATTTCCACAGAAAGCAGCCATTTCCACGCAGCAGCCATTTCCCACAGCTGCAGCCATTTCCACAGTGAAACCCCAACTTCCCCACAGCAGCCCCCTTCCACAGCCGCAGCCACTTCCACAGCCGCAGCACTTCCACAGATGCACCCACTTCCAAAACCGCGCCACTTCCACAGCCGCACCACTTCCCCCACGGGGCGGGCACCCCTTCCTCAGCTGAAAGGCCACTTCCACAGCACCCAGCCACTTCCACAGAAAGCAGCCAACTTCCACAGTTTGCAGCCCACTTCCACATGCAGGCACCCCCCACATTTTGCAGCCATTTCCACCCGGGCAGCCATTTCCCCACAGCAGCAGCCATTCCACCACTACACCACTTCCACAGCCGCACCACTTCCACACCGCGCCACTTCCCCCACCGGGGCAGCCACTTCCACGGGGCCCGGGCCATTTCCACAGCAGCAGCCTTTTCCCCACAGCCGCACCCCACTTCCACAGCCGCACCACTTCCAAAAGCACAGCCACTTCCACAGCCGCAGCCACTTCTTCAGCACAGTCACTTCCACAGCAGCAGCCACACCACACTGAAAGCCCCCCCTTCCACAGCCGCAGCCACTTCCACAGCCGAAACCACTTCCACAACGCAGCCCTTCCAAACCCCCCGCAGCCACTTCCACAGCCGCAGCCACTTTCCATCGCACAACTTCCACGGGCCCTGCCACTTCCCGGGCATCACCATTTCCCCACAGCGGGCAGCCACTTCCACACACCCCAGCCACTTCCACAGCTGCGCCACTTCCAAGCTGCAGCCATTTCCACAGCACACCATTTCCCCCACATTTGCAGCCATTTCAACAGCAGCACCCCTTCCACAGTTGCACCCAAATTCCCACACCCAAGGGCCCTTTTCCAAACAGCTGCAGCCATTTTCCCCCCACAGCCGAAACCATTTTCCACAATAAACCAAACCCCTGCGGGCAGCCACTTCCACAGCTGAAGCCACTTCCACGGGCTGCAGCCACCCACAGCCGAAACCCAAATTCCACACGCAGCCAAATTCCACACTGCTCCCCACTTCCACAGCACAGCCTTTTTCCCACAGCCCGGGGCCACTTCCCCACCGCGGGCCACTTCCACAGCTGCAGCCATTTTCCACAGCTGCGGGCCATTTTCCACAGCTGCACCATTTCCACAGCTGCACCCCCCTTCCACTGCCGGGGGCCACTTCCACATATGCACCCATTTCCCCCCCCCAAGCCCCCAGCCATTTCCCACACCGAAGTTACTTCCACAAAAGCAGCCATTTTCCTAAACTGCACTACTTCCAAAGCACAGCCATTTTCCACACAGAAAGCCATTTCCCCACACTCCCAGGTCACTTCCACACTGAAAAACTTTCCACAGCTAAGCCATTTCCCAAACAGTCACCCATTTCCCACAGCCGCAGCCACTTCCACAGCTGCAGCCACTTCCTCAGCTGCACCACTTCCACAGCAAAGCCGTTTCCACACCGAAAGCCACTTCCACGGGCCGCAGCCATTTTCCCAGCTGCAGCCACTTCCACAGCAAAAGCCCACTTCCACAGCAGCACCACTTCCACACCCCGCACCACTTCCACACACGGGCCACTTCCACATTTTGCAGCCCTTCCACAGCTGAAAGCCATTTCCCAGCTGCAGCCATTTCCACAGCCGCAGCCCACTTCCACAGTTTCACAATTTCCCACAGCGCAGCCATTTCCACGGGCTGCGGGCCACTTCCCCCGCGGGCACCCACTTCCACACCCGCAGCCACTTCCACAGCCCCCAGCCATTTCCCCGAGAAAAACCCCCTTTCACCCCCCCCGCAGCCACTTCCACAGCCGCAGCCATTTCCCCCAAAAGCAGCAGCCACTTTCCTCAGCTGCAGCCATTTCCACCAGCAGCCACTTCCACCCCACCACTTCCAAGCTGCAGTACTTCCAAAGTTTCCGCCATTTCCCCACAGCGGGCAGCACCCCCCACAGCTGCACCCCTTTTCCACGGGCAGCAGCCACTTCCACCGTTTACAGCCACTTCCACACCCAGCCACTTCCACCCCTTTAAACCCCCTTTCCCAAACCAGCCGCGGGCCACTTCCACAACATCAGCCTTTTCCAACCGCAGCCCTTCCACACCGCAGCCATTTCCCACAGCAGCAGCCACCCCACAGCTGCAGCCACTTCCTAAATGCACCACTTCCCCAAGCAGCACCCTTTTCCCACAGCCGCAGCCACTTCCCAACAGCCCCCGCCATTTTCCACAGCTGCAGCCACTTCCACATTTTCAGCCATTTCCCCCACTGCACCACTTCCACAGCTGCACCCAAACTTCCACGCCGCACCATTTCCCAAACATATGCCCCCACTTTCCACAGGCCGCCCACTTCCACACCCCGAACCCCACCCCACAGCAGCGGGCCATTTCCCCTCAGCTGCAGCCACTTCCACAGCAGCACCCAAACTTCCACAGAAAGCACCACTTCCACATTTTCAGTCACTTCCACACGCAGTCATTTCCCAAACACTGTACCACTTCCACAGCAGCAGCCACTTCCACAGCCCGGGCCACTTTCCACACAGCAGCCACTTCCACAAGTTGAAATCATGTGGATTTTCGAAAAACGTGGATTGGGGTAAAAAATACTCACGTAGGCTTTTATACGAAAAATTTTAACTGTTACGGGACAAGCCTTGCCAGCCGTCCTATCCCTTTGGTTACACCGAAAAACTGACTACCCGGCGGGCCAGTCCCCCCCGTATTGGGTTTTTTGGGAAATAGTGCCCGGTTCAGCACAATATGAAGAAAGTAAACTCAAAAAACGGTTTTTTCCGTGAGTAAACGGACACGGGTTTTACTGGAAACGGGTTACTACTTTTACTACTACTGAGTTTTACGGGGTAACGGGTTTAAAACTACGTTACAAACTACTGAGAGCTCGGCGACGCTAACGTATGCGTCCCCATACAACAAATACAACTAGAATGGCAGGTACGGCTTGGGCGTTTCCCTAATACAATGTAAAAGTAAACAACATAAACTTTATAATACATAATAGAACGGGGGAAAATGAAATTTCGTAACTGAAACTTTTAAGCAAACAAGGTATACTATAGTAAAATTTTAAAACTCAATAAATGAACAACGAACTCAACATTGAGATTACAAGTGAAAAAAAAACAAAATAAACGATCGATCTGTATTCATGTGATCACGGGTTCTGAAAGGAAAAATACAAAAAAAAAAGATTTTTTAAAAAAGAAAGGCAGAATTTGGTTTCACCCCAAAATCTAGACTGTTAACTCTCCGAAAGCGGAGAGGAAAAATGAACACAAAAAAAAATTCTTTAAAAACTGATAAGTTGATACTGTAATTATTCATCTATAAAAGGTTTTTTTTACATTTTAACCCCCAAATCTGCTAGGGGGGGGGATTTTACAAAAACAGAAAGGGGGTCATCCTGGTGGAGGGGTCAAACCGACATTTTTTTAACTCCCTGCTTAAATTTTAGGGAAAAACGGGAAATTTGGGAATTACAAAAGAAAACTTGAGGGTTTTCCATACCTGTCGGTAATTTTAAAGGGGAAAAAACGAAAAAATTTAGTTGAAACTTCGACTGGGGTTTAAAAGAGAGTACGGAAACAGGGGGAATTTTCAGGTCCCGTCCCCTTTTCTGGGGTTTGGGAAAAACTTTTTCATCCCCATACTAACTTTATAAAATCCAAATCATTCTTTATACCGAAACCCGTAAAAAATCTCCTAAAAACCCTTTTACTTATTTTCCAGTGATATTTCAACCCACTCGATAAGGCCAACAAACTTTTTTATCAAGCTTTGGGATGGCAGACGTTTTTTTTAAAATTATTTAGCATAAACTCTCGAACCTACTTTGATTTTTTGGGTGGCTTTTTCCGAGTAATTTTCGACTCTTTTTAAATTCAGCTGTTTTATTTTGAAGTGTTTCACGAATTCTTCTAAAAAAAAACTTTTAGCTAAGCTTGGGACGCGTTGCTACGAAATCCCTCAGGGTTTTAAATTTGGGTTTTGGATTAAATATAACAACCATAAGGCAAAAGTTTATCACACCGGACAATTTCATAATGTGGAGTGGGCACCTATAAAACCTTGTAAGCAGAATTTAAAAGCACCTGCACATCAGGTTTTAAAAATTCATCCCAAATTTTTAAATGTTGGGAATTTATAAGGGGGCTCAAAATCAAGTACTTTTTTTATTTTTTTCGTTCCGCTAACCCCTTGCTGGGAGGATGATGGAAAAAAACCCTTGGGGGGATTTAGAGATCTTGTACAAAGGGACACAAATTTTCCAAAATTCATTACAGAATTCACCTCCGTTATCTTTTTTTACTATGGACTTAGGGGTGGTATGCCTGCAGATAATGCGTTTTTTAAAAGCTTTAGCTACCCGTCCCGGGAGTCTTGTCTGCATTTGGAAAAACTCGCAAATCTGTGAAATGGCACCAAAAACACCCCAGAAGTTTGTTAAACCCTTTTTGGGAACATCGGAAATAAATTAAAAAAATCTAGCGCAACTCTTTCCCAAATTTTGCTAAAGTTGGAAAAACTTGGAAATTGGGGTTTTGGAAAAAACCCTTTTCATTGCCCTTTTTGTTGCATGCAACACTAAAATTTCCTAAAATACCCAGAAATATTTATTGCCTTTGAGGCCCCAAAAATATTTCAAAATTGGGTTGTTTTTTCTGAACGACCATACCAGGGGTGCAACCCTTGGGAAATCGGAACTAGCTGTAAGGCTACATTCACTATTTACTGTGGAATTTTCTAACTTGGGATACTCTTTTGCTAGGGGTAAACCCCAAATCGGGTGTTCGATTTCAGTAATTCTTGGGGTTCCCGACAAAGTCACGATGGGAGCTGGTGGCCTTTTACGTCAGAAAAGTCTTCCTGGAACAGGAATCGGACCCCACCAGACCAATGGGATCGTTCGTTTTAGCATTCTTTAAAATCTTTAGCACAAAAAGGAGGGTTTTGGGAGTTTTTATACTAACATGTTGCCATAAAGGGAAACTGCGACAACATTTGACTTGCCAGGTAAAAACCCCCAAAGGTGGGATTGAACCCCTTGGATAGTCAAGGCCAACTAGCTAACCTTCCCCCGTAGGTTGTTTTTTCTGGGAAAAAGGTATCAGTGGGGCATGATCTGTCAAGACATGAACAAGTAAATGATAAATAAAGTTCCGGAAAATGCTTTTTTTAAAAACCATACTATTGCTAAAGCTTCTTGCTCAGTTACTGATAATTACTTTTAGCTTCGTAAGGACTCGGGTAGCAAAAGCAACTGCGTTTTTTACTTGCCATCGGGCCCCCTTTTGACTAGTAAAAGGCACCTATGCCAAATTTAACTAGCATCAGTTGTCAATAAAAGGTTTTTAAAAATCTGGAAAAAATTTTAAAATTTTTTAGGGAATGGTTTTTCTTTTCTTTTTGATTTTGGGAAAGCTCCCTTTTTTTTGACGGAAGGTCCCAAAAAAAAGGACATCCCTTTTTTAACAACTCAGTTTAGGAACAGGGTAAGGAAGAAAAATTTTCAATGAAAGATCTAAAAAAACCTGCTAAGCCCACAAAGGATCCCTTTCGGCATCGCAGTTTTGGGAAATTTTGGAAAAAATTTTTTTAATGCAGTTACTTTACTTTGGGCAGTCGTAAACCCCCCCCTAGGGTGCTAAATGACCAAAAACTTAATTTCTATCGAAAAATTGACAATTTTTACAGTTTTTAAACTTTTAAAATTGGGTTCTTCAAGCTTTCCAAGTACTACATCAAGTCTTTTCCAAAATGTGAAACCACGTCCTTTTTTGACAAAGACGAATTAAAAACATCTAAGTACACCATAATGCATTTTCCTATGAAAACCCCTAAAGATAAATTTGCATTTCCCCTTTAGAACGTGATAGGGGAAGACGGGAATCCCCAAAGCCATACGGAGGAAGTGGGAAAAAAACCCTTTGGAGGGGGGGAAAAGCATTTGTTTCCCTTTGGGTGCCTCGTGAAGAGGGACTTTTCCAAAAACCCCCCTTTAAAAAAATCTAGGGGTTTAAAAAAAAAAATTTTGGGTTAACTTCCCCAATTACGAAAAAATCCCCCAGTCAGGGATGGAAAAACGATCTGGAAAAGGTTTTTTTCGTTTTTTAAAATTCCTAAAGTCAATTAAATGGAACCCCCAAGTGCCATCCCCTTTTTTAGGGCTAGTACAAGGGTGCATTTCCCAAAGGGGAATTGGCTAGGTGCAATAACTCCCTCAACAAACATTTGATTGATTAATTTCCCTTTTGCGGGCAGCAACTTGTGAAAGAGGGTTTTTAAAGCAGGGAAAGTAGAAGGTCTAGTAAACCCGGTTCAAGTTGGGAAAACATGGGCAAAAAATTTATTATACCCATCTTCTCACCTGGTAAAAGCCCAAGGCTTTTCGACGTTTGTTCCAAAAGATCAACAAACGCTTGACTTTTAT
>NC_069400.1:18193232-18210732 GCF_026875155.1 Cherax quadricarinatus
CAAAAGAAAAGGGATTAATCACACAATAGTCTCACTCTACACGTGGGGACGGGGAGGGGGAGGTGGGGAAAGAGGGAAGGACGGAGGGGGAATGGGGAGAAAGAGAAAAGAAAGGTAAACGGGGAAGGATAGAGGGGGGGAGCTTGTGGGAGGGAACGAAACTGGAAAGTACAGAGGGAAGAGAGTAGAGAAGTAGGGGGGGAGATAGGCAGAAAAGTAAGGAGGGGTTGGGGATTGGAAAAGAGGAGGAAGGAAGAGGCAAGCGAGGTGAAGAGAGAAGATGGAAAAAAGGTAGAAGAGAGATCAGTAGAAAATGAAAGCTACGGACGAACTGGAGGGAGGAAAGGCCAGACAGGGAGATATGACGATAAAAAGGAAGGGGTGAAAGCGGGTGGAGAAAGGCAGGGATAGAAGGAGGGAGGGAGAGAGAGATGGAACAAGGATGGGAAGGACACCAATTATTATCATCCTTCCTCTTATTCCCCCCTTCCTCATCTAACTCTTTATTTACTACTCCATAATTACCTTCCAGTCCAACCTTCACTTCTTTGAATAATAAAAACGACAACAATAGGAATAAATCGAACGTTAAACACAGATGTCACATATAAATTAAAATGAATAAATCTATCATTAATGATGATGGATACTTAAGCCTACCAGGGATAATTTCTAAAGCACTTTCATCAAGTAATTGATAAAGACCCACTGTTGGTGATAATGCTTCACTGTTGGTGATAATGCTTCATTGTTAGTGATAATGCTTCACTGTTGGTGATAATGCTTCACTGTTGGTGATAATGCTTCACTGTTGGTGATAATGCTTCATTGTGGGTGATAATGCTTCATTGTGGGTGATAATTCACTGTTGGTGATAATGCTTTACTGTTGGGGATAATGCTTCATGTTAGGGGTAATTGCTTCATGTTGGTGATAAGTTTTACTGTTAGTGATAAAAGTTCATTTTTGGTGATTAATTCACTGTTGGTGATAATGCTTACTGTTGGTGATAATGCTTCACTGTTGAGTGATAATGCTTCACTGTTGGTGATAAGTTTCATGTTTAGTGATAAAGCTTCATTTTTGGTGATAATGCTTCATGTGGGGATAATGCTTCATGTTGGTGATAATGCTTCACTGTTGGTGATAATGCTTCATGGTGGTGATAATGCTTCACTGTTGGTGATAATGTTTCACTGTTAGTGATAATGCTTCACTGTTGGTGATAATGCTTCACTGTTGGTGATAATGCTTTACTGTTGGTGATAATGCTTCACTGTTAGTGATAATGCTTCACTGTTGGTGATAATGCTTCACTGTTGGTGATAATGCTTCACTGTGAGTGATAATACTTCACTGTTGGTGTGTTTAAAGTTTCATGTTGGTGATAATGCTTCACTGTTTGGGGATAATGTTTCACTGTTGGTGATAATGCTTCACTGTTGGTGATAATGCTTCACTGTTGGTGATAATGCTTCATTGTTGGTGATAATGTTTCACTGTTGGTGATAATGCTTCACTGTTGGTGATAATGCTTCACTGTTGGTGATAATGCTTCATTGTTGGTGATAATGTTTCACTGTTGGTGATAATGCTTCACCTGTTTGGTTTATAATGCTTCATTGTGGGTGATAATACTTCACTGTTGGTGATAATGTTTCACTGTTGGTGATAATACTTCACTGTTGGTGATAATGCTTCACTGTGAGTGATAATGCTTCACTGTTGGTGATAATGTTTCACTGTTAGTGATAATGCTTCACTGTTGGTGATAATGTTTCACTGTTGGTGATAATGCTTCACTGTTGGTGATAATGCTTCACTGTTGGTGATAATGCTTCATTGTTGGTGATAATGCTTCACTGTGAGTGATAATGCTTCACTGTTGGTGATAATGCTTCATTGTTGGGGAAAATGTTTTTACTGTTAGTGATAATGTTCACTGTTGGTGATAATGCTTCATTTTGGGGGATAATACTTCACTGTTGGTGATTAATGTTTCCTGTTGGTGATAATACTTCACTGTTGGTGATAATGCTTCCCCTGTGGGTGATAATGCTTCACTGTTGGTGATAATGTTCATGTTAGTGATAATGCTTTACTGTGGGATAATGTTCACTGTTGGTGATAATGCTTCCCCTGTTTGGTGATAATGCTTCACTGTTGGGATAATGCTTCATTTTGGTGATAATGTTCACTGTGAGTGATAATGCTTTACGTTGGTGATAATGTTCACTGTTAGTGATAATGGGTTCACTGTTGGTGATAAGGGTTTTACTGTTGGGGGATAATGCTTCACGTTGGTTTATAATGCTTCACTGTTGGGTAAAAATGCTTCAATTTGGTGATAATGTTTTACTGTTGGTATAATGCTTCACTGTTGGGATAATGCTTCACTGTTGGTTGATAATGCTTCATTTTGGTGATAATGTTTCACTGTTGGTGATAATGCTCACTGTTGGTGATAATGTTTCACTGTTGGTGATAATGCTTCACTGTTGGTGATAATGCTTCACTGTTGGTGATAATGCTTCACTGTGGGTGATAATGCTTCACTGTGGGTTATAATGCCTCACTGTGGGTTATAATGCCTCACTATGGGTTATAATGCCTCACTGTGGGTTATAATGCCTCACTATGGGATATAATGCCTCACTGTGGGTTATAATGCCTCACTATGGGTTATAATGCCTCACTGTGGGTTATAATGCCTCACTGTGGGTTATAACGCCTCACTGTGGGTATTAATGCCTCACTGTGGGTTATAAATGCTTCACTGTGGGTTATAATGCCTCACTGTGGGGGTTTTAATGCCTCACTGTGGGTTATAACGCCTCACTGTGGGTTATAATGCCTCACTGTGGGTTATAATGCCTCACTGTGGGTTATAATGCCTCACTGTGGGTTATAACGCCTCACTGTGGGTTATAATGCCTCACTGTGGGTTATAATGCCTCACTGTGGGTTATAATGCCTCACTATGGGTTATAATGCCTCACTATGGGTTATAATGCATCACTATGGGTTATAATGCCTCACTATGGGTTATAATGCTTCACTGTGGGTTATAATGCCTCACTATGGGTTATAATGCCTCACTATGGATTATAATGCCTCACTATGGGTTATAATGCCTCACTGTGGGTTATAATGCTTCACTATGGGTTATAATGCCTCACTATGGGTTATAATGCTTCACTGTGGGTTATAATGCCTCACTACATGGGTTATAATGCCTCACTATGGATTATAATGCCTCACTATGGGTTATAATGCCTCACTATGGATTATAATGCCTCACTATGGGTTATAATGCCTCACTATGGGTTATAATGCCTCACTATGGATTATAATGCCTCACTATGGGTTATAATGCCTCACTATGGGTTATAATGCCTCACTATGGATTATAATGCCTCACTATGGGTTATAATGCCTCACTGTGGGTTATAATGCTTCACTATGGGTTATAATGCCTCACTATGGGTTATAATGCTTCACTGTGGGTTATAATGCCTCACTATGGGTTATAATGCCTCACTATGGATTATAATGCCTCACTATGGTTTAAATGCCTCACTATGGGTTATAATGCCTCACATATGGGTTATAATGCCTCACTATGGATTATAATGCTTCACTATGGGTTATAATGCCTCACTATGGGTTATAATGCTTCACTGTGGGTTATAATGCCTCACTGTGGGTTATAATACCTCATTGTGGGTTATAATGCCTCACTGTTGGTTATAATGCCTCACTGTGGGTTATAATACCTCATTGTGGGTTATAATGCCTCACTGTGGGTTATAAATGCCTCACTGTGGGTATAATGCTCACTGTGGGTTATAATGCCTCACTATGGGTTATAATGCTTCACTGTGGGTTATAACGCCTCACTATGGGTTATAATGCCTCACTGTGGGTTATAATGCCTCACTGTGGGTTATAATGCCTCACTGTGGGTTATAATGCCTCACTGTGGGTTATAATGCCTCACTGTGGGTTATGCCTCATTGTGGGTTATAATGCCTCACTATGGGTTATAATGCCTCACTGTGGGTTATAATGCCTCACTATGGGTTATAATGCCTCATGTGGGTTATAATGCCTCACTAGGGGTTTTATAATGCCTCACTGTGGGTTATAATGCCTCACTGTGGGTTATAATGCCTCACTGTGGGTTATAATGCCTCACTATGGGTTATAATGCCTCACTGTGGGTTATAATGCCTCACTGTGGGTTATAATACCTCACTGTGGGTTATAATGCCTCATTTATGGGTTATAATGCCTCACTATGGGTTATAAAATGCCTCACTGTGGGTTATAATGCCTCACGTGGGTTATATGCCTCACTATGGGTTATAATGCCTCACTATGGTTATAATGCTCACTGTGGGTTATAATTACCTCACTGTGGGTTATAATGCCCACTGTGGGTTATAATGCCTCACTATGGGTTATAATGCCTCATATGGGTTATAATGCCTCACTGTGGGTTATAATGCCTCACTATGGGTTATAATACCTCACTGTGGGTTATAATGCCTCACTGTGGGTTATAATGCCTCACTATGGGTTATAATGCCTCACTATGGGTTATAATGCCTCACTGTGGGTTATAATGCCTCACTGTGGGTTATAATACCTCACTGTGGGTTATAATGCCTCACTGTGGATTATAATGCCCCGCTGTGGAAGGGCACATTTACTGCTAGAGACAATCTTGGAAAGAGACTGTGGTAGTAATCAAACTCTTAATTAGTGATGGTGTATTTATTGGAACTAATATTTTGTCTCGAGGCTTACAAGTTTAAGGACGAGAGAGAGAGAGAGTTGCTGCAGATGCACCATCACTAATTAAGAGTCTGAGTACTACCACAGAGAGAGAGATAGATGCAAACGAACATGCAAACGAACATGCATGCAGAAAGGGAGCGCAGGACAATGAGATGAGCGCAGGACAATGTTCTTCCCCAGTACCAAGATAGGTTGGTGAAGATAGGTTGATAGAGACAGGTTGCTGAGGATAAGTTGATACCGATAGGTTGAAGATAGGCTGATTGTTACGACTTAATCTTCACCGTAACAATAGGGGCACAAATAACTCCATTTTTTTTGTTAGTTTTATTTTATTACCAATCATTTAGCTTCATTGGTATTTGGTTAGTGAATTAAAATAACCACAAGCAATTATAAATGAAACACTATACAGCTAGAAACCCAATCTTACATTCAAATTCTCATTAACAGAGTATGATACAATAATTTCAATTAATAATCTACTCTTTTAGAAAGGTCTAGGGTAACGAAATAGTTATCTTTCATAAGTGACATAATTACCAGACTAATGGCAAAGGCAAGACTTGTATAAAGTTTTAGTTTAGCTAGGAGCTTTGGGTTAAGACCGTACCGAGTCAGAACTAGGAGCTGACTGACTCACTCAACTACTTCATAGTCAGACTTCAGCTCTGCCAGAAGGCGACGCGTGGCGTCAATTCAGAACCACATTGGTCACTACCAGTAGTGGTTACACATTCTAATACCTATCCTAATAATAATATAATATAATATTATAGTTATAATAATCATGGGGAAAGATATAATATAACAATATAATACAATGAGAGTACTTTTGATTCATACTGTACCCGATAATAATATATAGTCGAACCTGCATTATCTAGCTAGTAAATAAAGTGGTTCGCGATATATTATTACAAAAACTTATTTTAACCAGGCCTTTTATTTTGTATATAATGGAGTAAAGTAGGGGCGCGTAACACCTCCCCCCTCGTGACTGACGGTCGCCATTGACTTGTACTCTCTGTGGTGGGTAGCATCTGTCATAGTAGCAGAGTTGAAACCCAGAAAAGCAGTCCTACATCATCTCCAGCTTTCTCACAACATAGATGGTCATAAAAGTACGACTCATACTGTTAAAAATAAATGTATATTAATAAAATTTCAAGGCCTAGAGAGGGCATCAGCAATGAGATTATGTTTTCCTTTTATATGGGAAATGGAAAATAGAGAAGGGTTGAATTCTCAAAGCCCAACGAAGTATTTGGCATTCTTCGATTTCATAGAATTTATGAAGGTCAAAGGATTGTGATCGGAGTACACCGATATCTGATGGGAAAGAAGATCCTAAATATACATCAAAAATTCTCTAGGCATACAACGAGAGCTAAGGCTTCTTTTTCTATAGTTGAATAATTAATCTGGTGTTTCTTTAACTTAGAAGAAAAATAAGAAACACGTTGTAATAGGTCAGAATTTGGAGCCTTCTGTAACAATGCGGCTCCCAAAGCATACGCACTGGCATCTATTTGTAAGTGGAATGGTTTATTAAAATCAGGACTTAGCAATACTGGGGAAGAGGATAGTAATCTTTTTAAACGATTAAAAAGCAATTTCACAGTCCTGAGTCCATGAAAACTTTGTTTTTGGACTTGTTAATTCAGTTAGGGGAAAAGCTACCCTGTGCAAAATTCGGACAGAACCGACGGTATTTAACCGGCAACTCCTAAAATCTTGATACGTTTTTCCCTATCCTTAGGGGTAGGAAATTCTAGAGGCCTTTACTTTGGCGTTCAAAGGAGCGACTTCACCTTGTCCAATCCGAAATCCTAAGTATTTAATTTTCGTCTGGCCAAACTCACACTTGGACAAATTCACTGTAAAATTATGTTTACTTAAGGCGTCAAACAAGGCTTTAAGCTGTCTAAGGTGTTGGGGCCAACTGTCGCTGTATACGACTAAGTCGTCTAAGTAAGCTTCTACTCCGTCCAATCCGCCCGTAAGTATGTTCATAATACGCTGGAACGTGGAGGCCGCGTTACAGAAGCCGAAGGGCATAACGCAATACTTGTATAGGCCACCAGGTATCGTAAAAGCCGATATCTCTTGAGCTCTTGGTGACAACGGGACTTGGTAATACCCTCTTAACAAGTCCAATTTACTGATATACTTAGCTCTCGAGACCTTGTCTATTAAGTCGTCAATTCTGGGTATTGGAAACCCATCAGGCACTGTTACAGCATTGACTTTTCTAAAATCCGTGCACATACGGGAAGTCCCATCTGGTTTGGGGACTAGAATGCACGGGGATGCCCAAGGACTGTTACTTGGTTTTATCAACCCGTGTGAGAGTAAGAAGTTTCACCTCTGCCTCTAGCTCACCTTGTTTCTTGGGACTCACTCTGTAGGGAGATTGCTTGATTGGAGTAGGTTCTCTGAGAGTAACATCGTGCACACCCAACGTACACGGTTTTGGGACGTCATTGAATAGGTGGAGATTTGCCTTAATCAGGGATTTTATTTCGTGTCCTTTGTCCACTTCCAGATTTATCAGTAGAGAATTTAAATTCTTTAAGGCTGTCGAATTGTTCAGAAGAACTGGTATTCCTATCATTTCATCCGAACTTACGGGAACCCGTTCTTGGTTCAGAGGAGTTATAGTAGAAACTGGTGAAACGATTCCTGAATAGGGTTTAAGTTGGTTAATGTGATACGTCCGTTGTGAGTTCCTCTTCTTCGGCGTCCTTACCAAGTAGTTCACGTCACTTAGGCGCTTCCACGATTTCTAAAGGACCTTCAAATTTGGGCTGTAAAGCAAGTCCCTGATGAAATCGTTGAACCAGAACTTGATCTTTTGGTTCAAATGAACGAAGTTTAGTTCGACGATCGTTATTCCTCCTTCATCTTACTCTGTGCTTGTCGTAAGTTTTCGGCGGCCAATTCTCTAGCTAGGCTCAGGCGTTCTTTCATTAAGGTAGGAGAGCTCCTAAAAGTCGGCGTTTCTTCCCGGTCCAAGCTTCTTTGAGAACCTGTACTGGTCCTCTAATTTGATGCCCATATTTTAAAACTCAAATGGCGAAAACTTCAAGTTGTCTTGTTCGCTTTCTCTTAGGGCAAACAAGAGTAGTGGAATACCTTCATCCCAATCTTTGGAATACTGTAAACAATAGGACCTCATCATAATCTTCAAGTTTGATGGAACCTTTCCACCACGCCTTGTGATTGGGGTCGATAGGCCGTCGCGTAAACCGTCTTGACTCCTAACTGAGCCAAGGCTTCACGGAAAAATTTTGAAGTAAAATTCGACCCTTGATCCGATTGAACTTCTCTTGGAAATCCAAAGTGAGAGAAGAACTTAATCAGTGCTCTCACTATTAGTGCGAGCATTAATCCTCCTGAGAGGAACTGCTTCCGGGTACCTGGTGACGGTGTCCATGATGGTGAACAGGAACTGGTTGCCCTGCCGAGTCTTGGGTAGCGGGCCGACACAGTCGATCACCAGACGTGAAAAGGGTTCGCCTGTTACTTGTATAGGGTTCAACGGCGCAGGTGGTGGATTATGTGCAGGTTTGCCTACTAGTTGACACACGGAACAGCTTCTTACATACCGTTCCACTTCTTCCTTCATTTTTGGCCATGTGAAGTGCTTAGCAATTTTTCTAAAAGTCTTCTTTTGTCCCAGATGTCCACCTTGAGGACTGTCATGAGCAAACTTACATGCTAAATTTCTAAACGGGGTAGGCAAGACCAGTAGATGATCACTTTTAAGAGATCCTAGTTTTTTTTTTCAGTAAGTCCTTCTCCCAATAGTAAGAGCAGTCACTTTTAAGGGCTTCTTCTCCCAACACAGCAAGCTTCCTGAGGTCACTTAAGGAGGGGTCTATTTGGAGTTCTCTTACTAGATCCTCCTTCGAGAATAAATCTATTTCGGAAACCACCGACTTAGGAACTGGTATCGGTTCTGGGTGGATTGTTGGCTCTACACTCGAGCTTTCGTTGAATATGTCTCTTACTCCTACGTCGACGTCGTCCATGACTTCCTCCCATACCAACTGAGAACGCGACTGTTTGGTCATCGCCCGGGTTACTACGCTCAGAGGAAAGAGGGTAGGTTCCGTTCGTCGGGCTTCGATGACGTATTTTCCTCGGTTGGATTTTCCATAACTATGGGCTCTTTCCATATTCCTTCTTCCGCTAAGTCGTTCCCAATCAATAGGTCTACGTCTTTTATGGGGAGTTAGTTGGAGACACTCCGATTGACGTCCAGCCTGTAAAAATAGGAGTTTCAACATATAACTTGTACAAAGGGGTACTCGCGTAGTGGAGCCACCATAAGCTTCCAACAGAGCGTCGAAACCCGTATATGATCCGGCGGGGAATGATAACAGTCCTTCTCTTAATAATGTTAAGTAGGACCCCGTATCCCAAAGGAATTTACTTGCAACAACTGGCTATCGGTAATTCCTACTCTGCTTTTGGAAAAGTAAGGACTCATAGCTCTTGACAAGTTTGACGATGATACCCATATTCTGCTTAGTCAACTAGGAGGATCTGTTCCTTTTCCTTGGGACAGAGCGTCTACTCTTGGGTCGGACTTCCTTGGATGAGTCGTAGAGGATATGATTTGTGTGGGCAATCTATAGGATGGACTCCTTCCCTGGTCCCTATCACGCTTAAAGCATTGTGATTTGAAATGTCCCAGCTTCGAACAGTACGAACATTTAATTTTTTCCCATGACCTATCTGGTCTATAGGATGGGCTCGATTGAATTTGGTGTTTTACTTCGGGTTTAGTTGTTACACGGGAGTGAACGGGTTGGGTAGGTCGCTTACCGAAAGGCTTCGCAGGTTCGGGTCTCGTTGCTGGTTGATAACTTGGCTGCTTTCAGATTGTACCAACCTCTGGGAAATCTCAAAGTTGTCTGCCAGCGCGGCAGTCTCTAACAACGTCGTTTGCGGATGGCCAACAAGATACTGGCGAACTCCCTCTGGAAAATTTGCATACAAATCTTCTAGTAACATTAACTGTGATAGATCTTTTAAAGTCGTGACCCGAGAAGCTCGACACCAACGTTCAAACGCCACTGCTTTCCCTCGGGCAAAATCTAAATAAGTTTGTCCTGTTTTTCCGTTTCATGGAACGAAAAGCTATTTGGGAACTAATAGGGAGCATGTCATATGCTCTAAAATAGTTCTCTTTACTACGTCGTACTGGACATAAAACTCATATGGTAAGGAGGCGACACAAGACTGCGCCTTTCCATATAGAGACGTGTGCAGCAATGTGGCCCATTTGTCTTTGGGCCAGCCCATTGAACGTGCCTGATTCTCAAAAATTTCAAAGAATTCATCTAAGTCTGTTTCGTTAAACTTAGGTACCATCAGAGCTGCTTTATGCAAGTCAAACCCGGTTACCGTGCTCTTCACGTCTCTTTCTTCCGGAACTCCCTTCTGCTTTGTTTCAAAACGAATCTTTCACGCCTAAATTCTTCCTCGTTTAGACGTCTTCTAGCTTCGATTTGAGAGTTTTGTAATAGTAATATGCGTTCTATTCTCTCTAGTTGTTCGGACGTGAAATTCCCAAGAGGTAATGACACCGAAGGGAATTCGGGCCCTCTTCTCCGGAAGTATTTTGGGACGAGCACCAGTCCTAAAATTATCCCCGTCATTTGACTGAGGGTTCGTTCCAACCACCGGTTACATACTCCGGGGAAATGAACGGGGGAGAGCTTGAGACTGGACTGAGTAGTAAGGCCTTGTAAACCCTGGTTCAACTTCATTATTTAAGGCAGTTCCCGTCCGTGGGATTTCTACTTCCTCAAACTGAGAAATAAAACTATCTTCCGAATCTAGTTCTGGCATTGCTTGTGTTTTCGGAAATAATCTATCCTTAATTAGGGACCTAAGAGTCTCTGCGCTATGGTATCTATTATAAGGTATATCCAACAGTCTAGCTATTTGCCAACACGTCTGTAATTTTAAAGTGTCAAGAGTAGCCTCTGTTAATTCATCTAATAATGACTTAATTTCTGGATCCATTTTCTTAATTCTCGCAAGGGAGCTTAATTTTAATGCAAAACAAATATGTACTTCAGGGTAAGTAGCTCCCGGACAGACAACCCATTTGTTACGACTTAATCTTCACCGTAACAATAGGGGGACAAATAACTCCATTTTTTTTGTTAGTTTTATTTATTACCAATCATTTAGCTTCATTGGTATTTGGTTAGTGAATTAAAATAACCACAGCAATTATAAATGAAACACTATACAGCTAGAAACCCAATCTTACATTCAAATTCTCATTAACAGAGTATGATACAATAATTTCAATTAATAACTACTCTTTTAGAAAGGTCTAGGGTAACGAATAGTTATCTTTCATAAGTGGGCAAGAATTACCAGACTAATGGCAAAGGCAAGACTTGGTATAAAGTTTTAGTTTAAGCTAGGAGCTTTGGGTTGAAGACCCGTACCGAGTCAGAACTAGGAGCTGACTGACTCACTCACTACTTCATAGTCAGACTTCAGCTCTGCCAGAAGGCGACGCGTGGCGTCAATTCTAGAACCACCAATTGGTCACTACAGTAGTGGTTACACATTCGTAATACCTATCCTAATAATAATATAATATAATATTATAAGTTATAATAATCATGGGAAAGATATAATATACAATATAATACAATGAGAGTACTTTTGATTCATACTGTACCCGATAATAATATATAGTCGAACCTGCTTTATCTAGCTAGTAATAAAGTGGTTCGCGATATATTATTACAGAACTTATTTTAACCAGGCCTTTTATTTTTGTATATAATGGAGTGAAGTAGGGGCGCGTAACACTGATACAGATAGGTTGATGAAGATATGTTGATACAGATAGGTTGATGAAGATAGGTTGATACAGACAGGTTGCTGAAGATAGGTTGATGAAGATAGGTTGATACAGATACGTTGATGAAGATTGGTTGAAAGTTACACAAATAACCCGCACATAAAAGAGAGAAGCTTACAACGACGTTTCGGTCCGACTTGGACCATTGACAAAGTCACACTAACCAGAAGTGGAGCAGGACGGCTATATATAGGCAGGAAGAAGTGGTGGTAGTAGTAGTAGTAGTAGTAGTACAAGAATAGTATATAATACCGACAAGATGAAATTAAGACACGCGCAACACCCGGGCATCCCTATCGCAGACGTTTCGCCATCCAGCCAGCCACTGAATGGCGAAACGTCCACAACAAAGACAGCCAGACGTCGCACATGTGTCTTAATTTCATCAGTAGTTGTAGTAGTAGTAGTAGTAGAAGAGGTAGTAGTAGTGCTAGTGGTAGAAGTGGGAAATAAAAAGGACGAGCCAGTCAAATACAAAGGAAGGGGAGCACTGCAAGTGAGCTAGGTGCCCACTGAGGGAGAGCAAGCGCACAGAGGTGCGTTATTCAACACATTCAGAACATAGAACACTGGAACACTGCACACACACAAGAAACAACACCAGACAGCCACATACATCTAGACACTCTTACCTCCTCCCAAGAACTCGACACTCCTTTCACCAACACAGACATTAAAACTCTCCTCAGACACCTTCCTCCAAAGGCTCCTGGTGCCTCTGGCCTAAACCATATTATCCTGAAACACCTTCCTGACTCTATCACTACTGCCTACACAAACCTCCTCAATGCCTCCCTTGCCTCTGGATACTTCCCTTCCCTCTTCAAAGCTGCTACTGCTATCCTCCTTCCTAAACCCAATAAAGACCACTCTGACCCTAAAAACTATCGCCCTATCAGCCTCCTCGAAACTTTAGGAAAACTCTTTGAAAAACTCATTAATCATCGCCTTCGCAGATACCTGGAACATAATTCTCTACTTTCAGATGGCCAGTTTGGCTTCAGAACACACAGATCCACACAGGATGCCATTAACATCATTCTCAACTACATCCACATAAACACAAAACAAAGAAACAGGACAGCCCTGGTTGCAAAAGACGTTGAAAAAGCTTTTGACACTGTGTGGCACGAGGGGCTCAAGTACAAACTCTGCACTAACTTCAACCTGCCTCTCAATACTCGTAAACTCCTCTGCAACTTCCTAGACGGCCGTACCATGAGAATCAAATTCCAAGGCTGTTACTCTGACTACTTCACACTAAATGCTGGAGTACCCCAGGGATCTGTCCTTTCCCCTACCCTCTACATTTTATACACTAACGACATTCCAACACCTATATACCACAACTCCATCACACTAGCCTATGCAGACGACATTACACAACTTATCACTCATGCCAATATAGATACACCCCACACACAAAACACAAAATGAGGTTGACAGGATAGCCATCTGGGAACAAAAATGGAGGATCAAAACCAATGCAGCAAAATCCAGCATTACGTATTTTAACTACAGGAAACGTGATCCTCCATTACCTGTCGAACTCAGAACAGCTGACACCCGCACTTACTTCCCTATCACACAATCTGTCACTGTCCTTGGCGTTAATCTTGACTACCTTCTTCGTTTACACGGACACATTCACTCAAGGCATGCAATAGCTAGTAAGGCCCTTGCGGGCCTCTACAAGCTGAAACATGCCTCTCAACGCACCAAACTACACCTCTACAAATCCCTAATACGTCCTCTGATAACTTACTCTCCTCTAGCCCTCTCTCTTGCAGCAAAAACAAACTTACTTAAACTGCAGCGTGTCCAGAACAAGGCGCTGCGC
The DNA here is from genome assembly GCF_026875155.1 of Cherax quadricarinatus. Classification (NCBI taxonomy): domain Eukaryota; kingdom Metazoa; phylum Arthropoda; class Malacostraca; order Decapoda; family Parastacidae; genus Cherax; species Cherax quadricarinatus. The sequence goes on from NC_069400.1 coordinate 18,206,780, forward strand.
TGGGTGCTTGATGTCAGATGGGAGGACTTCGCCACAAGCGAGTCTCTCCATGCCCAGTTAGACGTCCCTGCGCTGAATCTGTACTGGAAGAGGCTCAGTGACAGACAGATAGACAAACTTGAGACACGACATGACTACTGGACCTCTCTCCTTGACCCACAAACCCACAAACCAACACAACCTTTTCTACTCCTTGCATGATCCTGCTCCTAACCCTACTTACAAATAACCTTGGATCCGCTGACAGGTACCTTCTAAGACAGGTACCATTCTCTGACCCACGTTCGCCTTAGCTTTTTTGGGTTAAGACATGACTCAGATCTGCACTCCTCTCTAGCTCTAAACGTCGCAAGTCCCTTACTCCCAGCTCACCCCACCGGAGTCCCAACAGAAGAACCGGAATTTCTCTTTTCAATATCTGTCCCACGATCGCCTTTGCTGCTGGGTTAAGCCCTGGCTCTATTTCTACGACTAAGAACACTCCTCTCCAGCACTATTCTTCGTCTGTCCCGTCTTCCCCGCTCATCCCATTTGGGATCTTACCTGAACTTTCGTTCGTTCGTTTACTTCTGGTTAGTGTGACTTTGTCAATGGTCCAAGTCGGACCGAAACGTCGTCGTAAGCTTCTCTCTTTTATGTGCGGGTTATTTGTGTATCGTTCCAGTCACGGTATTGTGCCTTTTTTGTTATTTATTGGTTGAAGGTATGGAGAACTTGCCTAAAATGTATATATTCCAAACTTGGGATTTTGGAATACATCAGGTATCATCCAGAATGGGATGGATAGCCCTAATTCCCTGGATGAAAAGCCTATCGAGGCAACTTTTTTTTACCCCTCTCTCGTTCTCAATGGTCCTCCCTCATACAGCGTGTAGGCGGCACTGCGGCGCCGGCATCACCAGCGTTGTATGAGACGCGTTAAGTGCTGTATGACAGTGACAGAACAGTGCGCCAAGCTAGACTCACTTGTTGTTGTTGTTTGTGTGTGTGTGTGTTACCTATTGAACAGAGTGCTTTGTGTGGTTGATATTAGGGCTTACCGAGTTTCAGTAGCAGCAGCAGCAGCAGCAGCAACAACAGCAGCACCATCAATGGAAACAGCATCAGTGTATGCTGTACACACCATGCACAGTCTGCTGCAGTGTTCCCTCCTTCTTATGCTCTGAATTAACTCTTCCTAAAAGCATTACAAAGGGAAGTGTTTCAACAAGGCCACAGCCTCGATATTCTTTGTAATATAATAGTCACACTCTGGCATCTGTGTTTACACTAGCGTGTTGGTAGAGCCCGGGTACCACAGCTCTGGATCCAGAGCTCCGGTGTGTTGGTAGAGCTCGGGTACCAAAGCTCTGGATCCAGAACTTCGGTGTGTTGGTAGAGCTCGAGTACCACAGCTCTGGATCCAGAGCTCCGGTGTGTTGGTAGAGGCCGGGTACCACAGCTCTGCATCCAGAGCTCCGGTGTGTTGGTAGAGCCTGGGTACCACAGCTCTGGATCCAGAGCTCCGGTGCGTTGGTAGAGTCCGGGTACCACAGCTCTGGATCCAGAGCTCCGGTGTGTTGGTGGAGCCCGGGTACCACAGCTCTGGATCCAGAGCTCCGGTGTGTTGGTGGAGCCCGGGCACCACAGCTCTGGATCCAGAGCTCCGGTGTGTTGGTGGAGCCCGGGTACCACAGCTCTGGATCCAGAGCTCCGGTGTGTAGGTAGAGCCCGGGTACCACAGCTCTGGATCCAGAGCTCCGGTGTGTAGGTAGAGCCGGGTACCACAGCTCTGGATCCAGACTCCGGTGTGTTGGTGGAGCCCGGGGTACCACAGCTCTGGATCCAGAGCTCCGGTGTTGGTAGAGCCCGGGTACCACAGGTCTGGATCCAGAGCTCCGGTGTGTAGGTAGAGCCCGGGTACCACAGGTCTGGATCCAGAGCTCCGGTGTGTAGGTAGAGCCCAGGTACCACAGCTCTGGATCCAGAGCTCCGGTGTGTTGGTAGAGCCCGGGTACCACAGCTCTGGATCCAGAGCTCCGGTGTGTTGGTAGAGCTCGGGTACCGCAGTTCTGGATCCAGAGCTCCGGTGTGTTGGTAGAGCCCGGGTACCACAGCTCTGGATCCAGAGTTCCGGTGTGTTGGTAGAGCCCGGGTACCACAGCTCTTGATCCAGAGCTCCGGTGTGTTGGTAGAGCTCGGGTACCACAGTTCTGGATCCAGAGCTCCGGTGTGTAGGTAGAGCCCGGGTACCACAGCTCTGGATCCAGAGCTCCGGTGTGTTGGTGGAGCCCGGGTACCACAGCTCTGGATCCAGAGCTCCGGTGTGTTGGTAGAGCCCGGGTACCACAGCTCTGGATCCAGAGCTCTGTTGTGTTGGTAGAGCTCGGGTACCACAGTTCTGGATCCAGAGCTCCGGTGTGTTGTTGGAGCCCGGGTACCACAGTTCTGGATCCAGAGCTCCGGTGTGTTGGTAAGAGCCCGGGTACCACAGCTCTGGATCCAGAGCTCCGGTGTGTTGGTAGAGCCCGGGTACCCACAGTTCTGGATCCAGAGCTCCGGTGTGTTGGTAGAGCTCGGTACCACAGTTCTGGATCCAGAGCTCCGGTGTGTTGGTGGAGCCCGGGTACCACAGTTCTGGATCCAGAGCTCCGGTGTGTTGGTAGAGCCCGGGTACCACAGCTCTGGATCCAGAGCTCCGGGTGTTGGTAGAGCCCGGGTACCACAGTTCTGGATCCAGAACTCCGGTGTGTTGGTAGAGCTCGGGTACCACAGTTCTGGATCCAGAGCTCCGGTGTGTTTGGTGGAGCCGGGTACCACAGTTCTGGATCCAGAGCTCCGGTGTGTTGGTAGAGCCCGGGTACCACAGCTCTGGATCCAGAGCTCCGGTGTTGGTAGAGCCCGGGTACCACAGTTCTGGAATCCAGAGCTCCGGTGTGTTGGTGGAGCCCGGGTACCACAGTTCTGGATCCAGAGCTCCGGTGTGTTGGTGGAGCCCGGGTACCACAGCTCTGGATCCAGAGCTCCGGTGTGTTGGTAGAGCCCGGGTACCACAGTTCTGGATCCAGAGCTCCGGTGTGTAGGTAGAGGGCCCGGGTACCACAGTTCTGGATCCAGAGCTCCGGTGTGTTGGTAGAGCCCGGGTACCACAGTTCTGGATCCAGAGCTCCGGTGTGTTGGTGGAGCCCGGGTACCACAGCTCTGGATCCAGAGCTCCGGTGTGTTGGTAGAGGGCCCGGGTACCACAGTTCTGGATCCAGAGCTCCGGTGTGTTGGTAGAGCTCGGGTACCACAGTTCTGGATCCAGAGCTCCGGTGTGTTGGTGGAGCCCGGGTACCACAGCTCTGGATCCAGAGCTCCGGTGTGTTGGTAGAGCCCGGGTACCACAGCTCTGGATCCAGAGCTCCGGTGTTGGTAGAGCCCGGGTACCACAGTTCTGGATCCAGAGCTCCGGTGTGTTGGTAGAGCCCGGGTACCACAGCTCTGGATCCAGAGCTCCGGTGTGTAGGTAGAGCCCGGGTACCACAGCTCTGGATCCAGAGCTCCGGTGTGTTGGTAGAGCTCGGGTACCACAGCTCTGGATCCAGAGCTCCGGTGTGTTGGTGGAGCCCGGGTACCACAGCTCTGGATCCAGAGCTCCGGTGTGTTGGTGGAGCCCGGGTACCACAGTTCTGGATCCAGAGCTCCGGTGTGTTGGTGGAGCCGGGGGTACCACAGTTCTGGATCCAGAGCTCCGGTGTGTTGGTGGAGCCCGGGTACCACAGTTCTGGATCCAGAGCTCCGGTGTGTTGGTGGAGCCCGGTACCACAGCTCTGGATCCAGAGCTCCGGTGTGTAGGTAGAGCCGGGTACCACAGCTGGATCCAGAGCTCCGGTGTGTTGGTAGAGCTCGGGTACCACAGCTCTGGATCCAGAGCTCCGGTGTGTTGGTGGAGCCCGGGTACCACAGCTCTGGATCCAGAGCTCCGGTGTGTT
>NC_069400.1:18216529-18294029 GCF_026875155.1 Cherax quadricarinatus
AAGTTTTTTTAAATAAAGGAGTAGGGTATTGGTGCATCTGGAGACGAGAGGATTGATCAATGGAAATCGACATAGATTTATAGATCGGGATTCTGCCCTATGAACTTACTGGAATTCATGGCTTAACAGCAGATACATAAAAAGTAAAAAAGAGCATTGGGTGGACAAGATCTTTCTGATCTGCAATAAAGCTTTCGACATGCTGCCCCAGCAAGACCAATCTGCAAGCTAGAAGACATGCGGGACTAAAGGATAAATGGCTCCAGTGCATCAAGAAGTATCTGAAAGGATAAAATGAATAAAAGAGAGGAAAAGAAATGGATGAAACATCTAGATGGAAGAGATCCATGTGGGCTCCCACAGCGATCGCTTTGTGAACCTATGCTGTTCCTTATACCGGTCAACGGCTACCTTCAGGAAAGTTAAAGAGAGAAAGAGAGAGAGAGAGAGTGAGAGAGAGAGAGAGAGAGAGAGAGAGAGAGAAATTCCTGCTAAAATCTGGATAAGTCGTAGATATGGTACTACATATGGCTCCTGGAGAGAAGGCAGCTTATGCGATATGACAAAAGAAGACCAGAAGCAGAGGGAGACGGTGGTTAAAAGTAAAGGTCGGTGTTAAAATTACAACAAACATTATTAGAATTACAAACATACTCTAGAAATTCTGCGGTATATTCAGTACTAGCAAACCTTAGAGCAACATTCAGAAACATAAATAAATCCTTCAAACGTGCTAACAACATCTGTGTCCATCATCGAGTATGTGGAACAGTGTTGAGGCTCCTAAGATGTTCAACCAAAATAGTCCCAGGATTGGGAAGAACGAAACTTGAAGGAAATTAACCTGATGGCTTACGCTGAGAGGACTACGGAGCAATATTCAAACGTACAAAATTTAAGAGGAACTGATACGGCAGATAGATATTCATTATTTGAATCAGGAGGATCGAATACAAAGAGACATAAGTGAAGGTTGTAATAAGGATCATGCGTGAAAGATCAAAAGATTTAGAGGTGGAGTTAGGAGCCGAGACATGACCCCGTCCCGAAACTACGCGGTTAATACAATTCGGAGGGTTCACAGACACACACACACACACACACACACACACACACACACACACACACACACACACACCACACACACAACAAACATAATCCACACTTAAGTGCTGCAGTTGTTATTACTGCACCTCTGGAAAGTCTACTCTGAGAATGGCATTACTAAAGAATTTTATGATTATACTCTCTCTCTCTCACTTCTCTCTCTCTCTCCCCCCATCTCTCTCTCTCTCCTCTCTCTCTCTCTCTCTCTCTCTCTCTCTCTCTCTCTCTCTTCTCTATCTCTCTCTCTCCTCTCTCTCTCTCTCTCTCTCTCGGAAGTTTTAGAACGCCAGACTGGAACCAAGAGGAAAAAAATGGTAATAAAACCAAGGAAGCGGATTAATCTCTTAATTTTGTGGTTTAACTGTTGGAACTCGGAGAGAGAGAATGAACTGTTTTCTCTTGTTTGGGGAACAAGAGGAGAGAGAAAAACGAATGTTAGAGAAAGAAGAGAGAGAAAAGAGAGAGTAACTGACATGTAAAGAGGTGGAACGAGAGATGTGATGTGAGAGAATATGTTGTGTGTGTGTGTGTGTGCGTGTGTGTGTGTGTGTGGGGTGTGTTGTGTGTGTGTGTGTGTGTGTGTGTGTGTGTGTTTTGTGTGTGTGTGTGTGTGTGTGTGTGTGTGTGAACAATGAGGAGGGAACGTATGGGAACACAAACATAACCAGGAACAGGAAAGAAGACATACAAGTCAATGAGGCTCTCTGCATAATGACGAAATAGGTTGGGTTTGTGGACGAAGTGACGCGAGGTAAAAACAGCTCCTGAACCTGTGGACATTCCTGGAAAAAACTGTGGCTACTCCTTGCCAAGACAAATACGTGAGGCTCGCAAGGAAAGAGTGTGTAATACTTTAAGATGGTCTTAGAAGACTTAGGTCAAAGACGGGAAGTTTAAGAAGACTGTAATTAGTTGTAGTTGTAGCCTTTATACAAAAAAAAGGGCCAAAACTGTCAAAAACGCCATTTTTATAGAGTTTTCAGTGAGGTTGGTATTCTTGTCAACTTCGGCACTGCTGTTTACAGTGAAGAATTGTTTCCCCACTTAGAAACTCTGTAGATGGTGCTAATAAGGAGTTTTAGTTAGATTTAGTTTCATTAAACTACAAGACAAATAAAATCAATACCATAACTGAACAATTTCCTAATAAACCACAATTTGAAGAGGGAACATTATCCGCCGTGGGGGAAAATCACCAGAACTTCGCACCCAAATTGACGAAATAGAAATGAAGCAACATGTTCTGAACCTGTAATGATGATCTCAGAGATCATAGTTCTTAGTGCTGAAAATTTTCTTTTATTATTAAAAATATGTTCTAACACTTCTGGGGAAAAGATGTTTGATACGAGGAGCCAACGAAGGATATTAACATACAATAAAAGCATATATTTGTGTGGCTATCCTGTTTACTTTCTAAATACACTAAAAGTGAGGCAATTATTAGAATTATTTTTATTATTATTATTTTATAATATTATTATTATTATTATTATTATTTTTTATTATTATTATTATTATTATTAATTATTATTATTATTTTTTATTATTATCATCATCATTATTATTACTGTATTCATGGGAAGCACTAAGCCATGGAAAACGGAAGGTCAACAGATCTCTGGGGGTGGGAAGTGTACCTTGAATTGCTTGGGTTCTTACCTGCATCAAGAAGGCCCTTTGGCAAGAACCTTTACCCAAAATAAAGACATTCTCTTTAAGAAGTCAGAAGTTATGAAAAGTCACCCCAAGACAACTTGAGCCAAGATTTGTTTCTAAAGGGGGGGAAAAAATTGTGGGTGGGAAGACAAGAAAAACGGCTGGCCAACAAGGTACAAACTCTGAAAACAAAAAAGTAAGACACAATGAACCTTTATCTGGGCCCCAAAGGTTTCCCATGTCAGTATCCCGTTGCTCGTCGCTGCTCCTCAGCTCACACACTGTCTCCGGGGGGTTGATTCCCAATACACTGGAAAATTTTGGATGTGTTTTTTATAAAAACTTGATACCCGCTGTCCTTGTTTACCCTCAGTAAAAGGGTACATGGGTGTTATCGACCCGGTGTGGGTCCCCCTGGGACAAATTGACCAAAATCTGCCCGAAATGCTCTAAAAACAAGTGGGTTTTTTATAGTGTATGCATTTATGAGCTATGGGTCGTAACCTTGTACATGTACTTTTAAAATAAAGATTTAAAATTTATAGGGTGGGTCCACCTCTGGGGAAAATTGGGGACCCATACCTCGGGAGAAGTGATAAAAAGGCTTCAAGGAAGAATATTTTGATTTCTTCCCGAACCGTTTGAATATTCCACTTCCCTACCACCCCTCTTTTTAAATTTTTTTTTTCCAATAGGATTTTTATTCATAAAAGGGACGAAATTTTCGAGATACTTGGGTTATATAAAAGGGGGCAATTTCGGGACATGTTGTTACTGTGTATACCGATTAAAAGGCGAAAATCTCATCCATTCCTCAAGCATGGGGGCGTGTGCCCAAAAGACAGCAGGCATTACCCCTATTGAAACATCCGACATTAAGCCGCTGGAACAAAAAACTACTGCCCTGGGATCCCATTACCCTGATAGTCATTTTCCCAGCTCCTTAAGGAATTTTAGATGCACTCTTTCCCCATGAGCCCAAGGGTCCTCTGAGCCTATGAACAAACATATAATATGCGAAGTTTTCCACCATATTTTCTTCTAGACATTTGGCACTATCCCTGAAGCTGCAGCTGCCCCTCCTTCCTCCTGGTGAATTGGAGATAGTTATCAGCCAATGTAGATGCCCATGGTATAGTCCCACACCACCAGCCTTCTCATCGTCCAGGCTTGAAGGTATACCATCTGACGCTTTCCTTGCTGCCATCAGATCACATAGATGGGGTGGCTCCCTTACTGCTGGAGCATCCCAGCTTGTTGTGAGGCTCCCTCTGATAATGTAACCTCCTCTTGTCATGCAATCTTTCCCTCGGATTTACGGCAACACAAGACCATGGTACCCGAATCGTCTGCTGCTTCACTGCCACAAATACACCTGTGTGGCGAGAATAGGCGGCAAGTCGAAATGGGCAACACCGATCGGAAGGTCTGTGGTCGAGGCTGTGCCAAGGCTTGGAGTTGGAAACAGCCAACAGAAAGTCATTCCCCATCATGAGGGGCATCTCACTGCCAGGAGCAGCTCTAATCCTTCCCTGACACAACTCTGAAGCCATTGTTGAGGCAATATTTTTCCACTATGGACCATCCCAGTGCGATTGTTTGTCGTTGTTGGGGAGCAGGTCTGCACAGAGCCCGTTAGATTACCCAAGATCCATTGCTCGTCAATGAATTTTTTGGTCCTTGGACTCCAATCTTGTCCCTAAGATGTTCATGATAAAACCTGCTACAAGCTCTCAGATGCAAATACACGAGGACAGAAAAGCGGTAAAACGCAATCTGTGATGACTTGCGACAACCATTCCTCCTAGTCTGACTGAAGTGTAGCTTGGTTTCCACTGCCGTCTTCTGAGTAAGGTTAAGTAACTTCGTAAAAAAATCTGCCTCAGAATACAGTCATATTCGTGCAGTATAGGGTTTTATCATATGAAGGTGCACATCTTATGAAATAATGTCAACCTGGGCAGACTCAAGCTCTTTGTGAGAAGGTACAAGGCATCGTGGTGTCCAGATTGCCTAAATCGTTGTTCCCATTCTCCTTAACTCCTTCCAAATTTTTTCCTGAGAATTGTGTCAATGGCATTGCTTCCCAGAGGTGCTCCTAGCAAAGACACTATATGTGGGGGCAATGACTGCTTCTCCTGGTGTTTTGAATCTCACTGCATAATCACTTGTTGACTGAACTGAGATGAATTCACATTTGATGGATTCAGGATGAGACCCATTTCTGTCCCCGGGTCATTACCTGTGTAAGGTCATGAGGAGGGACACCTTGTACCTGCTAGTGTGCCATCATCAAGAGCCAGAATGTTTTACTCGCTGTCATCTGAACTGTGTTTCCCTAACAGCTATTACAGAAGAGAATGATGCAAGAGGATCTCCATGTTGGACACCCTCCGATGAAGTGATTTCATGCTCTCCAAAGAGAAGCATTGATTCTTCTATCCCCAGCTGAAACAAAAGGGAAAGCCCAGGGAAATGTTTGTACTGTGCTTACCAGTCTCCTTTTGGGAGTTTAAAACGCTTTCTTGAAACTAATTTAACCACTTCTTTGTTCAGGCAGGTTGTTGATATACGCCCTTGTTGCATGAACCGTGCTTACTTTTGGGCCCCCAAAGCCAAGTGGTTTGGGTTGAAGATCGTGGTCCCTGTGCACGAATATTGGGGACAGAGTTTTGGGTCGGGGGCGGCGAAAGTGTTCCCCTACTGAAATTTGGGCCGAATTCCCATCGTTTTTTTTAAGTGCCAAAAATGTCCACCAAAAAAGAAGTTAATTCGTAAAGGGAAACCAAACCGCCAAGGGAAATTTTTGCGAACCTGTGATTTGAAACAGTTTCTCTGCAATTTCCCCCCCAAAAACTGGATTAACCATTTCCTTTAAAGGGTTTTGGTTTTCCATTAACCCCGAGCAGAGCCCGATGGGGAAGCAATTGCTTTTTTTAAAAGTTGAGTCTTTCCCCAATCAAAGGTTCCATAGTGGGGGGAAAAGGTGTTGGAATGTTGGTTATGGTTTTCCCCCGGCAGGGTGCTTCCCCAAGTGCTTCAGCCTGTCAGCATCCCGGGACAATGTATCTTCCCGGTAATAATTTTGATTGCCCCCCCGTGTTTTCTTTAATTTTTTTGCCACCGGACTCTGACTTTTTATGTCAGTAGAGTGAGTGGGGGGGTTCTCCTCCCCCTTTTTGTGTTGTGGGGAAGGTGAATGGGGTTTATCAACCAGGGTTCCCCCCTTAAGGATTTAATTATATTGAGGTACCCTTTTTTCCCCCTTTTTTCCCGGCAAACCCAACAGAACTTTGGGCCAAAAAAAAGTACAAGTTGTGCCTTCCCCTTGAGGGTTGGTGGAGCTTTTTAAAGTATTTGGGAACCTATTTTTCCCTTTTTTCAGGGGGGTCTGTAATTTTTCCCAGTGCGTGGAGGGCTGTTTTGGGGAAATGGGGTGATGCCCCTCTCCCTTTTTTTGTTTTAAATTTGTTTCCCAAGAGTTTGGGTTGATAAAGGTTAAATCTTTTTGGAGAGGCTTCGGGGTGCCTGAGGTGGCTTGGGTTTCATATTTTCCCACGGAGGCCACCTGAACACAAAACTACCGTTTTTTGGGAGGAAAAATTAAAATTAGAGTTGAGAAAAACCCGAACCCCGGTTCCATGGCCCGCCCCCAATTTCCCCTTCTCCTGTACTACCCACCCTTTCCCTTTTTCCCTTGTGCTTGGCTTCCTCCGGTTGGACCCAAACTGCTAAAATGTTAGCAATTTGACCCAACAAAATTTATTAGTGGGAAAATTTCCGCTAACCCAAGTAGAGTGGGGAAAACCCCCTTGTTTACTTTATTGTCCTCGTTTCCCCTTTTTAAAAGTGTTATTTATTTAATATTTTTTAAAATTTTTTATATTTTTTTAATTGTCCCGGAGTTTTAAAAATCAAAAAATTTATTCATTTAAAAATTTGGGCCAAAAAATAATGAAAATTTAAAAGAAAAAAAAAGAGGGGAAATTTCTTTTTAAATTTCAGTTTAACGGGATAAACATTGTAATATAATAAATGAATAATTATTATTAAGGAAAAGGTATCAATTAAGGGCAGGGAAAATGAAATAATCGGGTATGTAAAAGTATTGAAAGATAAATTGTTTTCACAGAACGGCCCTTTTGATAAAATTAGACCCCTTTGGAAAATTCTTTTTGGAATTTTTTTTTTTAAGGGAAAAACGTTTCGCCCCCCAGTGGCTTCATAGTCATAAAAAAGGAGAAGCATGAAGAACAGAAGGAGTTTTTTTATTATCATATAACGCTCGGGAAAATCCTCGGGCGGGGAAACAAAACTACACGTCATCGCCTGGGAGGGAAGATTTTGTGCCCCATTTTTCCAAAAATATTTTGGCTTAGCAAAATCATTTTTTTATTCCCGGAAAATTTTTTTACCTGTACCTTTGAAAAACGGTAACCTGGGAAGCCCTTTTTATTTAAAAATTTAAAGACAAAAACCAAATTGTTGTGCGTTTACGTAAAAATGTTGCCCCTGGTGTAAAAATTTCGTTTTTTTTAAGTTTTTTTTAAGCTGATTTTAATATTTCCCGAATCAAAATTAAAATTATCTTTTTAAATTTTTTCCCAATTTTTTGTAGTTATGGTCGTGTATTTTTTTTAAAAAATTTTAAATAGGGCATCAAAGCTAGAGTTTTTAAAATAAAATAAAAAATTGGGTGTTTTGAAATCTGTTTTATGTAAAATCAATTTAATCTCAAGGCTCATTAAAAATCGAGTACCACAAAAAACCCTTTCCCATTTTTGCCCCTTATTTAAACTTGTTAATTTAAAATGAATCAAAAAAAGTGCCGTCTTTTTCGCCGATAAATAAGTTTTGGGATATCATCAGTTCTTGTTGTTGGAAAGGACGGGTAAATTACCCTAATTATCAAACCCCTTTTTGATGGGAAAGGACTGCTGTAACCAGACATCACCGGGCACTTTTGTGCGGGGAAGGGACTGGTGTTTTCCAGAATTATCAACCCCAGTCAGTTGAGGGGGGAAGGTGGTGATTTCCGGGGAATTTCCCCATTCACGTTGATGCTGGAAGGAAGGTGATACCCAAAGACATTATCACCAGTCACTTTTTGATGGGGGAAAGGACTGGTGATATCCAAAAAATTTCCCCCAACATAAACTTTTGATGCTGGGGGGAAATGGTGTAATCCAGACATTTAAATACAAGTAAAGTTGAGGGGAAAGGATGTTGATACCCAGACACTTTACCAGTCATTTTTGGGCGGGGAAGGGTGGTGATACCCCCAGACACTTATCCCCCAGTACGTTGATGCGGGAAGGGGAACTGGTGATATCCGGGAATTTATACCATCCTTTTGGGATCGGAAAGGATTTCTGATATCCAACATTATAAACCCATCACTATTGATCCCCGGGGATTGTTGATATCCAGACCCTTATCCCCCTCCCTGTTGATTTGGGAAGGATGGGTTACCCCGGGAAAACAAAACCCCAAGCCCTTGTTAAAAGCGGGAAAAGGGAGGGTGATATAGCCCCTTATAAAACCAGCCCACGGGTGATGCGGGGAAGGACTGGTGTACCTTAAACATATCAAAATCCTTTTGATGCTGGGAAGGATTTTATTGTAAAAATTTTTCCCCTTTTTGTTAATTGTCGGAAGAAAATTTTTTTTTAAATTTTTGTTCCTGTTTTTGGTTTTGGGGGGGCGATTACTTTTTGAAAAGGTTCCCCTTGTTACTTGGGTAGTTATTTTTAATTTCCTGCTCTTTTATTTTTTTTGGGGAGGGTTGGGCCTTTTTTTTACCCTTTTTTTATTTTTTTGTTTTTATTATTACCTTTTTAAAATGATTTTTTTCCTTGCTTGGGCCCATTTTTGCTTTCTTAGCTTTTTTTCTGTTGTTTTGATAATTACTTAAAATTTTTTCCTGTTTTGTTATTTGGGGACAAATTATTTTTTGCAATTTTTTTAAATTGGGTTTTATTTTTTTTCCCCCACTGTTGTTTTAAAAATAACAAATTAAATGAATCGGAGAGGAAACAGAAGGAAAATAAAGAATTTGGGGTTAAAAATCGGGAGGGCCAAAAATTTCATCCGCTTGGGGCCCTCAAAAGCAGAATAAACTTCAAAAGCGGGATGACTTCATAAAGGATGATTCATAAACGGGTGACTTCAAAAAAGGGATGACTTTATTTTTAAATTTTTTAAATATATATATAAAATATATATATATAATATATTTATATAAATAAAATATAAAATAAATATTATTATATATAAATATACATAAAGGGGTAGCCCGGGGGCCCAGCGGAAGGCCTCGTGGGGGGTAAAAATGATAAAAAAGGGGTTTAAAGAAAAAACTTGTTTGTTCCCCAGAATTTTAAACCAAAGAAAAGGTAAAACCATTTAGTGCCACATCCCGGGGGTAGTAATAAAAGGGGGGAAAGGAAACCCCCAAAAAGTAAAGTATTTTTAAAAGGACCATTATTTTAACATTTGCATTTTTTTTACCCCTAAAAAATTCCAAGAACAAGGGTTAAAATTTTAAAGAGCGGATTAATTTAAATTAAATTTTTAAAATAACATTAGTGATTGGGGAATTTTTAGAGGCGTTTCGGTTTTTTGGGACCAAAAAACAGGTCGGGGAAAACAGGGAATAAAAGGAAAACCAATTTTTTTTCCTCTTTTAATTTTTGGGAAAAATTTTTTTAAACTTTTTTTTTCCAAATTATGTATGTGTTTTAATTCTTCAAAAAAGGGTTCAAGGGTGAATGTGACGGGGGGTCGAGAATGAACATAGAAATCGGAGTGTTCTTTAAAATAGGGGGGGGCCCCAAGGGCCCAAGAGTAAATTCCCTGGCCCCCCACATAATCGATGATTCCCAAAACCAGGCTCAGCCTGAAATTTTTTAAAGGGAAGCAGCAGTAATAAGAGCAGCATGAAGGGTGGGGAAAGGGGGCAGGAGGGGTGCTGGAGGGAGGCAGTGGGGGTGTGGATGGGGCGGTGGAGGTGGGGATGGAGGCAGTGGGGGGTCCTGGTTGGAGGCCCAGTGGGGGGGGCCGGTGGGGCATTGAGGGGTGGGGAAAGGGAGGCAGTGGGGGGTGTGGATGGAGGAAGTGAAGGGTGCGGGAATAGGAGTGAGGGTGCTGGATGGGGGGAAAGTGAGGGGTGGATGGAGGCAATTTAGGGGTGCTGGTTGGGGGAGGAGGGGTGCGGGGATGGAGGGGGTGGGGGGTTGGGGGAGGGGGGCAGTGAGGGGTGTGGATGGGGCATTGGGGGGTTGCTGGATGGGGGTTTTTGGGGGGGTGCTGATGGAGGGTGAGGGGTGTTGGAATAAGGCAGTGGGGGGTTGTGGAATGGAGGCCGGGGGGGTGCGGGTTGGAGGCAGTGGAGGGTCCCCTGGATGGAGGCCCCCAGTAAAGGGGTGGGGAAGGGGGCAGGGGAAGGGTGGATGGAGGAATTAAAGGGGTGTGGATGAGACATGAGGAGTGTGGATGGGGCAGTGGGGGGTGGGATGGGGGAGGAGGGGTGCGGGATGGGGAAGTGAGGGGTGGGGGATGAGGCAGTGAGATTTTTGCTGGATGGGGCATTGAAGGGTGTGGAGGGAGGAAAGGGGGGGTGCTGTAGGGAAAGGCAGTGGGGGGGCCTGCATGGGGGCCAGTGAGAGGGGATGGATTGCAGTAAAGGGTGGGGGAAGAGGCATGGGTGTTGGATGGGGCAGTGAGGGGGGGGCTGGATGGAGGAAAGTGAGAGGTGCTGGAGGAGGCAGTGAAGGGGGCTGGATGGAGGCATGGGGGGGTGGGGATGGGGAGTGAGGGGTGGGGGATGGAGGCGAAAAGGGGGTGGTTTGGAGGTTTTTGAGGGGTTTTTTGTGGAGGGAAGGAGTGAAGGGTGTGGATGGAGGCATTTGGGGGTCCCGGGATGGGGGCGTGAGGGGTGGGGAGGGAAAAGGCAGTGAGAGGTAGGAGGGAGGCAGTGAGGGTGTGGAGGGGAGGCAGTGGGGGGTTGTGGAGGACCCCCTTTGGAAGGTGTGAGGGAGGCAGTGAGGGATCCCTGGTTGGGGCAGGGGGGGATTTGGATGGAGGAGTGAGAGGTGGTGGGGGAAGGCGGAGAATTTTATGGAGGCAGTGGGGGGGTGCTGGGAGGGAAGCAGTGGGGGGTCCCCGGAAATTGGAGGCTTTGGGGGGTGCTGGATGGGGGCTGTGAGAGGTCGGATGGGGGCCCCCAGGTGAGGGTGATGGATGGGGGCATGAGGGGGTGCTGGAGGGGGGTGTGAGAGGTGCTGGAATGGGGGCTGAGGGTAAGGAGGGAGGATTGGGGGGGTGGGATGGAGGCAGGGAGAGGTACGGAATGAGGATGAGAGGGCGGGATGGAGGATTTGGGGGTTTGGTGGATGGAGGCAGGAGGGGTGCTGGAGGAGGCAGTGGGGGTACTGGAGGGGGCCCCAAGGGGAGAGGGAATTTTGGGAAAGGAGGCAGGGGAGGGGTTGGTGGAGGAGTGAAGGAAACTGGTTGCGGGCAGTGAGGGGTGCGGGATGGGGGATTGGGGGGTGCTGGATGGGGGCCCAGTGAGGGGGTTTGGGGAGGGAGGAGTAAAAGGGGGGAAATTGGGGAAAGTGAGAGGTGGGGGGAAAAGCAGGAGGGGTGCTGGATGGGGGCCCGTGAGGGTGCTGGATGGAGGCAGTAAAGGGGCGGGATGGGGATTTGGGGGGGGCTAGATGGAGGCATTTGGGGGGTTGCTGGATGGGGCAGTGAGGGGTGCTGGATGGAGGCAGTGAGAGGGCTGGTTTGGGAGGCAGTGAAGGGCGGGAGGAGGCAGTGGAGGTGGGGATGGGGGTGGGGGTGTGGATGGGGGCCAGGGAGGGGTGGGGGAGGGAAAGGGAAAGGAGGGGTGGGTTTGGAGGAAGTGAGGGGTCGGGAAGGAGCAGGGGGGTGCGGGATGGGGGCAGTAAAGGGGTGCGGGATGGAGGCGGGTGGGGGGTGCTTTTTTGGGAAGGAGGGGAGGGGGTGGATGGGGGCAGTGAGGGGTGTGGAGGGAGGAGGGGAGGGGTGGGGTTTGGGGGCATTGATTGTGTGGATGGGGAATGGGGTGTTTGGATGGAGGCAGTGCGGGGGGTGGGGGAAAAGGAAAGGAGGGGGGGGATGGGGGCAGTGAGGGGTGCTGGATGGGGGCAGGAAAAACGGGGAAAAGGCGGATATAATCCCCACAATTTTATCTCCCGTGGGGGGGGGGTAGGGGGGAGGGGGGGAAAAGGGGGAAAAGGGGAGGGGGGAATGGGGAAAGAGAAAAGAAAGGTAAACGGGGAGGATAGAGGGGGGAGCATTGGGGAGGGAAAGGAAACTGGGTTTTTAAGGGGGGAAGAGAGTAGAAGTAGGGGGGAAATGGAAAAAAAGAAAGGGGGGGTTGGGGTTTGGGAAAAAGAGGAGGAAGGAAAAGGAAGGGAGGTAAGAAGAAGGGGAAAAAAAGGGGTAAAAGGGAGAGATATAAAAAATTGAAAGTACGGACAAAATGGGGGAGGAAAGGAGACGGGGGAAAAAATGACGTAAAAAGGAAGGGGTGAAAGGGGGGAAAGGGGTGAAAGGGGGGGAAAGTAAAAAGGGGGGGGGGTCCCCCCCCAAAATTATCTTTCCCTTTTATTCCCCCTTTTTATAAATTTTTATTTTAAAAAATTCCTTTATAATTCATTTTTAAAAAAAAAAACCACTGGTAAAATGCTTCACTGTAATTAAAAAATTAGGGGGTTTCTATTTTGTAGTATTAAGGGCCTCCCGGGGATAATTTTCACTTTTGTTTAAAAAGCCCCTGTGGTGATAATGCTTCATTTTGGGTGATAAGTTCATTGTTGGTGATAATTTCACTGTGGTGTAATCTTTCATGTTGGTGATAAGTTTTCATTGTTTAAATAATTTCTTTTTGGGGGGTGATAATGTTCCCTTTTGGTGTTTAATGCTTCTTGTGGGTGATAATCTTCATTTTTGGTGATAAGTTCATGTTGGTAAAATTTCTTCACTGTTGGTGATAAGCTTCATTTTTGGGTGATATGTTTCTTTGGGATAATGTTTCTTTGTTGGTGATAATGTTCACTTTTGGTAAATGTTCACTGTTGGGATAATGTTTCATTTTGGTGATAATGCTTCCATGTTGGTGATAATGCTTAAATTTTGGTGATAATGCTTCATTTTTTGGTGATAATGTTCCTTTGGTGATAAGCTTCATTGTTGGTGATAATTTTTCAGTTGGTGTATGTTTCTTTTTTGGTGAAAATGCTTCCTGTTGGGAAAATGCTTCATTTTTGGGGTAATGTTCATTGTTGTGATAAGCTTCACTTTTGGGGTTTAATCTTCATTGTTGGTGAAATGCTTCATTTTGGGTGAAAAGTTCATGTTGGGATAATGTTCTGTTGGTGTAATGTTCATTTTGGGTGAAAATGCTTCTTTTTTTGGGAAAATTTTTCATGTTGGTGTAATGTTCATTTTTGGTGATAAGCTCTTTGTGGGTGATAATTTTCATTTTGGTGTAATGTTCATTGTTGGTGATAATGTTTTATGTTGGTGATAACTTCATTTTTGGGGATAATGCTTAAATTTGGTGATAATTTTTTCACTTGGTGATTCTTCATTTTGGTGTAATGTTCGTTGGGTGATAATGTTTCATTTTGGTGATAATGTTTTTTTGTTGGTAAAATGCTTCTGTTGGTGTAAGTTCACTGTGGTTGATAATGTTACTGTTGGGGAATGTTCATGTTAGGGATAATGTTTCATTTGTTGGGATAATGTTTTCACTGTGGGGGGGATAATGTTTCACTGTGAGTGATAAGCTTAAATGTTGGTGTATGTTCATGTGGTGGAAAAGGTTACTGTGGTGATAATGTTCACTTTTGGGTGATAAGGGTTTCAACTGTTAGTGATAATGCTTCACGTTGGTGATAATCTTCACGTTGGTGAAATGCTTCATGTGGGTGAATACTTAAAGTTGGTTAAGTTTCAGGTTGTGATAATGTTTCATTTTGGTGGATAATTACATGTTGGTGATAGTTTCATTTGGTGTAATTCTTCACTGTTGGTGATATTGCTTCATTGTGGGTGATATACTTCACTGTTGTGATAATTTTCACTGTTGGTGATAAGTTCACTTTTGGTGATAAAGTTTCACTGTTGTGATAATGTTCACGTTTGGTTTGAAAAATGTTTCCCCTTTTTGGTGATAATGTTTCATGTGGTGTTTAATGGTTTAAACGTTGGTGATAATGCTTCATTGTGGGTGATAATACTTCACTGTTGGTGATAATGTTTCACTGTTGGTGATAATGTTTCACTGTTGGTGATAATGTTTCACTGTTGGTGATAATGTTTCACTGTTGGTGATAATGTTTCATTGTTGGTAAATAATGTTTCATGTTGGTGATAATGTTTCATGTTGGTGATAATTCTTCATGTTGGTGTAATGTTCATTGTGGTTATACTTCACTGTGGTGATAATGTTTCACTGTTGGTGATAATGCTTCATTTTGGGTGATAATGTTTCATGTAGGGGATAATTTTTTCATGTTGGTGATAATGTTTCACTGTTGGTGATAATGTTTCACTGTTGGTGATAATGTTTCACTGTTGGTGATAATGTTTCACTGTTGGTGATAATGTTTCACTGTTGGTGATAATGTTATTTGTGGTGTAATGCTTCACTGTTGGTGATTAATGCTTCATGTTGGTGATAATGTTTACTGTGGTGATAATGTTTCCCACTGTTGGGGGATAATGTTCACTGTTGGTGATAATGCTTCACTGTTGGTGATAATGCTTCACTGTTGGTGATAATGTTCACTGTTGGTGATAATGTTTCACTGTTGGTGATAATGCTTCACTGTTGGTGATAATGTTTCATTGTAAATGCTTCATGTTGGTGATAATTTCACTGTGGTGATAATGTTTTATGTGGTGATAATGTTTTCAATGTTGGTGATAATGCTTCACTGTTGGTATAATTTTTCATTTGTTGGTGATAATGCTTCATGTTGGTTAATGTTACTGTTTTGATAATGTTCACTTGGGTATAATGTTTCATGTTGGTGATAATGTTACTGTTGGGTTAAATGTTTCACTGTTGGGATAATGCTTCACTGTTGGTGAATAATGTTCACTTTTGGTGATAATGTTCACTGTTGGTGAAATGTTCCACTTTGGTTGATAAAATGTTCACTTTTGGGGTGATAATGTTTCACTGTTGGGATAATGCTTCACTGTGGTATAATGTTCACTTGGGTTTAATGTTCACTTTTGGTGATAATGCTTCACTGTTGGTTATAATGTTTTCACTTTTGGTGTAATGTTACTGTTGGTGATATTTCATGTTGGTGATAATGCTTTATGTGGTGAAATGCTTCACTTGGGTTTGATAATGTTTCACTGTTGGTGATAATGCTTCACTGTTGGTGATAATGCTTCATGTTGGTGATAATGCTTCACTTTTGGGTGTAATTTTCATTGGGTGATAATGTTTCATTTTTGGGGTGATAATGTTCACTGTTGGTGATAATGCTTCACTGTTGGTGAAATGCTTACTTTTGGGTTTGTTTAATGTTACTGGGTGATAAGTTCACTGTGGTTATAATGTTTCATGTTGGGTTTAATGCTTCACTGTTGGTGATATGTTCACTTGGTATATGCTCACTTTTGGTGATAATGTTTCACTGTGGTGTTTAATGTTTATGTTGTGATAATGCTTCACTGTTGGTATAATGCTTCACTGTTGGTGATAAGCTTCATGTTGATAATGCCTCACTGTGGGTTATATGCTTCACTGGGGGTTATAATGCTTCATTGGTTATAATGCCTCACTGTGGTATAATGCCTCACTTTTGGGTTATAAATGCTCACTGTGGGGTTATAATGCCTAAACTGTGGTTATAAATGCCTAATGGGTTATAATGCCTCATGTGGGTATAATGCTTACTATGGGGATAAATCCCCTTCCTGTGGGTTATAATGCCTCACTATGGTTATAATGCCTCATGTGGGTTTTAATGCCTCATTGTGGTTATAATGCCTCATGTGGGTTATAATGCTCACTTGGGTTATAATGCTCATGGGGGTTTATAATGCTTCACTTGGGTTTAATGCTTCACTGGGGTTATAATGCTCACTGTGGGTTATAATGCCTCACTTGGGTATAATGGCCTCACTGTGGGTTATAATCCCTCACTGTGGGTTTTTAATGCCTCACTGTGGGTTATAATGCTTCACTTGGGTTATAATGCTCACTGGGGGTTTATAACCTTTCATGTGGGTTTAATCCCTCACTGGGTTATAATCCCTCACTATGGTTATAATGCCTCACTATGGGTTATAATGCTCATTGGGTTATAATGTCACTGGGGGTTTATAATGCTTCACTGTGGGTTATATGCCCTCACTGTGGTTATAATGCCTCACTGTGGTTATAATGTCACTAGGGGTTTATAACCCTCCACTTGGGTTATAATCCCTCACTGTGGGTTTTAATGCTCATGTGGTTATAATGCTTCACTTTGGGGTTATAATGCCTCACTTGGTTATAATGCTTCATTGGGGTTATAATGCTCACTATGGGTTATAATGCCTCACTTGGGTTATAATGTTCATGTGGTTAATCCCTCATTTTGGGTTATAATGCCTCACTATGGGTTATAATGCCTCATATTGGGTTTTTAATGCCTATTTATGGTTATAATGCCTCACTGTGGGTTATATGCCTCACTTTTGGTTATAATGCCTCACTATGGGTTTATTCCCTTTCACTGGGTTTATAACCCTTCACTTGGGTTATAATGCTCACTGTGGGTTTATAATGCTCACTGTGGGTTATAATGCCTCACTGTGGGTTATAAGCCTTCATTTTGGTATAATGCCTCATGTGGGTATAATGCCTTCACTTTTGGGTTAAAATGCTCATTTTGGGTTATAATGCCCTCACTATGGTTATAATGCTTCATGTGGGTTATAATGCTCACTTTGGGTATAATGCTTCACTGGGGGTTTAAAAATGCTCATTGGGATTTTGCCTCATTTGGGTTATAATGCCTCATTGGGGTTATAATGCCTCCTTTTGGGTTATAATGCCTCATGTGGGTTATAAGCTCACGTGGGTTATAATGCTCACTGGGGGTAAAATGCTCATGTGGGTTATAATGCTCACTGTGGTTATAATGCTTCACTGTGGTTATAATGCCTCATTGGGGTTATAACCCCTCATGTGGGTTATAATGCCCATTTGTGGTTATAATCCCCACTGGGGTTATAATCCCTCCTGTGGGTTTTAATGCTTCACTATGGGTTTATATGCTCATGTGGGTTATAATGCTCATATGGGTTATAATGCTCATGTGGGTTATAATGCCTCACTGTGGGTTATAAGCCTCACTGTGGGTTATAATGCCTCATTTGGGGGTTTTTATAATCCCTCACTTTGGGTTATAATGCCTCACTGTGGGTTATAATGCCTCACTGTGGGTTATAATGCCTCACTGTGGGTTATAATGCCTCACTATGGGTTATAATGCCTCACTTGGGTTAAAAATTCCTCACTGTGGGTTATAATGCTCACTGTGGGTTATAATGCTTCACTATGGGTTATAATGCCTCATGGGGGGTTATAATGCCTCACTGTGGGTTATTAAAGCCACTATGGGTTTTTTTTTTTAATGCCTCACTATGGTTATAATGCCTCACTTGGGTTTATAAACCTCACTGTGGGTTTTTAATGCCTCACTGGGGGTTTATAATGCTTTCACTATGGGTTATAATGCCTCACTTGGGTTATAATCCCCTCACTGTGGTTATAATGCTCACTATGGGTTATAGCCTCATTGGGTTATAATGCCTCACTGTGGGTTATAATGCCTCACTGTTGGGTTATAACTCACTATGGGTTATAATGCCTCACTATGGGTTATAATGCCTCCTAGGGTTAAATGCCCCATGGGGTTATAATCCCTCATTTGGGTTAAAATGTTTCACTGTGGGTATAATGCCTCACTATGGGTTAAAATGCCACTATGGAATAAGCCCACATGGGTTTTAATCCCTCACTATGGTTATTATGTTCACTGTTTTTAATGCCTCACTATGTTATAATGTCTCACTAGGTTATACCCTCAAGGGGTTAAAGGCCTCACTAGGGTTTATAATCCTAGGGGGGTTAAAATCCCTCACTGGGTTTTAAGCCCATTTGGGGTTTAAAAGCCTAAAAGGGTTTTTAAACCTCATTGGGGGTTTAAATCTCCGGGGTTTTTAATCCCCTTCACTGGGGGTTATAATGTCACTTTGGGTTTTAACCCTATGTGGGTTATAATGCCTTTAAATATGGGTTTAATGCCTATGGGGTTATAATGCCTCACTATGGGTTTTAAGCCTCACTTGGGTTTTTCCCCTCACTTGGGTTATAATCCCTCAACTTGGGTTTATAATGCCTCACGTGGGTTAACGCCTCACTTGGGTTATAAGTCATTTTGGGGGGGTTTATAATCCCTCACGGGGGGGTTTATAAGCCTACTGTGGGTTTAATGCCTCACTGTGGGTTTAATGCCTCACTGGGGGTTTTTAAAACCCCACTTGGGTTTAATGCCTTGGGGGTTATAAGGGCCCCACTGTGGGTTTTAACGCCCAGGGGGGTTTAATGCCTCACTGTGGGTTAAAACCCTCATGTGGGTTATAATGCCCATTTGGGGTTATAATGTTTATATGGGTTTTTAAGATCACTTGGGTTATAAGCCCTCAAGGGTTATAATTTTCCTGTGGGTTATAAGCCCACTTGGGTTATAATCCTTCCCCTTGGGGTTATAATCCCTACTATGGGGTTTAATGTCACTGGGTTTTTAATGCTTCATAGGGTTTTTAAAAATGTCACTGGGTTTAATCTCACTGTGGGTTATAAGCTCATATGGGTTTAAGCCTAAAATTGGTTTAATGCCCCTCACTTTTGGGGTTATAACCCTCCAATGGTTATAATGCCTCACTAGGGTTTTTAATGCTCATTGGGTTATAATCCCTCATTTTGGTTTAAAATGTCACTATGGTTATAATGCCTACTTGGGTTATAATGCCTCCTTGGTTTATAATCCCTCAAGGGTTAAAATCCCTACGGGGGGTTATAATGCTTCCTTGGGTTATAATCCCTATAGGGGTTATAAGTTTCATGGGGGTTAAAATGCCTCATATGGGTTTTTAAGGGGCCCCCATGGGGGGTTAAATGCCCCCTCAGGGGGGGTTAAAAATTTGCCCCCTGGGGTTTTAAAAAGGGCCCTAAATTGTGGGGTTACATTGTTTCATTGTGGGTTAAAAAGGCCCCCCTTGGGGGTTTAAATGCCCTCTGGGGGTTTTAAAATGCCCTTTGTGGGTTATAAAAACCCTAAACTGGGGTTTTTAATCCCTCATTTAGGGGTTTTAAAAAGCCTCATTTAATGGGTTATAATGCCCACTTGGGTTTAATCCCTACTGTGGGTTAAAATTTTCCCTTTCACTAGGGGGTTTTATAATGCCCAAATGTGGGTTATAATTTAACCCACTGGGGGTTTTATAATCCCTCCCCTGTGGGTTTTTAACCCTAAATATGGGTTATAAAAAACCCCCATTTTGGGTTTTTAATCCCTTTCAATTTGGGTTAATGTCACTAGGGGTTTTTAAAACCCCTTTCATGTTGGGTTAAAATGCATCACTTAGGGGTTTAAAATCATGGGGGTTTATAATGCCCCACTGGGGGTTTTTATAATTTCATATGGGTTTAATGTCTTTATGGGTTATAATCCCTAAAATGTGGGTTATAATGCCTCACTGGGGTTATAAAAACCTCATGTGGGTTATAATGCCCCCATGTGGATTAAAATCCCCTTGGGGAAAAGGGCTCTTTTCCCTGTTTAAGAGACAATTTTGGGGAAAAGAGATGGGGTTGAATCAAATTTTTAATTTTGGCCCAATGGGTATTTTTTTTGGAAACTTTTTATTTTTTTTTGAGGTTTTACAAGTTGGGGGGCGAGAGAGAGGGGGGTTTGCGCAGATCCCAAAATCATTTAAAAAAGGCCCTTGAGTTACCCCAAAGAGGGGGAGAGTTGATGAAAAAAGGGAACGGAAAACAAACTTTGCATCCCAGAAAGGGGGGCCCAAGGGACAATGAGATGAGCGCGGAAAATGTTTTTCCCCCCAAAAGAAAAAAAAACCAAGAATAGGTTGGGGAAGATAGGTTGTAGAGACGGTTGCTGGGTTTAATTTGGGTTTCCGATAGGTTGAAGAAGGCTGATTGTTCGATAAATCTTAGTAAAATAGGGGAAAATAACTCCCATTTTTTTTTTTATTTTTTATTTTTTTTACCAATCTTTTAGCCCCCAATTGGTTAATTTGGTTATTAAAAAAAAATTTAAAAAAGGGTTTTTTAAATGAAAAAAAATTTAAGTAAAAACCCAATTTTAAATTCTTTTAAAATTTCTAATTAACAGAGTTTGATAAATTAATTTAAATTTTAAATAATCTATTTTTAGAAAGGCCCTTGGGTAACGAAACATATTTTATTTTCAAAAAGTAAACTGAATTAAGAAAATGGAAAGGGGCAAAGACTTGGTAAAAATTTTTTTTAGTTTAAGTGGGGGTTTGGGTTAAAGGGGGGGCCCCTTTAAGAGTAAGAAAGGGGCTGAGGGGCCTAAACCCCTTTTATTAAGTAGATTGTGGGCCCAAAAGGGGGGATTTTTTTGGCAAATTCTAAAAACCCCCCAAATTGGCCCAATCAGTAGTGGTTCCCACTTTCGTAATATATCCTAAAATAATTTTAAATTTTAATTAATTTATAGTTTAAAAATATGGGGAAATTTTTAATATCCTTTTTTAATAAATGAGAGTATTTTTGATTCCCTCCCTGTACCCGATAAAAATTTATGGGTCAAAACCTGCTTTATTAGTATTTAAAAAATTTGGTTCCCCGATTTTTTATTACAAAAAATTTTTTTAAAACCCGGGCCCTTTTTATTTTTTTTATATAATGGAGTGAATTTTAGGGGGGGTTTAAAATTGATACAGATGGTTGATAAAAGTTATGTTGAAACTGATAGGTTGATAAAGGGAAAGGTTGATAAGAAAAGGTTGTGAAGATAGGTTGTTTGGAAAAAGGGGGTTTGATACAGATACTTTTGATGAAGATTGGTTGAAATTTTCCCACAAAAAAACCCGACATAAAAGGGGAAAAGTTTCAACGCCCCTTTTTCCCGGCCCGGGTTTTTGGGGGACCCATTGACAAAGTCCCACCCCCAAAGAAGGGACCCGGGGCCCGGCCCTTATTATGGGCGGGGAAGAAGTGGTGGTAGTTTTTATTTTTTTGTAGTAGAAAACAAGAATAGTATATAATCCCGCAAGATAAAATTTAAAGGGACAGGTCCAAACACCCGGGTTTCCTATCGAGACGTTTGACCCAGCCCCCCAGTGGGAAACGCCCAAAACCCAAAAGGACGGGCCCAGACGTGCCCCAAGGGTTGTCTTAATATTTTTTTCCTCAGTATTTTGGGTTTATTTATGTAGTAGTTAGAAGATTATTGTTTTTTCCCCTCCCGCTTTTTCCCCGCCTTTTTAGAAATGTGGGGGAAATAAAAGAACCCCCCGCCCCAAATTTAACAAAAGGGAAGGGGAGCACTGCAATTTGGTTTAGGGCCCCCTGTTGGGAGACCCAAGGACAAGGGTGGTTTTTTTCAACACATTGGGAAATAAAACCCTTTGGAAACATGAAACAAAAGAAAAACAAGCACCCCAATACATCTGGACACTTTTTAAACCTCCCCCCAAGAATCGCACCCCTTTCCCTTTAAAAACCCCATTTAAAACCCCTTTAAATTCCCCCAGACCCTTCCCCCAAAGGGCTTTGGGTTGTCGGGGAAAAACCCTTTATTTTTTGGAAAATTTTTCCTGTTTCAATAAAACTACTGCCTACCCAAAAAATCCTAAATGCCCCCTTCCCTTCTGGATACTTCCTTCCTTTCAAATTTTGCAAATGTTTATCCTTTTTTCCTTAAACCCCAAATTTAAAGGGCCCATTTAGACCCAAACTCCCCCCCCGCCCCTTATAAGCCCCCTCGAAACTTTGGGAAAAAATTTTAAAAAAAACATTAATCTCCCCTTCGCGATACTGGAAATTTAATTTCCTCTTCCTTTTCGAGGGCCCAAATTTTGGGTTCAGAACAACGGGATCCACACGGGGATCCCATTAAACATCATTCTCAACTATTTTCCACAAAAAACACAAAAAAAGGGGAAAACAGGACGCCCTGGGTTCCCAAAAGACTTTAAAAAAGTTTTTGAATTGTGGGGGCACGAGGGGTTTCAAGTAAAAAATTGCCCTAACTTAAAACCTGCTTTTTCAATACCCCTTTTAAACTCTCTGAAAATTTTTTCCCTGCCCGGCCGTACCTTTAAAAAAAAAAACCAAAAAAAAAATTTCCCAAAGGCCCGGGTTTACTCTGACTATTCCCCACTAAATGCGGGGTTACCCAGGGATTTGTCCTTTCCCCTCCTTTTTAATTTTTAATACACAAAAGGACTTTAAAAAACATTATCCCAAAAACCCCATACATTGTATGCGGGGAAGCATTACACAACTTTTTCCCTGAAAGCCCATATAGATACACTCCACAAAAAAAAAAATGAGGTTGACAGGATACCCTTCTGGAACAAAAATTTTGGGGATCCAAAAAAAATGCAGCAAATCCAGCTTACGTATTTTAATACAGGAAAAGTGACCCTCATTACCTGTCGAATCGGAACGGGCTAACACCCGCCATTATTCCCCTATCACAAAATTTTTCACTGTCCTTGGGGGGTTAATTTGGGAATTCCTTTTCGTTTCCCGGGAACTTCACTAAAGGATGAATAGTTTAGTAAGGCCTTGCGGGTCTAAAGTAAAAACATGCCTTTTTCAACGCCCAAAATACACCTAAAAAACCCCCAAAATCCCGCCCTTTGGGGTTAATTCCCTTCCTTTTAAGGCCCTTTTCCCCTTGCGAAAAAAAACAAACTTATTAAACTGCAGCGCCCGTCCAGAAAAAAGGCGTTTGCGTGGGGTGCTTGATGTCAGATGGGGGGACTTCGCCACAAGGAGTTTCCCCCTTGGAAGGGGGGTTTCCTCCCTTTTAAAATTCTTTACTAAAAAGAGGCTCAGGGGGAGGGGAACAGTTGGGAAAACTTGAAAAAGAATGTGAAAAGGGAAATTTTTGGAAGAATTCCCCGGCCCAAAACCCCAACAAACCTTTTTTTCTATTATGTATTCCCTTTTAACCCCCTATTAAAAAATAACCGTGATCGGGAAGGTCCCTTCAAATGAAGGTACCTTTTCTCTGACCCACTTTTTCCCTTAGTTTTTTTGGGGTTAAAGGGCATGACAAATTTCTGCCCCCCTTTAGCTTTTAAACGTCGCATGTCCCTTACCCCAGTTCCCCAAACGGAAACCCCCAAAACAAAAGAACCGGGAATTTTTTTTTCAAATCTGTCCACGATCCCCTTTTTGCTGCGGGGTTTTAGCCCTGGCTCAATTTTACGTCCCTTTACACTCCCCTTCCGCACTTTTTTTCCCCTGCCCCGGTTTCCCCGCAAATTCCCATTTGGGATTTTAAATGAACTTTTTTTTCGTTCGTTTTTTTTGGTTTAGTGTGACTTTGTCTTTGGCCCAAGTCGGACCCGAAACGTTTTCCGTTAACTCTTTTTTTTGGGCGGGTTATTTGTTTTCTTTCCCAGTCACGGTTTTAGTGCCTTTTTTTTTTTATTTTTTGGTTGAAGGATTTTGGAGAATTTTGAAAAAAATTTTGTTTATATTCCCCAAACTTGGGTTTTTGGGAAATTTTAAGGTTTACCCAGAAGGGGATGGATACCCCTTTTTTGGAAATTGAAAACCCTATCGATGGAATTTTTTTTTTCCCCTCTCTCGTTCCCCAATGGTCCCCCCACATACGGCGGGGTAGGCGGCACGCGGGGGGCCCGGCTCCCCCAGCTTTTGAAAGGGGGACGCGGTTAAGTGCGTTTTTTTTCCAGTGACAGAAAAAGTGCCCCAAAAGTAGCCCAAAACTTTTTGTTGTTGTTTTTTGGGGGGTTTTTGTTCCCTTTTGAAACAGATTTGTTTTGGGTTTTTGGGGGTTAAATATTGGGGCCCCTTTACCGGGGGTTTGTAGCTCCCCCCAAAGCAGCCAGCCCCAAGAAAACAACACCCAGCCACCCTTAAAAAAAAGCATCATTTGTATGTGTACACCCCGGGCACAGTTCCCTGCAGTTTTTTCCCCTCCTTTTATGCTCTGAAATTAACTTTCCTAAAAAGAAATTACAAAGGGAAGTTTTTTCAAAAGGGCCCACAGCTCGATATTTTTGAAATTTAAAATATTCACACTTTGGATCGTGTTTTCAAATAGCGTTTTGGGTTTTAAGAGCCCCGGGTACCACAGCTCTGGCCCAAAGGAGCTGGTTGTTTTGGGTTAGAGTCGGGTACCAAAGCTCGGATCCAGAACTTGGGTTTTGTTTTTGGTTTAGAGTGAGAAACCACAGCTCTGGACCCCAGAGTGGCTTTGTTTTTGGGTTTTAAAAGGCCGGGGTACCAAAATTTCTGCACCCCGGCTGGGGGGTTTTGTTGGTAACCCCCTCCCCCAGGGTACCAACCCCTGGATCCAGGCCCCGGGTTTGCTTTGGAAGGAGGGGGGGTTTTCCAAAAGTCTGGTTTTCCAGAGCTCCGGTTTTGTTTGGGGGGGGGGCCCCCCCCGGGTCCATGCTCGGAGGCCCCCCCCCGGCCCGGGGGGTTTTTTGGTTGGAGCCCCGGGGCCACCAAGACCTCAGGGACCCAGAGCCCCCCCTGTTTTGGTGGTAAACCCCGGGGTTTTCCCACAGTTTTTGGGATCCAGAGTTTCCGGTTGTGGTGGTGGGCCCCGGGTCCCACACCCCTTGGTCCAGGGGACGGGGTGTAGGTGGGCCCCGGGTACCACAGCCACCCCGAGCCCCGGATTTCCGGGTTTTTTGGTGTTGGTGGGGGCCCGGGTACCCGCTGGATCCAGAGCTCGGGGGCCCGGTAGAGCCCGGGGGTACCACGGTTTCGGGAAATCCAGGGGCCCGCGTTGTTTTTGGGTTTAGACCCCCGGGTCCCCACTTTTTGGGGACCCAGTGCCCCGGGTTTGTGTAGGTAGGGGGCCAGGTTCCCAACCGCTTTGGTCCAGAGCTCCGGGTTTTGTTTTTTGGGGTTTTTGGAGGGCCCGGGGGTCCCACAGCTCTGGTTCCAGAGCCCCGGAGTGTTTGGTTTTAGGCAGGTTCCGAAAGTTTTGGACCCCGAGCTGGGGTTTTTTTGTTGGGTAGACCCCGGGTACCAAAAGTTTTGGGCCCGGGATTTCCCGGTGTGGGGGTTTTTAGAGCCCGGGTTTACCCCCAGCTCTTGACCAGACCCCCGGTTTTTGGTTGGGGAGTGGGTACCCAGTTCGGGGAACCGGGAACTTTGGGGTTTTTAAGGTGAGCTGGGTTTTTAAACAGCTTCGGATCCAGAGTGGGGTTTTTGGTGGAGCCCGGGTCCCAAGTTGGACCCCAGAGCCCCGGTTTTGGGTTTTGGGTAAAAGCCCGGGTACCACAGTTTGGATCCGGCTCTTTTTGGGGTTTGGTGGGAGCTGGGGGGAACCAAGTTCGGTTTCCGACCCCCGGTGTGCCCCTTTGGGGCCCCGGGTTTACCCCCGTTCTGGATCCCGGCCCCCGGTGTGTTTTTTGCCCCCCGGGTTTACCACACTTGGTCCAGGCTCCGGGGGTTGTTAGAGCCCGGTCCACCATTTTTCGGGGACCCTTGGTGGTGGGTGTTTGGGAGCTGGGGTTTACCCCCCAGTTCTGGACCCAGGGGCTCCGGGGGGGGTTTGGGTGGACCCCGGGGGTCCCCAAAAGTTTGGACCCAGACCCTCCGGTTTTTGTTTTTTTAGACCCCGGGTTAAAGGCTTGGCCCGGGGGCTGGTTTTTTGGGTAAAAAGCCGGGTTTCCACTTTTGGGATCCAGAGCCCCGGGGGTTGTGTTGGTTGGACCCGGGTGGTCCCAACAGTTTGGACCCCGAGCCCCGGTGTTTTTTGGGTGGGGACCCCGGGGTAAAAGGGCTCGGGAAACCCAAAGAGCCCCGGGGTGGTTTTTTGGGTAGGTTCATGGTGGACAGGTCTCATAACATTGAAAAAAATCTAATATCAAAATTTGAAAATTTGGGTTTGAAACCCAGGGGTAAATTTTATTTTTTTAAAAGGGGGGAAATTACTACTACAATACTCCCTTACTATTATTACTTATTTTTATTTCCACCATTCCGGAAATTAATAAAAACACCATTAAAACCCCAAACCCCCCCGGTTTCCACCCAACCAATCCCCCCCCAAAAACCCCCCAACCCTTACCCCAAAAACCCCCAATTTCAAACAACCACCCCCAAACCCCACAACCCACCCCCCGGAGAAAAACAAAAAGGGATTTGCAAAAATGAACCCAGGGGTTTATATTTCAAGGTTAAATTTCCCAAACAAAATGGCCCATAATTCCCAATTTCCCCCCAAGAATTTTTTTTTGTTTTAAATTTCAAAAATTTTGTTACGGGGGGAAGTTAATGAATACGAGGGGAGAATTTGGTGTTCAGTGTTTGTTTGTGTGGTGGTGTGTATGTGTGTGTGTGTGTGTGTGTGTGTGTGTGTGTTTGCTCCTTTTTTTGTGCTCGCCTGCTAGTGATTGCAGAGGTCGAATCTCGGCTCCTGCGCTTTTTCACTCTTAAAACTGTGTGTTTTCCGACCATTCCTGAAATCTGCCCAGAGATTCTTACTGTTTTCAAAGAGAGAGAGGGGAGAGAGAGAGTAGAGAGAGGATTGAGAGAGAGAGAGAGAGGAGAGAGAGAGAGAGAGAGAGATAATAGCCTCAGTAACAAGAATCAAGGAGATGGATACTTGTAATTTACTGTCTCATTAAGGTGGTGATATTTTACCAGCTTCTCTCTCTCTCTCTTCTCTCTCTCATCTCTCCCCTCTCTCTCTCTCTCTCTCTCTTTATCTATCTATCTATAATGTCCTCCCTTTGTTTCTGCCTTAATTTCTCTTTCTTTCCTAGTCTCCCCGTTCCTTCACCGTGCTTGTCATCCAGCCAGGCAGCTTTCACTCCATTACTTATTTTTTCTACTTTTTTTTCCCTGCCTTTATCTGTATGTTTTTAAACTCCCGACTACTATTTTCTTCTTTTTCTTCTTCTTCTTCTTCTTCTTCTTCTTCTTCTATCTTCTTCTTCTTCTTCTTCTTCTTCTTCTTCTTCTTCTCTTCTTCTTCTTCTTCTTCTTCTACTTTTTTTTTCTTCTTCTTCATCTTCTTCTTCTTCTTCTTCTTCTTCTTCTTCTTCTTCTTCTTCTTCTTCTTCTTCTTCTTCTTTCTTCTTCTTCTTTCTTCTTCTTCTTCTTCCTTCTCCTCCTCCCCCTCCTCCCATTCTAAATCTCCAAACTCATATGATTCCATTACATTTGATTTCCTCATCATTCACTTGTCGTTCCTCTCTCTCTCTCTCTCTCTCTCTTTTTTTTTTTTTTTTACACAGGGTTAGACAAGGTTAAGGATCCCTAGCTTTATTGACAAGCTATTTACAGGTTAAGGATTCCTAACTTTATTAGCAAGCTAAGAGCTGTTACTCTCTCTCTCTCTCTCTCTCTCTCTTTCTCTCTCTTCCCTGCTCCCTCATGCAGGATTCCCACTTCATCTCTCCTTAAATAACTAACTTGCCGTAGTTGCAAGTTACGACGTGGGTCTGCATGTCGTGTGGCCCACGCATACACAGCATCACATAACTCTTGCGTACGTCAATTATATCTGTGAAAAAGATGACTGTGTTTGAAGAAATCTAAAGCAGGTGAGAGATAAAGAGTTTTGTTTGAGATATGTTGTTGGGTTAACCTTGTCGACACACGTGGTAAGAAGTAGCGTGGTAAACTGTGCTTGTCGACACACGTGGTAAGAAGTAGCGTGGTAAACTGTGCTTGTCGACACACGTGGTAAGAAGTAGCGTGGTAAACTGTGCTTGTTGACACACGTGGTAAGAAGTAGCGTGGTAAACTGTGCTTGTCGACACACGTGGTAAGAAGTAGCGTGGTAAACTGTGCTTGTCGACACACGTGGTAAGAAGTAGCGTGGTAAACTGTGCTTGTCGACACACGTGGTAAGAAGTAGCGTGGTAAACTGTGCTTGTCGACACACGTGGTAAGAAGTAGCGTGGTAAACTGTGCTTGTCGACACACGTGGTAAGAAGTAGCGTGGTAAACTGTGCTTGTCGACACACGTGGTAAGAAGTAGCGTGGTAAACTGTGCTTGTTGACACACGTGGTAAGAAGTAGCGTGGTAAACTGTGCTTGTCGACACACGTGGTAAGAAGTAGCGTGGTAAACTGTGCTTGTCGACACACGTGGTAAGAAGTAGCATGGTAAACTGTGCTTGTCGACACACGTGGTAAGAAGTAGCATGGTAAACTGTGCTTGTCGACACACGTGGCAAGAAGCAGCGTGGTAAACTGTGCTTGTTGACACGTGGTAAGAAGTAGCATGGTAAACTGTGCTTGTTGACACACGTGGCAAGAAGCAGCGTGGTAAACTGTGCTTGTTGACACGTGGTAAGAAGCAGCGTGGTAAGCTGTGTTTGTCGATACACATTTACTCCCCGCTACCACAAGCCAAACAAACGGGTTATACAAGAAGCAGCATGGTAAACTGTGCTTGTTGACACGTGGTAAGAAGTAGCGTGGTAAACTGTGCTTGTTGACACACGTGGCAAGAAGCAGCATGGTAAACTGTGCTTGTTGACACACGTGGTAAGAAGCAGCGTGGTAAACTGTGCTTGTTGACACGTGGTAAGAAGTAGCGTGGTAAACTGTGCTTGTTGACACACGTGGCAAGAAGCAGCATGGTAAACTGTGCTTGTTGACACACGTGGTAAGAAGCAGCGTGGTAAGCTGTGTTTGTCGATACACATTTACTCCCCGCTACCACAAGCCAAACAAACGGGTTATACAAGAAGCAGCATGGTAAACTGTGCTTGTTGACACGTGGTAAGAAGTAGCGTGGTAAACTGTGCTTGTTGACACACGTGCAAGAAGCAGCATGGTAAACTGTGCTTTTGACACACGTGGTAAGAAGCAGCGTGGTAAACTGTGCTTGTTGACACGTGGTAAGAAGTAGCGTGGTAAACTGTGCTTGTTGACACACGTGGCAAGAAGCAGCATGGTAAACTGTGCTTGTTGACACACGTGGTAAGAAGCAGCGTGGTAAGCTGTGTTTGTCGATACACGTGGAAAATAGTTGCGTGGTAAGTTGTGTTTGCTTGGCTTTGTCATTTTATTTTGATTCAAAGCATGCCTTTGTGAATCATTTAAAGAGCATGTCTTACTTGGCGAATCCTTTGTCTGGATCTATGCTCGGAATCTTTTCACCAAGCTAAATGCATACGTGTGCGGTTGGGGGGGGGATAATTATTTTTTTTTTATTTAAAAATTTCGCGGGTTTTCTCCCGGCCCGGGCCTTTTCCAGGTGGTGGCCGGCCTTGGCTCCTGTCTTAGGGCGTGTTCGTGTGTGGATTCTTTTGCCAGAATATCTTTGTATCCGAAAAGCTTTCACAGGCGTGTGTTAAATCCAATTTGGTCCTAGGCATGTCGATTAGACACAGGGCCGTTGTATGTGCATGCAGTGTGTATGTGTGTGTATTTATATATATATCTATATATATACTATTTATTATATATATTATTTATTAATATATGTGTTGAGTTTGTGTGTGTGTTGTGTGTGTGTTGACTGTGGTGTGTGTTTGTGTGTGTGTGTGTGGGTGTGTATTGTGTGTGTACATGTGCGTGTGTTGTGTGTGTGTGTGTGTGCGTGCGTGTGTGTGGTGTGTGAAATCCTTTCGCCAAGCATATTTTTGTGCACAATATTTAAGATTGCTTTTGTCAATGTCCGTGAAATGTTACATCTACGTACGGATGTATTGATGTGGTACAGGATCACGTCAGGGCTTACCGTTGACACGGGCGACGGTCGCCGTGTTGATGCTCCAACTCGTCTCAATTTACTCTCCACATCCACTTCTGACATATTTTACTATCTATATATATCTTCTTTTTTTTTTCTCTTTTCTTTTGCTATTTTCGTTTGTTTATTATTTTCCCTTTCTTATTCATTAAACATCATCCTTCTTGCATTTTTCATCCTCATTATCAATATTATTATTATTATTATTAGTATTATTATTAGTATTATTATTGTGTTGTTGTTGTTGTTGTTGTTGTTGTTGTTGTTGTTGTTGTTGTTATCATTATTATCACAATCATCAACATTAATATCATTCAATTCATAGAAAAAGGTATTCAACTCCTGGAAGGAAAATTAATCAGATTTGGAGACCAGAACGGAGAGAGAGAGAGTAGAGAACAGAGCAAGACGTCTCATCTCTCGCCTGGACCCATCCTGGATAGATGTCATTTCAGCAGAGCCTTCAACATAGGAGGGATGTGGGTGGCCTTACTGTTATGTACAAGGCCAATATTGTCAAAGTACCACACTTGGATCCACTTCGAGGACAGCGTGAAACAAGCTTTTATGCCACAAGACGGGCAGAAAGCAGTAACTTCACTCTGGCTGTACCCTTCTCCAGAACATCACTCCATCTGAGATCATATATACCCAGGATGACTCGAGTATGGAACACATTCGTACAGCATAATGATGTCAACGAGATAACGTCAGTTGATCAAATGAAAATGCTGGCCCACAGATGACTCCAACTTCATCCTGTTCCCTACTTGTATGTCTCATAACAATAAAAATGCTTTCAAATGAGCTGATGTAGGTAACAGCTCTTAGCTTGTCAATAAAGTTAGGAATCCTTAACCTGTAAATAGCTTGTCAATAAAGCTAGGGATCCTTAACCTTGTCAAACCGTGTAAAAAAAAAATGAGAGAGAGAGAGAGTAATGGGTGTAAGCTGACACTCTCCTGGTAGGTAACCATTATATTCGTGGCCGTCAGCAGCAGCTGTGGACTGCGTCCCCAAGGGATCTTGCCCCGTCAGGAGGACGGAAGGAAGTCATGCCTTACTTTTTGTCTTATTTCCGCCTCTCACTCTCTCTCTCTCTCTCTCTCTCTCTCTCTCTCTCTGTCATGCTCCCTCACTCACCTTTTTTCCTTTTTTCCGTCCATTCACCTCTTTTTCTATGTCTTTTTTGCCCATTTATCACTCCTGTTCGCCTTACTATCTGCTAACTATGTGTTGTCCACCATCTTTTCTCCTTTTGTGCCCCTTTTATGTCCACATTCCTCAATCTTATCTCCACTCTCTCTTATCGCAGCCTTCCACCCCTTTATTCCACTTTCCACCCCCTTATCTCCACTTTCCACCCCTTCACTCCACTTTCCACCCCTTTACTCCACTTTCCACCCCCTTTATTCCACTTTCCACCCCTTTACTCCACTTTCCACCCCCTTTACTCTACTTTCCACCCCTTCACTCCACCTTCCACCCCTTCACTCCACTTCTCACCCCTTCACTCTATTTTCCACCCTTTCACTCTATTCTCCACCCCTTTACTCCACTTTCCACCCCTTCACTAAACTTTCCACCCCTTCACTCTATTTTCCACCCCTTTACTCCACTTTCCACCCCTTTACTCCACTTTCCACCTCTTCATTCCACTTTCCACCACCGACCATCACTAGAAATTAACGTACCTGCTTTTGCTACGTTGTTGTTAAATATGCTTAGTAAGACCTGCCTCAGAAAATAAACATATTCTCCCACAAGTATATATCACACAATATTTCCTCGTATTTCCTCGTATTTCCTCGTTTTTCTTTCTATATCCGCGAATATACTTCCTTAATCTAGATCTGAGGAAGGGAAAAACGCTAGTTCCTGTTTTCCTCCAAACCTTTCTGCATATACTCAGTAATATCCCACATAAAGACGAGAGTCGAGTGAATAATATCCCACATACTTGGAGGAGATTTCGGGGGTCAACGCCCCCGCGACCCGGTCCTTGACCATGCCTCGTGCAGAAGGGAACTTAGTCACTAATAACCCCACACAGAGACGGGAACTGAGTCGGGAAATCTCTTCCTTCTTCTACAGTATACATATTGTTAACCCAGCCTTCCGGGTACAGGAGGTACAATGTCGTGTTGTTACCACAGCCTCCAGGATACAGGAGGCACAACGTTGTGTTGTCTTCCTGAGACTCTGGTCGACGCGACTTGCAAGTCGTTTCTCGTTTTCAGTAGAGGTATTTTTTTATGAGATTTATTATTGTCTGGTTAAGCTTCGGAAATACATTGTGAGAGGGGGAAGGAGGATCATACACAACGACTAGGGAATGGTTTCTAGTTCCAGTTCATTGGGTCAAGATCACTTCGCTGGCGTTAGGGTACCCCTTCCCCCCACTCCAGCTGGGAAAAATGAGGTGAGAGGTACAGGAGGTGTTAGCTGTCAAGCGGTGACTTAGGAAAATTCTAATTTAAGTGTGAACAAGAGAAGTGGTGTAAGTTAATGCGTTGGAAGTAACGGCAGTGGAAGTAACAGCAGTGGAAGTAACAGCAGCGGAAGTAACAGCAGTGGAAGTAACAGCAGTGGAAGTAACAGCAGTGGAAGTAACAACAGTGGAAGTAACAACAGTGGAAGTTGCTGCAGTGGAAGCAACAGTAGTGGAAGTAACATCATTGACAGTAACAGCAGTCGAGGTAACAGCTGTTAATTCTAATGCCACTTGCACATGAGAATGCATGGGAAAGAAAGATAGCAGGGAACTTATAACACCCCACTGAGGTTGTCTACCGAGAAAAGCTGTCGACTTCTACGGGTGGTTGAATCAAGGAGAGAAAAGCAGAAGGTTCTCTCCTCACTCTCTACTCCCTCTTGGCCACTGCCGACTTGAAAGCCAGGGAAGGAGGTAAATATACCACAAATATACCGGAAAAATAATATGGTATTTACAGGAGAGATAGAGATGGTTGGAAGACGTGGGCTACTACTGCCTCTGCTAGTAATGGCAGTAGAAGCAGTAGCACTAATTCTTCCGGTATTAGGTGACAATGGTAGCTTCAGTAGTAGTAGTATTTATAGCAGCAGTAGTAACAGAACTATCAGCAGCAGCAGTGGTACTACTAATTGCAACAGTAGTAGTATTAGTATCAGGAACGATAGTAGCACATCACTACCAGTAGTAGTAGTAGTAGCAGTGGCAGCAATACATCTTTAGTATTAGTATTAATAGTAGTAGCAGTTGTAGTAGTAGTAGTAACAACAGATGTAGCATTGATAACAGTTCTGGAAACAGTAGCAGCAACTGCTGTAGTTCTAGCAGCAGCAGTAGCTTCAGGACCAGCAGCAGTTCTTGTAGCAACAGCAATAGCAGTGCATTGTTTGCAAATCCCCTTTACAGCAACGTGTAACTCGCTCTTATACAAGAATCCCTGAGCACTACGCCAGCGGCTTCCTACGAGCAATATGCGGTACAGAAAGATACAAGCGATAGGACAAGAACAAACGGTAAACGGAAAGTGGGAGATAAAGGCGAAAATAGTAGATAGTTAATGGGAGGCAGCGGTGGGAGAGTTGAGAGAGAGAAAAAGAGAGAAGAGAGGAGAGGAGAGAAGAGAGGAGAGGAGAGAAGAGAGAGAAAGAGAAAGAATGCATACAAGATAAAAAAAAATGGCTGGCGAGTACTCTTGCGAGTTTTTTAGGTTATCTGATAAAAAATAAGCATGGAAGCTACAAAAGTCTTATCATATAAAGAAAGAAGAGAAAAATAAAAATACCTAAGAAGGAAGAGAACAAAAGAGGGTTATTTTTTTACTCACAGGATGTAGCTATCCTGAATATCAAAATGGTATACAATACCGAAAGTTTGGTGTAATATATATATATATATATATATATATATATATATATATATATATATATATAATATATATATATATATATATATATATATATACATATTATATATATATATATATATATATATATATATAATATATATATATATATATATTATATATATATATATATATATATAATTATATATATATATATTATATTTATTTATTATCACACTGGCCGATTCCCACCAAGGCAGGTGGCCCGAAAAAAGAAAAACTTTCACCATCATTCACTCCATCACTGTCTTGCCAGAAGGGTGCTTTACACTACAGTTTTTAAACTGCAACATTAACACCCCTCCTTCAGAGTGCAGGCACTGTACTTCCCATCTCCAGGACTCAGTCCGGCCTGCCGGTTTCCTGAATCCCTTATAAATGTTACTTTGCTCACACTCCAACAGCACGTCAAGTATTAAAAACCCTTTGTCTCCATTCACTCTATCAAACACGCTCACGCATGCCTGCTGGAAGTCCAAGCCCCTCGCACACAAAACCTCCTTTACCCTCTCCCTCCAACCTTTCCTAGGCCGACCCCTATCCCACCTTACTTCCACTACAGACTGATACACTCTTGAAGTCACTCTGTTTCGCTCCATTCTCTCTACATGTCCGAACAACTTCAACAACCCTTCCTCAGCCCTCTGGACAACAGTTTTGGTAATCCCGCACCTCCTCCTAACTTCCAAACTACGAATTCTCTGCATTATATTCACACCACACATTGCCCTCAGACATGACATCTCCACTGCCTCCAGCCTTCTCCTCGCTGCAACATTCATCACCCATGCTTCACACCCATATAAAAGCGTTGGTAAAACTATACTCTCATTATCCCCCTTTTTTCCCCCAAGGAAAAAGTTCTTTGTCCCCAGGATCCTAAGTGCCACTCCCCCTTTTCCCATCTTTAAATTCTTTTGATTCCCCCCTTTTTATAGCCCCATCGCTGACACGTCCACCCCCCAAATATCTGAATACATTCCCCCCCTCCTTCCTCTCCCCCCAAAATCTGATATCCAATTTTCATCACCTAATCTTTTTTTTTTAATCCTATAACCTTATCTTTCCTGTATTCATTTTTTATTTTTTTTTTTGCATCCCTACCAAAATTCTTCCCCTTTTTCTCTGCAACTTTCTTCAGAATCTCCCAAGAACACAGTGTCATCAACAAAGACATATATATATATATATATATATTATATATATATAATATATATATATTATATATATATATATATATATATATACAAACACTGATCTCTGGTGAAGGAGACTCGAACCAAACGAAACCCTTTTGGAACAGGAAACGCAGTGCTTTACCCAATCTACCCACACTGGACCAATACCTTGGAGTCCAGCTTGCGCTAGACTTGATCCAAGGCAGCCAGCTTCAGAGAGAAGGTTACAGCTTTTCATCTCATCCCCTGCATTGGATCAAAGTCTAGCGCAAGCTGGACTCCAAGGTTTTGGGTCCAGTGTGGGTAGATTGGTAAAGCACTGCGTACCTTGTTCCAAGGTTCGTAGGTTCGAGTCTCTTCAGCCAGAGATCAGTGTTTGTGTAATTTCGCTGCTCTTGCGAATTCTTTGCATATATATATATATATATATATATATATAATATATATATTTTATATATATATATATATATATATATAATATATATATATATATATATGTGGAGATTCCTCGTGCAATATATATATAAATTATATATATATATATATATATATATATATATTATATATATTTTATTTTTATATAGCACGAGGAATCTCCACTATACACCTCATTCTCACTTAGTTCCTAATTGAGTAGGATTTGTTTACTATGGGTATGAAATTTCCCGTCTGAAATCATCATAAAGAAACATGGGGTAAATCTTGTTAGGAAAGAGACCAAAATTTACACAACATTGTGGTGCATCTCTCACTCCACAGCAGAGGTTGCAAAATACTATACGAGGCACAAGTTCACTCTCATCAATAGTATGTACCCACTCTCTTTGATTGCCTGTCCTCCGTCCCATCTTCCCGTGGACAAGGTAGATGACCCTGCAAGGTAGAAAAGGAGATTTAAGATCAGAACTTCTCGACCGGAAATTCTCATCCAATTATCCGAAAAGCCGTGGATGGTTCCTAAATTCCCGTAAGGTCAAGCGTGTAACCCCTTCTCCACATTTTACTTCCATACATTTGTACCGAGTCAGGAGTGTTGTTCTTTCGTAAATTTAGACTTCGTGTACACTTGCTAATTTTCACTCCAAGGGCCTCATTTTGTGTCAGGGTATACCTGGAGATACCTGGAGAGGTTTTCGGGGATCAACGCCCCTGCAGCTCGGCCTGTGACCATTTCTCCCGGTTTAGGGAATCTTTCCCCATCAGAGTCTGCACGCTGGAGCCTCTCACTACTGCTACACCAGATGGCTGGCGAAGATATGGAGGTTCGGGTTAATTTCCAGACAAATGATTGGAATTCACCCGCTGGCAACACTACATATCCTCTCTCCCTTTCATAAACTCAAATATTGCCTAGATTTAACACTCATTTCTCGATTTTTTCTCTCTAAAATAATATTAACGCTTTTTTTTTATTTTTTTCCCTTTTTCAAAAGTACTGAAAGACCTTTTGCTTTCCCAATTTTCTTGCAAACAAAAAAAATAATTTTCTCTCAGAGATACTCACAGACTTTTACACGTTTTTCCAAAATATTTCCTAACAATGTTTTCAACACCATCAGAATAATTAGAGCCGCCGGATATCGACAGTCAATAGATAAAAAAAAAAATCCTTGTCCACCCACTGGGGCTTCGGAGTTGAAAATAATTTTGAGCTCAAAATACATGTTTTTATGGCTACACTTAAAAAATACGTATTATCATTATCATTATCATTTATATTTTAAGAAAGTCTTCGTGGAATTATGTAAATATTTTGAAAAAAAAGGAATTAAGTGATATTTTAAGGTGAATTTTGGTAATGTTAGGTTATTTTTGGTTAAGTTAGGTTAATTTCGGTTAAAATAAGTTAATTTGGTTATATTAGATTAATTTTGGCAACGTTACGTTAATTATCGCCAGGTTAGGGTAATTTTGTTTAGGTTAGGTTAATTTTGGTTAGGTTAGGTTAATTTTGATTATGTTAGGTTAATTTTGGTTACGTTAGGTTTAAAAGGAGGATTTTTATAATAATAATCTTCAGAGGCAAAGTTGTTACTCGTGTGTCTGAGTGATTATATATTTCCCCTTGGAAGTCTAGGCAGTTTGCCTCACATATCTACAACTCCATTGTCAAGAAGCGTAAAACAATGAAACGAACGATCACTGTTTCTCGTGGGGGGTCTTGATGGTGAAGGGCTCTTGATTCGAAGAAGTGGAGGTAATCTCCCCTGTAGTTTTAGTTTTAATATAGGTTTAATTAATATTATCATTACTACACGAAGTCCTATACCATCACCAGTACTACAACTACTGCTACCACCTCTACTATGACTATCATCACCGCTACTATAACTATCACCACTACTATGACTATCATTACCACCTGTATAACTGCCTCCACCACCACCATGACTTTCATACCGACCGCTGTACCCCACTACCACCACCATTACGAATACAACTACCCAATTCATTATTTTCCTTGGCAATTTTACCACCACCTCCTGCAGTTAACACCCCTCCCCACAACTCCCCCCTACTCCCCACAACTCCCCATCTCCCCATCCGCCACTAGCTTCGACATCACTATTGCACACCTACGTCTGCCACAATCGCCACTACCCATGCTATTCACACACTGTATATATCCCACCCTGTTACTGCCACTTCGGCCGCTCCTTCATATTCTAGACTGTGTTGTTCTTGCTGCCGCTACTTTCCTTCTCAGAGAACCCCGCCGCCTCTACCACAACAAGCACCTGTGCTTCTGTCACCCTCAAAAACATCACCAGAAGCATCATTAGCCGTTCCCATCACCCCAG
The DNA here is from genome assembly GCF_026875155.1 of Cherax quadricarinatus. NCBI lineage: Eukaryota > Metazoa > Arthropoda > Malacostraca > Decapoda > Parastacidae > Cherax > Cherax quadricarinatus. The sequence continues at coordinate 18,254,199 of NC_069400.1, forward strand.
CAACTATCACCATTACCACCACCATCGTCATCACCACTATCACCCTTCACCACTACTGTTACAGACACGGTACATAATATCCACAAATGTACAACGGAGACACGAAAATTGGTAACTTTGTTAAGGGGAAAAATGAAATTGGCTAATTCAAAGAATGATTAGTGAGAAATAAAACCTTTGAAAAATTCGTGATTTCCGGTTACTCCTAAGTTTTGAGGGGGTGGAAAGACGTTAATTAGAGGAGTCAACACGTCCCAAAGCTACTGGAAGAAAGGTTGCTAAGTACTTACGAATCTTTAAGGGGACACGATTGCAAACAAACATCCCACGGCGGGGTTAAACCCCGATCAGGGGGGACACCTTCCGCGGTTCAACCCGCCCGTGGTATGGTTTGATAGCTATTGAAAGTGAAAACGTTTGGATTAGACGCGAAGTTAGAATATGTACAAGGTTTGTAGTATAAGACTGGGGGAACGAGGGAAGAAATTGTCGAATGATGAAGTAAGACCGGCAATGGTTAGACTTAGTTTAAAAATGTCAAATTTTTATGTAAATGGTATATATCTACAAAACTGGGGAAAGGGCACTTGCTACAGTCAAGCCCGGGTGGAAAGGACACTTGTTACAGTCAAGACTGTGGAAAGGACACTTGTTACAGCCCAAGACTGGGGAAAAGGACCTTGTTACAGTCAAGACTGTGGAAAGGACACTTGCTACAGTCAAGACGTGGAAAGGACACTTGTTACAGTCAAGACTGGGGAAAGGGACACTTGTTACAGTCAAGACTGTGGAAAGGACACTTGTTACAGTCAAGACTGTGGAAAGGACACTTGTTACAGTCAAGACTGTGGAAAGGACACTTCTACAGTCAAGACTGTGGAAAGGACACTTGCTACAGTCAAGACTGGGGAAAGGACACTTGTACAGTCAAGACTGTGGAAAGGACACTTGCTACAGTCAAGACTGTGGAAAGGACACTTGCTACAGTCAAGACTGTGGAAAGGACCTGCTACAGTCAAGACTGTGGAAAGGACACTTGCTACAGTCAAGACTGTGGAAAGGACACTTGCTACAGTCAAGACTGTGGAAAGGGACACTTGCTACAGTCAAGACTGTGGAAAGGACACACTGCTACAGTAAAGACTGTGGAAAGGACACTTGCTACAAGTCAAGACTGTGGAAAGGGACACTTGCTACAGTCAAGACTGTGGAAAGGACACTTGCTGCAGTCAAGACTGTGGAAAGGACACTTGCTACATCAAGACTGTGGAAAGGACACTTGCAACAGTCAAGACTGTGGAAAGGGCACTTGCTACAGTCAAGACGGGTGGAAAGGACACTTGCTACAGTCAAGACTGTGGAAAGGACACTTGTTTACGTCAAGACTGTGGAAAGGACACTTGCTACAGTCAAGACTGGGGAAAGGACACTTGCTACAGTCAAGACTGTGGAAAGGACACTTGCTACAGTCAAGACTGCGGAAAGGGACACTTGCTACAGTCAAGACTGTGGAAAGGCCACTTGCTATAGTCAAGACTGTGGAAAGGACACTTGCTAATAAAAGACTGTGGAAAGGACACTTACTACAGTCAAGACTGGGGAAAGGACACTTACTACAGTCAAGACTGTGGAAAGGCACTTGCTACAGTCAAGACTGTGGAAAGGACACTTGCTACAGTCAAGACTGTGGAAAGGACACTTGCACAGTAAAGACTGTGGAAAGGACATTTTGCTACAGCCCAAGACTGCGGAAAGGGACACTTGCTACAGTCAAGACTGTGGAAAGGACACTTGCAAACAGTAAAAGACTGTGGAAAGGGACACTTGCTACAGTCCAAGACTGTGGAAAGGACACTTGCTACAGTCAAGACTGTGGAAAGGACACTGCTACAGTCAAGACTGTGGAAAGGGACACTTGCTACAGTCAAGACTGTGGAAAGGACACTTGCTGCAGTCAAGACTGTGGAAAGGACACTTGCTACAGTCAAGACTGTGGAAAGGACACTTGCTACAGTCAAGACTGTGGAAAGGGCACTTGCTACAGTCAAGACTGTGGAAAGGACACTGCTACAGCCCAAGACTGGGGAAAAGGGAAACACTTGCTACAGTAAGACTGTGGAAAGGACACTTGCTACATCAAACTGTGGAAAGGACACTTGCTACAGTCAAGACTGTAGAAAGGACACTTGCTACAGTCAAGACTGCGGAAAGGGACACTTGCTACAGTCAAGACTGTGGAAAGGACACTTGCTATAGTCAAGACTGTGGAAAGGACACTTGCTATAGTCAAGACTGTGGAAAGGACACTTACTACAGTCAAGACTGTGGAAAGGACACTTACTACAGTCAAGACTGTGGAAAGGACACTTGCTACAGTCAAGACTGGGGAAAAGGGACACTTGCTACAGTCAAGACTGGGAAAGGACACTTGCTACAGTCAAGACTGTGGAAAGGACACTTGCTACAGTCAAGACTGTGGAAAGGACACTTGCACAGTCAAGACTGGAAAGGACACTTGCTACAGTCAAGACTGTGGAAAGGACACTTGCTACAGTCAAGACTGTGGAAAGGGACACTTGCTACAGTCAAGACTGTGGAAAGGACACTTGCTACAGTCAAGACTGTGGAAAGGGACACTTGCTACAGTCAAGACTGTGGAAAGGACACTTGCTGCAGTCAAGACTGTGGAAAGGACACTTGCTACAGCCCAAGACTTGGAAAGGACACTTGCTACAGTAAAGACTGTGGAAAGGGCACTTGCTACAGTCAAGACTGTGGAAAGGACACTTGCTACAGTCAAGACTGTGGAAAGGACACTTGCTACAGTCAAGACTGTGGAAAGGACACTTGCTACAGTCAAGACTGCGGAAAGGGACACTTGCTACAGTCAAGACTGTGGAAAGGACACTTCTACAGTCAAGCTGCGGAAAGGGACATTTGCTACAGTCAAGACTGTGGAAAGGACACTTGCTATAGTCAAGACTGTGGAAAGGACACTTGCTATAGTCAAGACTGTGGAAAGGACACTTACTACAGTCAAGACTGTGGAAAGGACACTTACTACAGTCAAGACTGTGGAAAGGACACTTGCTACAGTCAAGACTGTGGAAAGGACACTTGCTACAGTAAAGGGACTGGGGAAAGGCACTTGCTACAGTCAAGACTGTGGAAAGGACACTTGCTACAGTCAAGACTGTGGAAAGGACACTTGCTACAGTCAAGACTGTGGAAAGGACACTTCCCTACAGTCAAGACTGGGGAAAAGGGGACACTTGCTACAGTCAAGACTGTGGAAAGGACACTTGCTACAGTCAAGACTGTGGAAAGGACACTTGCTACAGTCAAGACTGTGGAAAGGGACACTTGCTACAGTCAAACTGTGGAAAGGGACACTTGCTGCAGTCAGACGTGGAAAGGACACTTGCTACAGTCAAGACTGTGGAAAGGACACTGCTACAGTCAAGACTGTGGAAAAGGGCACTTGCTACAGTCAAGACTGTGGAAAGGACACTTGCTACAGTCAAGACTGTGGAAAGGACACTTGCACAGCAGACGTGGAAAGGACACTTGCTACAGCCCAAGACTGTGGAAAGGACACTTGCTACAGCAAGACTGTGAAAGGACATTTGCTACAGCCCAAAAACTGCGGAAAGGGAACCCTTTGCTACAGTCAAGACTGTGGAAAGGACACTTGCTATAGTCAAGACTGTGGAAAGGACACTTGCTATAGTCAAGACTGTGGAAAGGACACTTACTACAGTCAAGACTGTGGAAAGGACACTTACTACAGTCAAGACTGTGGAAAGGACACTTGCTACAGTCAAGACTGTGGAAAGGACACTTGCTACAGTCAAGACTGTGGAAAGGACACTTGCTACAGTCAAGACTGTGGAAAGGACACTTGCTACAGTCAAGACTGCGGAAAGGGACACTTGCTACAGTCAAGACTGTGGAAAGGACACTTGCTACAGTCAAGACTGTGGAAAGGGACACTTGCTACAGTCAAGACTGTGGAAAGGACACTTGCTGCAGTCAAGACTGTGGAAAGGACACTTGCTACAGTCAAGACTGTGGAAAGGACACTTGCTACAGTCAAGACTGTGGAAAGGACACTTGCTATAGTCAAGACTGTGGAAAGGACACTTGCTATAGTCAAGACTGTGGAAAGGACACTTGCTACAGTCAAGACTGTGGAAAGGACACTTGCTACAGTCAAGACTGTGGAAAGGACACTTGCTACAGTCAAGACTGTGGAAAGAGATAAATACAGTGTAAAAATGACGTAAGGTTGGAGCAATATAAGAAGAAAGGAAAACTTAAGAAAAACTTCCGTGAATCTGTACAGATTTCTTCGGATGAAACAATACAGTTCGAATCTTTCTTCTTCGTATTTTTATCATGTTTAGTTGACACTGTCCCCTGGAAAAGATTAAGCAGTCGGTCAAACAAATGAATAGGTGTGTTGTTTAAGATAGGTGTTATTATCACTGGTTGAATGAAGCAGTTAAGGTACCTACCATTTCCAGTCCATGGAATCTCAGTCCGAATCCAGAGAGGAGAATACTAGAGACGTGTGAGAGTAATATTGCTTTCTTCTACCTATCTCCTCTTCCTTTTTGTTGCCTTCCCTCTCTGCTTCCCCTTTTCATTTTTCTCCGTTGGTCCCTCCTATCTCTCCCTTCCTCCCTTTCTCTATCTCTCTCCCTCTGTCCTTCATTCTCTCCCTCTTTCCTCTCTCATGCTCCCTTCCTTCCCTCTTCTCTCTATTATACTTCCATTCCGCCCCTCCTTCTCTCCTCCCCCTCTCCTCCTCCCCCATGCTTGTCGTTACCTGTCCACTATTTTCTCCTTTATCCCCCCACGGCTCGATTACCGTTTATTCTCTCTCCATTCTGTGTCTCTTTCTTCACCACATATTGCTCGAGTGTTAGATCAAAGGGGGGGTGAGGATGTACTGATAGAGAAAGAGAGAGAGAGAGAGAGAGAGAGAGAGAGAGAGAGAGAGAGAGAGAGAGAGAGAGAGAGAGAGAGAGAGAGAGAGAGAGAGAGAGAGAGAGAGAGAGAGAGAGAGAGAGAGAGTAAGAGATTTAAACTCCATGATACAGTTATAGTTGTGAATACATTTAGTGTATCCTGTATATATTGATCACATCCCCTCTGAGTCTGTCGTCAAGCGTTTTCTAATTTAGTTGACTGAGCCTACAGTGACAGCTCCTGTCCTCTGTTTCAGGTTCAACACACGATATTAGCAAACTTTGATAGTCACACGATACAACTGGCGTACTATGGACGATCTCTTTGGTATTTTTCTGGTCACCAGCCTGAGCTGTAGATGTGCGAATGACGCAGCGCGATGCGCGTTTTTTGGTGATCTTTTTGATAATGAATGGTGATAATGAAGGAGATGTTGATGATGATATTGCTCCTTCCTCCTCCTACTCCTCCTCTTCCTCCTCCTACATTTTCTTCTCCTTAATTTTCTCCTCCTCCTCTTCCTACTCCTTTTCCTCCTCCTCTTCCTCTTCCTCGTCCTTCTCCTTCTCTTCCTCTTCCTTCTCTTCCTCCTCCTCCTCCGCCTTCATTTTCTCCTCCTCATCTTCCTCCTCCTCCTCCTTTTCCTCCTCCTCCTCTACCTCTTCCTCCACCTCTTCCTCCTCTTCCTCCTCCTCCTCCTCTTCCTTCTCCTCCATCTTCTACAGAATTCCAGCAAAAACAAAGGCTAAAAATGTTGTGTTTTTAAAATATCTGTTCAGTGGAAAAAGAGGATTGAGGTTCCCGGTGGGTCCATAATCACTTTTGCAGAGTTGACTTTCATCTAAATACTAACAGAAAATTAATGAAAAAAAACTAATTTACGTGTAAATCTCGCCAGCATAATTTTTTTTTATATATATTCAAATACTGTAATTGTCGAAAACGACGAGGAAAAAATCGGAAGGAGACTCATTATATATTTTTTCGACATTAACATGAAAAATATCTGTAGATTTTTCCCATATTTATAAGATGTTTTTCCTACATTTATAAGAATTTTTCCACATTTACAAGAAAAATATAGTTGTACTATATTTTTTTCAAATTTAAGAGATTTTTTTTTTTTTTGAATATTTGGCTACACTTGCAAAAAAGAATTTTATTCGTTCATTCTAATACAGAGATCCTCGAATAACGTCGTTCCGTTCAACGTCGTTTCGTTATAATGTTGATGAGGAAAATCAAATGAATACAATGAATACAAATTATCGCAAAATAAAAATTCGTAAAGCATACGATAATCATACAAATGTACGACAATAAATGATGAGGTATGAAAGCCGCGCTCAGTCAGTCTGCCATATTTGTTATCGTTTATTGTTGACCTGGTTTGCAGAAATTTTTTGCTTGATTTAACCCTGTTACAATGGTGCTAAAGGTGCACTGTGCACCCCTGATGTCTATGGCCACAAAAAAAAACAGAAAAAGTGTAATGTTAGTAATAAGAGTGACTGGTAAAACTGGTTTCGTTATACGTCGTTTCGTTCAAAGTCGCCGTTTTCAAGAACCTAGCGACGACGTTAAGTGAGTACATACTGCATTTTCAAAATACCTGTTTATAATTTTTTTATTGTCGTATATTTCCCACATTTACTAGATTTTAGCTGGACAGGCACCTAAAATCAGTACCTAACCAGCCGGATTTGCATGCGGCCAGCAGTAACAGCCTGGTTGATCAGGCCCTGATGCACCGCGAAGCCTGGTCACAGACCGGGGCCGCGGGGGCGTTGACCCCCGAAACCCTCTCCAGGTATACTCTGATATTTTCCCATATTTACATAAATTTTTTTTTCCTACCTTCGTATATTTTTCACCTTTGCAATAAAATATGTTCGTTTTTTCTAAAATATCCCTCCCCCCCAAAAAAAAAAATTGTAGCCCCGTATATTTTTCATCGTTTAAAACAGGGCGAAACGTTGCCCCCCAAAAAGCTTATTCTTGATCTGGGGAAAGCGTCCACCTTGTAAGTGGTCGCTGGCTTCAGTTACTCAGATCAAGAGCTCTTCACCAGTGTATAAAGTGTTGTATACATAGTGTATAATCGCTGCATCAATGGTATATAATACCTACATAGGTGATGAATAAGACTCATGGGCATCACCTTGGTATCTTCAATGGATAGATGTTTTGCCTGGACGGCTGTGTTTTTTTTTTTTTCCAATTTAATGCAGTGACAGTTGGCAGCTGTAGATGTGGTTATAAGTGGACGGGGCCCACTAGTGGAACTAAGCGAGGCTTATAAGTCAAAGCCAGAGGTTAGCAAGAGAGTTTTAGAAAAATAAGATACCCAGGTGTTGTACATCTGTCTTCCGGTAGTGCCTTGATGATGTTTCGCGACGGACCGAAACGTTGTTATCAGGCTGTCCCTATCCTGACTGCGGGCTCTCGATGAAAGGAACTAATCTAACTTAAAATTGGCGATTAGGAGACGGTGGATCGAGCCTCCGTCAATCCTCGTGCTGAGTGCTCTATTACAGCCTCGTATTAAAAAAAATATTCAAGTATTTAATAAAGCGCAGACCCTGGTGGAGGGCTCTTGATCTGGATAATTGGAGCTTTCTTTCCATTCCTCGGTTCAAACTTTATTACCACTCATTCCCAAGGCGATCTTTGACCCAAACGAACCTGGGGATTTTTTGAGTAATACTAATAATAATAATAATAATAATAATAATAATAATAATAATAATAATAATAATAATAATAATAATAATAATAATAATAATAATAATAATATAAAATAATAATAATAATATTAATAATAATAATAATAGATAATAATAATAAATAATAATATAATAATAATAATAATAATAATAATAATATAATAATAATAATAATAATAATTATTTATTATTATTATTATTATTATTATTATTATTATTATAATGTTTTATTGTGTTTGCGAGGTGAGGAGAGAAGTGGAGTGGACGAGGTGTCACCACGGATACTATTTGTTCCTTAGTAGTTAAGATTAGCTGAGACATCTCCGAAATTTTCCCTGGGAGACAGAGAGAGAGCGAGAGAGAGAAAAGAGAGAGAGAGAGCACAAGCAGACTGCAACAAACACCTCCACGCTTCACTTCCTTGCATATCATTAGAGTTGACCTGCATGAAATAAATCCCAGGCTGGCACGCCATGGTCCTCAAAACTCTGAGAAATTCTAAACCATCAGCAAGTTTTACTTTGTGATTTCTTTCCAAAACAAACGCCAAGCATGAAATGAATAAGAAATAAGGAGGAGGAGGAGGAAAAGAGAAGAAGGACTCATTTATCTGTGTAAGTCTCCAAGGGATAGTCTTTTTAAATAGCAATGAATTTTCAAGCTAAATTTATCGAGAAGGTTATAAATATTTATGGGTGGCATTTTGTGTCGTTTTGGGACTGCTTCTGACCCTAAGATAGAGGATTTGCTTGAGGGATACCATAAAGTTGACTTCTGAATGTTTGGAGCAAGTTACTATGATTGTCAGACGCTCACGACCGCTCTAATATAGCATGAAAACGAAGAAATTCACTAATGTTTACAAGGAGAGAGAGAAAGAGACAGAGAGAGAGAGAGAGAGAGAGAGAGAAGGGGGGAGGGTAGAGATGTGAAGGATGGTCAGGAGATCATCTTCACAAGAAGGGGATCCCCTCACTGTGAGGGTTTGGGGCAAGAGTACGAGGTAAAAGTATATATACTTGCAGAGGTCCTAACCAACACGACAGTATACTGAGACATAGGTGGGACAATGTGCGTAAGCGGGATCAACACGTTTCCCAGTATAGAGGCTGAGAAATCCTGTATAATAACAAGAATTTATGTGAATGTGTGTGTAAAGGTCTCGTGAGTGTGGGGGCCGGCCAAGAGCTTCCCGAGGGATTCTGAAAGGCACAGTTTAGGAACGAAGTTATGCAGACGACGAGAAGACAGAGCCGAGGAGGTCCCCGGTGAGTCTATTGTGTGAATGCTACAATCACGAAACCCAGAGAGACAGAGAGAGAGAGAGAGAGAGAGAGAGAGAGAGAGAGAGAGAGAGAGAGAGAGAGAGAGAGAGAGAGAGAGAGAGAGAGAGAGAGAGAGAGAGACAGACAGACAGACAGACAGACAGACAGACAGAGAGAGACAAAGAGAGAGAGAGGCGGTTCAGCTGGGCTTCAGAGCAGATGACGAAATGCAGTCGATTGCCTCGACTGAGGATCCCGAGTGTGAGGGACCTGTGCCGGGAAGTTTCAATGGATTGTCACGAAGAGAAAATGCCTGATAACGTGAGACTGTGGTAGTAACTGGGAGAGACGTTTTGGTGCAGCAGAGACCACTACACAATGCGGGAGTTGTTCTGGAGAAGATGGTGAATTGCAAAACTAGAGGACTTCGAAAGCAACAAGGGGACAACATTTCGATGACAACATGAGGCAGCCTCAGTACCTTGAAGACATAAAGATGCATACATCGATGGCAGCACGAGGTAAAACTTCGAAGACAATACAAGGCAGTACTTCGAAGACAACACCAGGCAGTACTTCGAAGACAACACCAGGCAGTACTTCGAAGACAACACCAGGCAGTACTTCGAAGACAGCACCAGGCAGTACTTCGAAGAGAAAACAAGAATAAGCTAAAACGTTGAGGCAGGGAAGGGAACTAATACAATTCTTACACTGCGAAGGACCATACAGCTCGCTCGTATAATTCTCAGTCTACAAAGAAAGATAAAATTCTATAGAAATTATGATGGTCAAAAAACACTTAAGAATCTGTCTGGATGTAGAAAAGAGATTTAATAAGCCATAGACTTCAAGGTTGGTTTAGAGTACGTTGGAGAATTAATAAAATCTTGGACATGATACGGATCAAGAAACCGACCCAAGAGCAGAATATTTCAAAGCACATAAGAAACCGAAAACATGTGGTCAAACAGAAACTAAACTGAGAAAGTTAAAAAGAAGACACTGGGTCTCTTAGGCCTTATCTGGACACACCAGAAATTCTCTTCGCTTACCAAAAAAGAGATCCTAGCAAGACGCTAATCCATCAAATAGTCGCACCTTCGGTCAACACCACCACCTTCACCACTTCTACCATGACCACTGCAACCAATACCACACTATCTGTGTCAAAACCACTATCACTATTTCCACCTTCATCACTTCCTTTACCACCCCAACTACTGCCACTGCAAATACCAATACCGCAATCCCTGCTACCTCCACCACCACCACCACCACCACCACCACCACCACCACCATCACCACCACCACCACTACCACCACCATTTCCGCCATCTTTTCAAAATTCTACTCAAAACTATCGAGCACGGAACAGACTCCGAAATGGATAGGGTTGAAGTAAGTTCAAATATACATCATCAACACAACATGGACAAGAGCCACAGTTCGCTGGATTCTGGATTCCTCATCTGGGCATTTACAGATGACGGCCAGGGTAAGGGAGCGAGTGATGGATACTTTATCAAGGGTGAGACGCACCGCCTGCTGGACACGGGGACCATGGTCAGGACTCTCAAATGGCCATCTAAATGTTTCAGTAAACAAAGGCACTATATGACCCCTGGAACTGACGGAGGTTGGGGTGGGTTGTGAGGAACCAGAGAGAGCGAGGGGAGCCACCAGGAAGTGAGAAGAGGCAAGGAACGAGAAAACGTAAACAAAATTGATTGCAGAAATTATATAGAAGTGAATAAATTGCTGGTTTTCAGCTAACACTGCCTACATTAAAAGCTAAAGCAAGTAATCTGTGTCATTATATAGTAGAAGTGCTTACATTATCTGTAATTAGAGCTAGTCTCTATGCAATTAACTTCAGCAGGTGCAACAGATGTCTGTACCACACCTGCTGCACGCTGTCATTAAATAGTCTTCTCATGTATCATCATGTATGCTTTTGTTATTATTTGTATGTGTAGCTTTTTAATTTTTTTTGGTGTATGTTTTCGGAGAACAGCCTGCGGGGTTCAGAGAGTTAAGCTTAGGCTCCTGGTCCCCGCCTCATTATTTTTAATCCAGCAGCGAGATCGATTGTAATTACCCATTTCGTACTCGATCACTCGTTTCTTCTTTCCTGTCTCTATCCCTTTCATTTATCCTTTCTGGCTTCTATCACTTATTTATTTCCTCTCTCTCGCTTCTTTTCTCCCTCTCTTGCTTATCCATCTAAGAAATAGTTATAAACATGGATGAATTATCAACGTCTTCTATCCCTTTATCCTTCCCTACTCCTATATTTTTCTACCTCACCCATTACTACATGCTCTTATTACCTGACTAATTAACCTGCTTGGTTAATTAGTCAGGTAACATACACACACACACACACACACACACACACACACACACACACACACACACACACACACACACACACACACACACACACACACGACGAGGTGTCAGAGTGGGCGCCTGTGACAAGCGGGGTTCCACAGGGGTCAGTCCTAGGACCTGTGCTGTTCTTGGTATATGTGAACGACATAACTGAAGGGATAGACTCAGAAGTGTCCTTGTTTGCAGATGATGCGAAGTTAATGAGAAGAATCAAATCGGATGAGGATCAGGCAGGACTACAAAGAGACCTGGACAGGCTACAAGCCTGGTCCAGCAACTGGCTCCTTGAATTTAACCCTGCCAAATGCAAAGTCATGAAGATTGGGGAAGGGCAAAGAAGACCGCAGACACAATATAGTTTAGATGGCCAAAGACTGCAAACCTCACTCAAGGAAAAAGACATGGGGGTGAGTATAACACCGAGCATATCTCCTGAGGCGCACATCAATCAGATAACTGCTGCAGCATACGGGCGCCTGGCAAACCTACGGATAGCGTTCCGATACCTCAGTAAGGATTCGTTTAAGACTCTGTATACCATTTATGTCAGGCCCATACTGGAGTATGCAGCACCAGTTTGGAATCCACACCTAGTCAAGCACGTCAAGAAATTAGAGAAAATGCAAAGGTTTGCAACAAGACTAGTCCCAGAGCTACGGGGATTGTCCTACGAAGAAAGGTTGAGGGAAATCGGCCTGACAACACTGGAGGACAGGAGGGTCAGGGGAGACATGATAACGACATATAAAATACTGAGCGGAATAGACAAGGTGGACAAAGACGGGATGTTCCAGAGAAGGGACACAGACACAAGAGGTCACAATTGGAAGTTGAAGACTCAGATGAATCAAAGGGTTGTTAGGAAGTATTTCTTCAGTCATAGAGTAGTCAGGCCGTGGAATAGCCTAGAAAGTGACGTAGTGGAGGCGGGAACCATACATTGTTTTAAGGCGAGGTATGATAGAGCTCATGGGGCAGGGAGAGAGAGGACCTAGTAGCAATCAGCGAAGAGGCGGGGCCAGGAGCTGTGACTCGACCCCTGCAACCACAAATAGGTGAGTACACACACACACACAAACACACACATACACAGTGCCATATGATCAGTGGAGTGAGACACTGCCACAAGACAGCGAAACAGTCACTGCCACAGTGGCAGTAAGATCGTGTCACTGCCTCATCACTGTCACAGTGGCAGTAAGATCGTGTCACTGCCTCATCACTGCCACATTGACAGTAAGATCGTGTCACTGCCTCATAACTGCCACAGTGACAGTAAGATCCTGTCACATTCCCTTTACGAATACACAATCATCAAAAAAGTGTGTGTACTAATTACTCACAATAACGCGTATTGTCATTACTGTTGTCGACCAACGTCATGTGATTACCATCGCATCATATACTGGCACTGGATAATCCTCTCAAAGTGGCTCCAGAGTGCCGGGTACGTCCCTGCTGTAGCAGAAGCCAGTAAATATCACACAAACGCCTGTAATCACTCTGTATCGCAAATGCATTACAATTGCCTGTTACTGCATAAATCCCCTCGATCCTTTTTCCTCGTTATAATTATATAAGGCACTTAATGAAGAACGTCATTTAGCGAAGTTTATCCCTTCAGTTTGATGACTTCGCAGCACATTCTCCCTGCACGAGTGGGAATCGTTCAATTTTGAGTGTTGTCTGTTTTAATCAGTCACCTCCTTGCCAGACGTGTCACAGATATATCGCATCTCGGTAACTACAGATATCGTCCCCGTCTTTACTGGCATATTTTCAATCTGTTCGCACGTATAAATATTACGGCCTAGGACATCGCCACCCTTAAGATCCATCTCGTCAAACAGAACTCATAAAACGCACAGTTCTCTCAAAAATTTCAATCGGGCGGAGGGCAGAGGATGCAGGAAACGCGCTGCTTGTGGCAGTATGAAGGCAGCATTCTTTGGGTTTAAAAAAAAAAAATTATATAATGGCTTTTTCATTGGGTCATTCCATCATTTCCTTCCTGACGGCTTCAGTTACATCGAAATTTTACTTGACTGCATCTTAGAGATCAGCCAGGCATCACCTCTGTAACCCCCCCCCTAATGTACCCCACTGTGTCTGCTATCTCTGCATTGCCACTACTGAGCAGTAGTGAGCGCTTGTTTCCTTGTCATTAACGTTGTAAATATTCTGAGAGGTGCTTATTTGTGGCTAAATAAGCATTTTATAACTACACCCTAGCGCAACCCAAGCCAGAATTACAGATTACTAGCCTAACCCAAGCTAGAGACACAAGCAAGTAGCTTAAGTTCAAGACACAACCTATTAGGCTAACTTAAGCTGGAGATACAAGCTACTATCCTAACTCAAACTAAAGACACAAGCAACTAGCCTAAGTTCAAGACACAGCTTAACCCAAACTAGAGCCACAAGCTACTGACCTAACCCAAGCTAAAGACAACCTACTATCCTAACCTAAACTAGAAGCACAAGCAACTAGCTAAACCCAAACAAGAGGAACAAGCAACAGGCCAAACCCAAACTAGAGGCACAGACAACATGTTTAACCCACACTAGAGACACAAACAACTAGCCTAACCTAATTAGGAAACACAAGTTACTTAAAAAAGTTCAATCCATGAGCCTCGTTTTTCCTGCTTGATTTCTGTCCACTTTGCATAACCACAGTTAGCTTAAATTATAATCTAACCCACCTTACTCTAGCCTAACCTAAATTATCCTAAGCTAACTTCAAATATTTGTTATTGTAACACCCAGGCCGTCTCCCACCGAGGTGGTTTGATCCGAATAAACGGACAACACATTCACCATTTTATTATTATTATTAATTATTATTATTATTATTATTATTATTATTATTATTATTATTATTATTATTATTATTATTATTATTATTATTATTATATTATTATTATTATTATTATTATTTTATAATTATTATTATTATTTTATTATTATTATTATTATTATTATTATTATTATTATTATTATTATTATTATTATTTTATTATTATTATCATTATTTTTGTTTATTATTAATTTATTGCTATTCTTACAGCGCGTAACCTCAGTAATTAACTCAATTCCCAGCCATCTTAAAAATCTTAATTTCGTTTAAAAATGTATCTAAACGGGTAATTGCGGCAGTGAATAAAAATGAAACTATTAACAGTTAATACCAATTAAAAATTCGATATCAAGGATGGTAATTATCATTGCATAAAACAATGAATATTAATACTGGAACTGTCAAACCAGGTGACTTTCACGCTCTGTATAGACTGATTTTTTATTTCCAGCTATAAATGAAATTGACTTAACTTAATAACAGGTTATATATATATACATGTATATATATAATATATAATATATATATATATATATATATATATATATATAATATATATATATATATATATAATAATATATATATAAATTTTAAAGTATATATTGAATTTATTTGTATATTTCCCAATTATTGTCCTGCTTTGTGTGTTTATGTCTTCATTTCTTTAATAATAACGAGAAGAACAAAGTTCTTGCGAAACCTGTCTATGGGGGGTATTTTTTTTAACCGGTTTTCTTAATATGCAAATTTACTTGCTTCCTGGTTTTCGAACTCATCTGTTAATTGCTACGTAAATTTGTTAGACGGTGACCGATTTAGACGGCAAATTCACCCATTCACTTTCTATTTTAATTTGACAACTTGGTCGCAAATTAATTCGGGAATCGATTTGTCAGTATATTTGCCCGGGCTCACTGTGCTGTAATTCCCCTGTGTTTGAGGTGAGCAAATGATTATTATTTTTTTTTGGTTCCAGTTCACTGGCTTAAAAAATTATAGGTAATACTATTAATGGCCCAACCGAATTATTTATGCGTAAAATAAATAAATAAAAGTATTTGTTGCCCCCCCCCTCCCCATTCTCCTAAAAAAATATAAATGAAATTTTCCTGCCAGCTCAATAGTACGCTTGTGTGCTTGTTTTGACATGAAAGGAATTGTGCATTCACGATGGGGTAAAAAAAGTTGTTTATGAAATATTATTAATATATGAACGATAGGTTTTTGTAACGGAGAAAAAAGTTAGAGCAAAAACTGTATATAAAAATAATACACATGTATATATATATATATATATATATATATATATATATATATATATATAATATATAATATATATATATATATATAATATATATATAAACTTTTTAGCCAGAAACAGTAGTTATGCTGACAAGAGTACAAAAGTAGCAACAACAATAGTAGAAGTAGCAGCAGCAGCAGCAGCAGTTGCCATTTTAAAAGTGGCAGTACAGTAGCAGTAGCAGCAACAGAAGCAGCAGCATTATCAGAAGAAATTATCAGCATCGTTCGTGGTAACAGCAGAAGCAATGTCTCAGATACCACTATCGTCACCGCCTTCCACCACTATCGTCACCGCTTTCCACCACTATCACCACCACTACCACAACCGCCATCAGCACTAAGCCATAACCAAAATCATCACTCAGAGTGAGAGATAGCTTCCCTCCAGTAAAAAAAAAAAAAAAAAGCCAGTCTTTCAGAGGCAACATTCTGCATCTACCAAGGACGCTTCTTGCTTTAGTAGCCCGACACTTGTCTGTGTGTGTGTAAGAGAGAGAGAGAGAGGAGAGAGAGAGAGAGAGAGAGAGAGACAGACAGACAGACAGACAACAGAGACGCACACGGTGAGATGCTGTGGTATCTGTGTTTGTGTTAGCGGACATCAGGGACCATAGAATAGAATAAATTGGTGTTGGTGGTGCTGGAACTGAGGCATTATGGCCGTCAAGAGACAGCTAGCTTGGCCGGCTACACTCGCCTCAACACGGCAATATTGTTAACACTATTTTTCTTACTATCCCACGCATCGTCGTTACCCTGAGTAACGATGTGTTTCGGCGGCTGTGTGATACAGGAAGAATATCCCTGTATACTATATGCCCAGCCCCATCTATCTCAATGCTCGCAATGTGGCATAAATTTCTATCAGAAGTAACCATATAAATGTATTACTGTCTGTCTATATATGATGCGCTTGTGCTCAAGATTTGAAACCTACCAGAAGAGGCATTCTCCAGTTATTGCGCGGAAACGTAGTTTTTTTTTTTAATAAAATAGGCAAATTAAGACTTACACAATGTATAATCAATGTGAATTTTTGTTTTAAGGAAACACACAAGCGCTAAAAGTTTGAAGCCATCCAGAAGATACATTCTCGAGTTGTCACTCAGACTCCGATAATAGCAATTTTAACAAGTCTTTTAGTACATATGTAAATCCATTAGTACATATGTAAATATATTAATACATATGTAAATCCATTAGTACATGTGTAAATCCATTAGTACATATGTAAATCTATTAGTACATATGTAAATCCATTAGTACAAATGTAAATCGATTAGTAGAAATGTAAATTTCCACCTACAAAAGGAATAAGCTTCACCAGACGGTAAAAATTAAAGCCGTTAAGAATAGGCATACTTACATTATTTAATAAGAATAAAATACCTTACCTATTTAAAAAAATAATACTGGCAGACTGACACCTACACACACTTGGGCAACAATAACAACCAAACTTCTAACTAGGTTACACCTGTATTAAAACTCTGAAGAAGATCGGAGGATGGTCCTTTTATCACACGGAATGCAGGAAAATAGTTCAGAGAACCGAGATGCTGATTAATTAGACACATTTGTAACAGTTGGCTGTGTCGAAGTGTGGATTTCCACGATAAAAATATCCAAGCGTTGCTCATGTGTCTAATTTGTCGACTTATCACAGGGAAAGGAATCCCGGAATTGTCTATATATAACTGGCTAGAGGACACCTATACATGCAGTTGCGTGATCATTTCCCAGTGGCATAAAACGGTACTGATATTTTTAGCCAATCAGCGTAGATATTCCCAAGTTATAAACACAAAAAATCAGACAATCACTTAAATCTGCCCCTCCGGGGATACCTAACAAAATAAATGCAAATAACAATATTAATGTTTTTATTAATTATGATAAAAGGATCATTAGCAGAAAAGCTTTAATAAACAATCGAAGTAAATCAAATTTTCTGTGGCTCTGGGAGGGATTCGGAAACCATTTAATTTTAATCGTGATTCTCTGGACGATTGCAATATAATGATGAACTTACTAAGCTGAAAGCTAATAAACGAATTCGTATGTATATCGTACAGTGACGATGTCCACAACCCAGAAGTTTCCCACAGTCAGAAGACAAAGCTTAGGAGGTTCTCGTACCATTTGTCACCACCTATTAGTGTGAGTCGAGTTTTTCAACACTTCTGCCCATAAAAAAAAATGCTAGAAGCCGTCTCGATGCCAGTGATAACATGCGTGTAGCTATTTCTATAAAAAAGGAATGTCGGTTCAGCATCATCACTAATGAACGTCAACAACACTGATCTACTGATACCCGGGTATCTAGCAATGCCTGGGTATCTGGCGATACCTGGGTATCAAGCGATAACCGAGTGTCTAGCGACACCTTGGTATTTAGCTATACTGAATCATCTAGCGATTTTTTGGTTTCTAGCGATTCTCAGGTATTTAGCGATACTCTTGTATCTAGCGATTCTCTGGTAACTAGCTCTCCTCTGGTGTCTAGCAATACTCTGATTCTGCTTAATTTATTTTCTTCAGGTCCTCTATATTTTTAAATATTTTTTTTCCTTTTTCTTCCGGAGAGGCATTATTCTTTTCGACTTTAGTTTGCTTTCTTGCTTGGTTTTAGTTACGTGTGTTTTTATTATTCGTTTTCAGTAAGAAAATAATTGTTTCTAATATATCCTTCTCAGTTTAATTCGGATATTGTTTAGTCTCCTTATCCATTAGGGATAATTTGTGTTTGATCTTATTTCTTTGTAACTAATATATATCTTTTGGTCAATTTGTACAGTTCTGGAAAATGCAACACTAGTTTGTCATTGCATTAGTGTTTGTCAGATTTCCTCCTCTCCCTGGACAGACTAGATGTATCAATGCCAGGTGATGCCAAGCCAGGTCACCCCAGTCCGAAGTCACTAGAGGTTATTTCGGTTAACGTTAGCTAGATGTTATCCAAGGTAACACTAGTAATTAAGTGGATCCTCGTCTCGCTGTATTATACTGACCGGAAATCTGAGCTTTAAACTACGTAATTTTCATTATTTTTTAAGGAAATGTCGAGTAGAATCAATTTTTTTAAACTCTTTTTACGAAGTGGTTCTCTGACTTCAAAATTATCCTATAGGTTTTCCGTGTTTGCCTGAAAGAATTGTTCTATTTAATAATTCAGACATAAGTTATTTTGGAGCAATCCTGGACTACCTGTGGGAAGCAATAAGACTCTCCGAATCCATATCCTAGCAGTCTGTTCAATTTATGCGGTAATACAGTCCCCACGATGGCTATAAATTCGTGTCTAGATGAATAACTTGACTCCTTCGTCAAGAAACTGAAGCCGACTAATTTATTTCTATTCTTTTCATCTCTCTCTCTCTCTCGCTTCCTCCTTCCCTTTCTTCCTCCCTCCATCGCTTCCTCCTTCCTCCCTCTCCTCCTTCCCTCTATTCCTCCCTCCCTCGCTTCCTCCCTCCCTCGCTTTCTCCTTCCCTCTCTTCCTCCCTCCCTCGCTCCTTCCCGCCCCACATCTCCCTGTCTCTCCCGTAGACACTGACGAGCGTGGAGATATTATCATGTCACTGACAGCTGCACTACTCGGAGAAACTGTCGTCCACACGGTACGAGACGTCGCTGCCACAACACCACCAAAATAAACACGAGATGATTGCGACAGATCTCTATTTTTTCCCCCCTCCTTTTTTTTTTTTTTTTTTTTTTACTTGTAACGTTTCGGGTACGCGATTAATTTAGTTACCTAGGGAAGGTGATTAATTGACTTTACCAAGGGAAGTTTGGCCGTTTGCTTTACTCTCGGTCTTGCTTCTCTGACATCGAAATGGGCTAACTTTTTTTCTAAACGCAACCTAACCTAACCTAACCTAACCTAACCTAACCTAACCTAACCTAACCTAACCTAACCTAACCTAACCTAACTTAACTTAACCTAAATTAACTTAACCAAATTATGAAAATATTGAACAAGAGAGTTGTTAAAGCTGGAAGCGTTTGAAGCTGACACATTAATATGATGTAAAGTGACGTAGTAAATAACTAAATTGACCCAATAAATTGACGTAACCTGACGTAAGAAAACGCGGAGAGGTTGGATAGAAAACACAAGGAGACACCCATGATTATCCTCAGTCATAAATGTTAATTTTTCTAGTAGGTGTCAAGCCTAACTTTCTCAGCTCTTCTCGTTAACCTAAAGACGCAATATTCTGCGTTTTAGGTTATGTTGGGTTCGGTTACGTTAGGTTAGATTAGGTTACTTAAACATACAGGAATATATGTAACCACATAAACATTAATAAAATTGCTGTAAAATGTCTATCAGATGGATTGTGACCACCTACATACGGGCAGTTATTCATCAAGGACACAAGAGGGATTGAATCAACAGCCTCATTCATTCTATACGGAAACACTTAGGTTAATATTAATCATTATCTACAGCCATTTCAAACGGAAGCTAGAGGGCGTCCAGGAGAATTCTTATTCATTCACTACGGGCACTAGAAGACATCCACCTTCACCATTAGTCACCGTACACGGACACGAGAAGGTATTCACAAACACCTTTAGTGACAAATACTGACCTCCAATCTTGGTCGCAAGCTGGTCCTGCTCCATCTAATTCCACACTCAGCTTCAGCCGTACTCTCTCTCTCTCTCTCTCTCTCTCTCTCTCTCTCTCTCTCTCTCTTCTCTCTCTCTCTCTTCTCTCTCTCCCAAGCCTCTTCTCGAATGAATTATTAGTCCCTTCGTCGCCTTAATCAGATGAATCTACATTGCAAACCATGCTGTGAGTGGGTCCGGCATCAGGGTGGTGCAAATGCGCCTCCTGGCTCACTAAATGCGTCGCGGTGCTGTTAATGCCTCCGCTGACAGCAGTGGACCTGCGACACCTTATCACGTATGCAAATTATCTTAGTGACATCGCGAAATGTACGTACATGTATTTGAATAACTAGGAGAGGAGCCGTTCTTTTTTTAACTTGTGAAATAAATTACTGCATCAAATTCTTTTTTTCTGGAAGTATATGTGGAGAGAATATGACGAAAAAAAAGTGGTCAGTGTGTGTGTGTGTGTGTGTGTGTGTGTGTGTGTGTGTGTGTGTGTGTGTGTGTGTGTGTGTGTGTGTGTGTGTGTGTGTGTGTGTGTGTGTGTGTGTGTGTGTGTGTGTGTGTGTGTGTATGTGTTGTTGCATCCTGCTCTCTTGGGCTGTCATATCTACTTCTCAATCCATGTACTGAGTCGGTCTCCAGTACACCCTGCCCACCTGTTCACTACTCTCAATGTCAATCTTTGTTATGCCTCTTTGGCTCTCTTGTAATTCCACTCCCTTTCACTTAACTCATATAATCTGTCCCAGTTTTGTCTATCTTTACGTATCTTATCTTAGTTACGCAAAGTCTAAAACTCTATTAACCTAGACTAGTTTCCCAGCTCTCATAGTTCTGGGATCAACACTGAAGCAAACCTAGGTACCAACATACACGTTATCTTCGTATTCCAGCCCGCGTATTTCTAGGATCTGCCTTCTAGCATCCCTCTGGACTATAATACACAATTTCTCTCAGCAATATTGCAGATGAGGTCCCGGTGCATGTGCGCCAAGACCAGTGTTAAGGATCTTCTCTTTGTAAGGATTTTATGCTCCAGTTACCTTAGAGAAAGCACGGCTCTGCCTCTAGAGCGGAAAGGCAGCATGTGGCTTGTCATTAATGCTGATTTTCCTTTTTGATCGCTGTAGCATCAAGTATATAGCCGACTCCCGAAGCGATGTGATTGCAGGCGTACCCGAGTCAGTCCCTTCTATTCTTCTATTCCATTACTGAACAAATTCTTCGGTCTTTTGAAGCACAGTTGCCCGAAAGAGATAGTTTAAGTGAAGAGAATTGAAAAAATTCACTTGTGCTCAAAAAAAAAAAAAAAACTCGCTTCTTCTATTTATCATCAAAGGAGATTTTCAGTATATTTTTATGCGAGATTAGCACACACACAAAAAAAAAAAAATCCCAGTGGTTTACAAAAGGAGACTCACCAAGAGTATCTTGCATCGGAGAAGACAGTCAGTACATTATAATGGACAGAGAGCTTCAGACTTCCCAGCAACGCCTCGGTATCTGTGTCTCCATTCGGTGAGGGGAGGGGGCGGAGATGCATGCTAGGAAAAAAAAAATAATAATTATCTCCGAGAAGGTAGAAGACGCCACAAGTGAGATCGGAATCGTGTGTTCAAGCGCTCCTCCGGCCAAAACAGTCCTAATGGTTTAATTCAAACGTTTAACAATTCCTCTGAGTATAGCCAAAAGCTTAGCCATTCCTCGGACTTTAACCGGGCAATAAGTCATTCTTTCTGTTTCTAACCCACACTTTAACTATTCCCTCTGAACTAATCCAAACATTTATCCATTCCATCTTACTGTTAGCCACTATTTTTCTATATTTTTTTTTATTTTATCCCTCCACTTAACCATTTTCCCTGACGTTAATCAAATACTTGACCATTTTTATGACCTTAACCAAATATTTGACTATTCCCTCTGACTTTTGCCAAACATTTAACCAACTTTAACCTAGAATTTGCACTGACAATTTCCCGATACAAACTGGGGGGAAAAAAGGTGCAGACGAAAGGCAAAGGAAAAACCATTCTTCCATCACCTTAAAGATCAAAGTTGAATCTCTCAATAGAGGGACGTGACTAGTCTTCTTCGTCCAGATGCCGAGCATTCGCTATACAAGTCGGTGGGCCGAAGATACTCGCCGTAGATAGGCACTCCCCTTTCGCTATGGTTCTCGAGGAAGCTGCCGTCGCCGCAGATTCGGCGTGACGCTCTCAGATTACCCCCGATACTCTTCATTAAAACAAATGTGAGAAACGCCTGGTGTTGCTGGAGAAGTCGCCGGCGTACCGTGGTGGAAGGTGAGTGTGGCCATGCGTGGGACGCAAGATTGTTTTCTCTCTTTCTCTCTCTCTCTCTTTCTCTCTCTCTCTCTCTCTCTCTCTCTCTCTCTCTCGGGCCTGGCTGACTACCTCTCTGATGCTATCGGTTGTTTCTCTCTCCCTCCTCCCCCCCCCCTCCTCTGGTTTTTACATTCCTCACCTCATCATTCTCTTATCGCTGATTCTTCGTGAGCGCCGTATTATCCATGTTACTCTTCGTCTTTGTCTTCCCTTCCTCCTTTCGCTTTTTTTCCTCCCCCTCCCCATCCTTTTTTCTTCGTCCCTCGCGCACTCTTGCGTTATCGGAGTTTGCAGGGTTTTTTTTTTTTTTTTTTGCTTAATGTTCTTATTTTAGCGTTCTCCTCAGATACTTTTTTTTATTTCCATTATATATTCCTTTTGTTCTGCTGTTATCAGCTTCTCTCTCTCTCCTTCCTCTGCATTCTTGCGTTATCGGAGCTTCTTTCTTTCTATCTTTCAGTTTTTTTTATCTTGGTATTCTCCCCTTCCTCCTGCTCCCCCCACATTCCCTCTCCTCCCCCAACATTCCCCCTCCTCCTCCCCCACCGTCCACCTCCTCCCCCCACCTTACCTCCCACCCATCATTCCCATCCCCTCGAGTCGGATCCAAATGGCACTGTACCAAGAATACTGCAGAAATGACACACGCTCCAGAACAAGCTTCAGTTAGGGGGGGGGGCGACGTTTCGCTCCACGTAGAACTTTACCAAGATTTTGAGGGAGAGATTTAACATAAATTGGGAGAGCTTTATCGAGACTTTGAGGGAGAGATTTAACCTAACAGGGTAGAGCTTAATCAAGACTTAATGAGGCTCTACACAGAGATGAACGCTGCCTCCATAAAACATTTGCTGCAGGTTTTCCAACATTTTATTTACGGACTGATAGATATACATTTTTTTTTATTGACAATGATGTAAAATTAAAATTTATTTATTTATTTCTTTTTTTTGGAAAAACCTAACTTAGAAACCTCACCTAAACTAGCTTAATCTAAGTTTTTTTTTGCAATTTTTTTCTAAATATATCACTCAATATATTATAATATAATATATATATATATATATATATATATATATATATATATATATAAATATATATATATATATATATATATATATATATATATATATATATAATATATATATATATATATATATATATATATATCGTGCCGAATATGTAAAACCGGTCAATTAGCAAGAACTCATTTAAAATTAAGTCCTTTCTGAAATTTTCTCTTATACGTTTAAAGATATATTTTTTTCATTAATGTTGGTGTAAAAATTTTTAATTTTGCACCAAAAGAATCTTAGAAAACTTACCTAACCTTATTATAACAAGAGCAATTTATTTTAGCCTAACCCAACTAAATATATTTTAAATACGTTTACAATAATTTAGTACTAAACAAACACAATCAAATATATTTTTTTCGTTAGGTTCAAAATGATTTTGGCGAATTTATTGCATACACAAATTTTCACTTGTCCTATATGGCAAGATGAGCGTTGCTATTTAAGCCAAGATCGCAAGTTCTACCTATTCGGCACGAGACATATATATATATATATATATATATATATATATATATATATATATATATATATATATATATATATATATATATATATATATATATATATATATATATATATATATATTTTTTTTTTTTTTTTTTTTTTTTTCAACAAGTCGGCCGTCTCCCACCGAGGCAGGGTGACCCAAAAAAGAAAGAAAACAATTTTCTTCTTATTCTTTTTAGTAATCTTTACAGGAAAATGGATTACTAGCCCATTGTTCCCGGCATTTTAGTTGACTTTTACAACACGCATGGCTTACGGAGGAAAGATTCTTATTCCACTTCCCCATGGATATAAAAGGAAAAGTAATAAGACCAAGAACTATTAAGATAAAATCAAAGAAAACTCAGATGAGTGTGTATAAATAAATGTGTACATGTATGTGTAGTGTGACCTAAGTGTAAGTAGAAGTAGCAAGACGTACCTGTAATCTTGCATATTTATGAGACAGACAAAAGACACCAGCAATCCTACCATCATGTAAAACAATTACAGGCTTTCGTTTTACACTCACTTGGCAGGACGGTAGTACCTCCCTGGGTTGTTGCTGTCTACCAACCTACTACCTATATATATATATATATATATATATATATATATATATATATATATATATATATAATATAATATATATATATATATATATATATAATATATATATATATATATATATATATATACATATATGTTATTTTTATTAGCACATAGGCCTATTCCCACCAAGGCAGGGTGGCCTGAAAAAGAAAAACTTTCACCATCATTCACTCCATCACTGTCTTGCCAGAGGTGCGCTTACACTACAGTTATAAAACTGCAACATTGACACCCCTCCTTCAGAGTGCAGACACTGTACTTCCCATCTCCAGGACTCAAGTCTGACCTGCCGGTTTCCCTGAATCCCTTCATAAATATTACCTTGCTCACACTCCAACAGCACATCAAGTCTTAAAAACAATTTACCTCCATTCGCTCCTATCTAACACGCTCAAACATGCTTGCTGGAAGTCCAAGCCCTTCGCACATCAAACCTCCTTTACCCCCTCCCTCCAACCTTTCCTAGGCAGGCCTCTACCCGTCCTTCCCTCCCTCATTCTATTATGTTCTAGCCTCTCTACATGTCATAACCACCTCAACAACCCCTCCTCACCTCTGGAACTATCCTGGGGACCCTCATCCTCAGAGAAAAGAATAAACTTGCTTCAAGGAAAATCTCAAGGTTCTCCCTAAAACTGTTTGAATATTGTTTTCTCCTACCACCCCCTATATTTCTATAATCTATGTAGACTTTTTTAAAGACAAAATACATTGACAAAAACAAAATAGTGAGTAGTACAACATAAATAACATCTCAGAGCCACATCTCGAATACTTCTTCCAGATCCCCGGCGGCTAACCGCGTGCCCATAAACATATATATTCGTTTTAATCTGCTTATTCGGCAGAAAGCACCCTTGCTGACTTGCCCTCTGGTCACTTTTACATAGACTATCCCAGATTTCTGAAATCTGATCGATAATTTGAACCTCTAGGGATCGTCTTGAACCATTCCAGCGTTGGTGCAGCTTACTCTTGTGATAGCTAGTGCAGCGAGCTGGTGTTTACCTGGAGTTTACCTGGAGAGAGTTCCGGGGGTCAACGCCCCCGCGGCCCGGTCTGTGACCAGGCCTCCTGTTGGTAAGTTTTATTTATAAAAGGATTTGGTACCTTTTTTTCGTTAGATTATTTGAGAATGTCTCCTTTAAATGGCTTCGAGTTTTTCATGGCTGATGCATCATAAGGATAGGACTTTTTTTGACGTAATTTTTTTTAGCTGTGCATATATAAGTTTCCTTATTTACTAGTTACGAGACACCGTAGTTAATAAGCGTTGAATTATTGGATAAAGCTCTAATCAGGGCGAAACGTTGTTGAGATAAAGGCTTATGAAGACTGTGCCCATTCTCTCTCTCTCTCTCTCTCTCTCTCTCTCTCTCTCTCTCTCTCTCTCTCTCTCTCTCTCTCTCTCTCTCTCTCTCTCTCTCTCTCTCTCTCTCTCTCTCTCTCTCTCTCTCTTTCTCTTTCTCTTGTTGGTAGTATAACTTTTGGATTCTACACGAGAGGAAAGTACCTAGGTATGGATGGTGGAGTGTGGAGGGGTCGTTTAGTGGGTGTGTTTGGTTTGGTGGATCGTGTGGTGGGTTGGGTGGGTCGTGTGAGGTGGGCTCTGGTGGGTCAAAGCCCCTGTAGGGTAAGTTGGTCTGTTTGTGTGTAGAGAGATGACCATTGAGATATTATCATGACACTCACGTCTGACCCGCACAGGTGCGAACCTTGCTTTCCCACTCACCTGTCTCTCATTCACCTGTCTCACACTCACCTGTTTCTCACTCACCCGTCTCCCACTCACCTGTCTCTCATTCTCCTATCTCCCACTCACCTGTTTCACACTCACCCATCTCACACTCACCTGTCTCCCACTCACCTGTCTCACACTCATCTGTCTCTCACTCACCTGTCTCCCACTCACCTGTCTCTCATTCACATGTCTCACACTCACCTGTCTCTCATTCACCTGTCTCCCACTCACCTCTCTCATACTCACCTGTCTCATACTCTCCTGTCTCTCACTCACCTGTCTCCCATTCACCTGTCTCTCATTCACCTATCTCCCACTCACCTGTCTCACACTCACATGTCTCACACTCACCTGTCTCACACTCACCTGTCTCTCACTCACCTGTCTCCCACTCACCTCTCTCTCATTCACCTGTCTCTCACTCATCTGTCTCCCAATCACCTGTCTCACACTCACCTGTCTCACACTCACCTGTCTCTCACTCACCTGTCTCCCACTCACCTGTTTCCCAATCACCTGTCTCACACTCACCTGTCTCTCACTCACCTGGTTACCTGGAGGTTACCTGCAGGTTATTCCGGGTATCAACGCCCCCGCGGCCCGGTCCATGACCAGGCCTCCCGATGGATCAGGGCCTGATCAACTAGGCTGTTACTGCTGGCCGCACGCAGTCCAACGTACGAGCCACATCCCGGCTGATCCGGCACTGACTTTAGGTATCTATCCAGCTCTCTCTTGAAGGCAGCCAGGGGTTTATTGGCAATTCCCCTAATGCTTGATGGGAGGCTGTTGAACAGTCTTGGGCCCCGGACACTTATGGTGTTTTCCCTTAGTGTACCAATGGCGCCCCTACTTTTTATTGGGGGCATTTTGCATCGCCTGCCCAGTCTTTTACTTTCGTAGGGAGTGATTTCTCTGTCCCACTCACCTGTGTCCCACTCACTTATCTCCCACTCACCTGTCTCACGCTCACCTGTCTCTCACTCACCCGTCTCTCGCTCACCTGTCTCCCACTCACCTGTTTCATACTCACCCGTCTCTCACTCACCTGTCTCCCACACATCTGTGTCCCACTCACCTGTCTCCCACTCACCAGTCTCCCACTCACCTATTTATCCCCCTCTCACCTATATATTTCGAGTCTAAAAGCTGTCTTCCTGTCAACTCTTCACCTAACACTTAACTGTCTCCTGACATTCACATAACTGTTCGTACAGTTACCTGTCTTTATATACGCAGTGATGCGTATCTTCAGAAATACACGCCGAGGGCTATCTCTTTATAATAATCCTTATGTACATGTGCACTGTGTCTAAACTGGCTTACTCTTCCTACAGTATATATGCTCGTTTATCTACGAAAATTATTCCCTGTTAATCAGAAATTTTCGGAACTGAAATATTTCTAGTAGAGGAGTAAATAAATGTCTGTTATGTGTTATGGATATTTTTTTTTATATATGCATATATGTTTACATTTGCTGTATAATTATGTATTAAATTATAACTAAATAAGAGTTGTTGAAGTTTATCTCTTTCTTGTAGCTCAAACCTGTATTGTTCCCAAGGTATTATTAATTTAATATTGCTAATGATCTTACGCTGTCCTAATGTTCAGTATTTTGCTAAATCATTCACTGGGATGCTTCTCTTATTAATGTTTGTTATTCATTTCTTTGCGCTCGTTCTTCTCTTTGTTTTAATTATTTATCACAGGCTTAGAAGGGAAAGCAGTGCTGTGACATTTCTTTAATTCATATTTTAGGAATATAACTGTTGGACTATGTGCGACCAGCAGTAACAGCCTAGTTGATCAGGCCCTGATCCACCGGGAGGCCTGGTCGTGGACCGGGCCTCGGGGGCGTTGATCCCCGGAATACCCTTCAGGTAGACTCCAGGTAGATACTCAAGAGTAAAGAAAACAAGCATTGCAGAGAAAGCTTTGATGGGACAAAATTTCTCTTTGTGCAGAGCTTTAAAGAGTCATTAGTACAGCTCTACGCTGAGTGAAACGTTGTATTAATGAAAGTGTGTGCTGCAATGTGCGTTTCTTTAATCGCAGTCGTTTTCGGTATGCTATTTACATCCACAAGTATTCGTGTGATGCTAGTGCTCAAGTGAGTCGCGATCCTAGGACTTTAAACACACAAAACTTACTATCCTCAAGGACTCTAGCGCTGGGAATGTGGAAGAACTCTCCAAGCAATATGCAGGAAGTCTTCGACCTCTGAAGCTGAGGGCGACTCGGTTTTCCTGCCCTGGCATCACATTACGTCGGGTTGGGAAAACCTGGAGACATGATTAGGGGTATCTCGAGTTAGAGGGAAACGTGAGTGGTGTGTTGTGAGGTTGATGTATTGTTGTGGAATGTGGAGTGATGTGTTAGTGTGTGTTCTGTAAGATGTACTGCTGTGTGATCTGTGTGTACTGTGGTTTGTGTATTCTGTAAGATGTACTGCTGTGTGATCTGTATGCTCTGTAGTTTGGTATATTCTATCGTGGTGAAGTGTATTTTAGTGTTCTGTTGTGTGGTGTGAAACTGATGTGGTGTGACGTTCTGCGAGACTGAATATTGTGGTGTGATAGTGTGATATAGGCCACCACATCATCTACATGAACTACAACATTGTCACCATCCTCATCCCTTCCACAAGAGATGATAAACGTGGTCTGATTCTCTCAAGGATTGAATTATCTAATCTGCATTAGTGAGCCCTAACGCAGCCAACAGCGGAGGTAGGGAGAGAATTGCTGACGAACAGACCAAAGGTACAACGAAATGATTTACAAACGAATGCGCGAAAGTTTTAAATTACACATAGGAGAGAAATCGATGACGACATTTCGATTGATCTTGGGCCATTGTCAAGTCACAAATTGGACGATAAAAGTAGAGAAGACGGTACGGGGAGGGAACGAAGGAGTAGTATTAGTAGTAATTATAATAGTAGTAGTAGAAGAAACGAATTACAGGCGAATTTGAAACAGGGTAGGAGGGACGAATATGCAGACGAACAAAGGAAGAACCGAAGGGCCAAGGGGATGAAGTTCCTGGCGACAAGATTAACGTTGTATAAGTGACTGATACAAATGTTAAGAAGAACACGTTTGTTTACGTCTTTCCTTGACGTATCCAGGAGATAGAAAACGTTTTTTATGATGGTGTTAGTTATAAAACATTCGTAGTTTGAATAGATTTTTACACACACACACACACACACACACACACACACACACACACACACACACAACACACACACACACACACACACACACACACACACACACACACACACACACACACACACACACACACACACACACACACACACACACACACACACACACACACACACACACACACACACACACACACACACACACACTGCAGTGATGGCCGAGTGGTTAAGGCGTCTGACTAGAAATCAGATGGGATCTTCCCGCGTAGGTTCGAATCCTACTCACTGCGATAGTCACTGTTTTAAGCAGAGGTATGATAAAGCTCACGGCTCAGGGAGAGTGACCTAGTAGCGATCAGTGAAGAGGCGGGGCCAGGAGCTCGGACTCGACCCCCGCAACCTCAACTAGGTGAGTACAACTAGGTGAGTACACACATACACACACGCATACATACATACATATACATGTGTATGCATGCATAATTAATATATATATATACAATATATATATAATGTATGTGGCAGATGTTGGCGGTATATGGAATAGGAGGCAGTTTATTGAAAGCAGTGAAGTTTTTACGAGGATAGTGAGGCTAAGGTTAGAGTATGTAGGAGAGAGGGAAATTATTTCCCAGTAAAAGTAGGCCTTAGACAAGGATGTGTGATGTCACACACACACACACACACACACACACACACACACACACACACACACACACACACACACACACACACACACACACACACACACACCACACACACCACACAATAATATATATATATATATATATATATATATATATATATATATATATATATATATATATATTAAATGAGGTTGTAAGAGAAGTGAATGTTCGGGTGTTGGCAAGAGGTTTGGGGTTAAAAGATAAAGAATCAAACACAAAGTGGGAGTTGTCACAGTTGCTCTTTGCTGAGATTCTGAAGAGAAGTTGCAGAGGTTGGTGGATGAGTTTGGTAGGGTATGTAAAAGAAGAAAATTAAAAGTGAATAATAGTAAGGTGATGAGGATAACAAAAATATTAAGTGATGAAAGATTGGATATCAGATTGGAGGGAGAGAGTATGGAGGAGGTGAATGTATTCAGATATTTGGGAGTGGACGTGTCAGCAGATGGGTCTATGAAGGATGAGGTGAATCACAGAATTGATGAGGGGTAAAGGGTGAGTGGTGCACTTAGGAGTCTGTGGAGACAAAGAACTTTGTTCGTGGAAGCAAAGAGGGGAATATATGAGAGTATAGTTATATCAACACTCTTATATAGGTGTGAAGCATGGGTAGTGAATGTTGCTACAAGGAGAAGGCTGGAGGCAGTGGAGATGTCATGTCTGAGGGCAATGTGTGGTGTGAATATAATGCTGAGAATTCGTAGTTTGGAAATTAGGTGGAGGTGCGGGATTACCAAAACTGTTGTCCAGAGGGCTGAGCAGTAGTTGTTGATGTGGTTCGGACATGTAGAGAGCATGGAACGAAACAGAATGACTTCGAGAGTATATGAATCTGTAGTGGAGGGAAGGCGTGGTACGGGTCGGCCTAGGTAAGGTTTGAGGGAGGGGGTAAAAGAGGTTTTGTGTGCCAGGGGCTTGGACTTCCAGCATGTATGCGTGAGCATATTTGATAGGAGTGAATGGAGACAAATGGTTTTTAATACTTGACGTGCTGTTGGAGTGTGAGCAAAGTAACATTTATGAAGGGATTCAGGGAAACCGGCAGGCCGAACTTGAGTCCTGGAGATGGGAAGTACAGTGCCTGCACTCTGAAGGAGGGGTGTTAATGTTGCAGTTTTATAACTGAAGTGTGAGCACGCCTCTGGCAAGACAGTGATGGAGTGAATGATGATGAAAGTTTTTCTTTATCGGTCACCCTACCTTGGTGGGAAACGGCCGATGTGTTAATAAAAATTAATAAAATAAAAATATATATATATATATATATATATATATATATATATATATATATATATATATATATATTATATATATATATATATATATATATATATATATATATATATATATATATATATATATATATATATATATAATATTATATATATATATATATATATTATATATATAGGTAGTAGGTTGGTGGACAGCAACCACCAGGGAGGTACTACCGTCCTGCCAAGTGAGTGTAAAACGAAAGCCTGTAATTGTTTTACATGATGGTAGGATTGCTGGTGTCTTTTGTCTGTCTCCTAAATATGCAAGATTACAGGTATGTCTTGCTACTTCTACTTACACTTAGGTCACACTACACATACATGTACACGTTTATTTATACACACTCATCTGAGTTTTCTTTGATTTTATCTTAATAGTTCTTGGTCTTATTACTTTTCCTTTTATATCCATGGGGAAGTGGAATAAGAATCTTTCCTCCGTAAGCCATGCGTGTTGTAAAAGTCAACTAAAATGCCGGGAACAATGGGCTAGTAACCCCTTTTCCTGTAAAGATTACTAAAAAGAATAAGAAGAAGAAAATTGTCAAAGTGGGAAGTCTGAATGTGCGTGGATGTTGTGCAAATGATAAGAAAGAGATGATTGCGGATGTTATGAATGAGAAGAAGCTGGATGTCTTGGCTTTAAGTGAAACAAAGCTGAAGGGGGTGGGAGAGTTTCAATGGAGAGGAATAAATGGGATTAGGTCAGGGGTTTCAAATAGAGTTAGAGCTAAAGAAGGAGTAGCAATAATGTTGAAGGATAAGCTATGGCAGGAAAAGAGGGACTACAAATGTATAAATTCAAGGATTATGTGGAGTAAAATAAAGATTGGATGTGAAAAGTGGGTTATAGTAAGCGTGTATGCACCTGGAGAAGAGAGAAGTGTAGAGGAGAGAGAGAGATTCTGGAAATGTTGAGTGAATGCGTGGGAGATTTTGAATCAAGTGTGAGAGTAATGGTGGTTGGGGATTTCAATGCTAAAGTGGGTAAAAATGTTATGGAGGGAGTAGTAGGTAAATTTGGGGTGCCAGGGGTAAATGTAAATGGGGAGCCTTTAATTGAGCTATGTGTAGAAAGAAATTTGGTAATAAGTAATACATATTTTATGAAAAAGAGGATAAATAAATATACAAGGTATGATGTAGCACGTAATGAAAGTAGTTTGTTAGATTATGTATTGGTGGATAAAAGGTTGATGGGTAGGCTCCAGGATGTACATGTTTATAGAGGGGCAACTGATATATCGGATCATTATTTAGTTGTAGCTACAGTTAGAGTAAGAGGTAGATGGGAAAAGAGGAAGGTGGCAACAACAAGTAAGAGGGAGGTGAAAGTGTATAAACTGAGGGAGGAGGAAGTTCGGGCGAGATATAAGCGACTATTGGCAGAAAGGTGGGCTAGTGCAAAGATGAGTAGTGGGGGGGTTGAAGAGGGTTGGAATAGTTTTAAAAATGCAGTATTAGAATGTGGGGCAGAAGTTTGTGGTTATAGGAGGTGGGGGCAGGAGGAAAGAGGAGTGATTGGTGGAATGATGAAGTAAAGGGTGTGATAAAAGAGAAAAAGGTAGCTTACGAGAGGTTTTTACAAAACAGAAGTGTTATAAGAAGAGCAGAGTATATGGAGAGTAAAAGAAAGGTGAAGAGAGTGGTGAGAGAGTGCAAAAGGAGAGCAGATGAAAGAGTGGGAGAGGCACTGTCAAGAAATTTTAATGAAAATAAGAAAAAATTTTGGAGTGAGTTAAACAAGTTAAGAAAGCCTAGGGAAAGTATGGATTTGTCAGTTAAAAACAGAGTAGGGGAGTTAGTAGATGGGGAGAGGGAGGTATTAGGTAGATGGCGAGAATATTTTGAGGAACTTTTAAATGTTAAGGAAGAAAGGGAGGCGGTAATTTCATGCACTGGCCAGGGAGGTATACCATCTTTTAGGAGTGAAGAAGAGCAGAATGTAAGTGTGGTGGAGGTACGTGAGGCATTACGTAGAATGAAAGGGGGTAAAGCAGCTGGAACTGATGGGATCATGACAGAAATGTTAAAAGCAGGGGGGGATATAGTGTTGGAGTGGTTGGTACTTTTGTTTAATAAATGTATGAAAGAGGGGAAGGTACCTAGGGATTGGCGGAGAGCATGTATAGTCCCTTTATATAAAGGGAAAGGGGACAAAAGAGATTGTAAAAATTATAGAGGAATAAGTTTACTGAGTATACCAGGAAAAGTATACGGTAGGGTTATAATTGAAAGAATTAGAGGTAAGACAGAATGTAGAATTGTGGACGAGCAAGGAGGCTTCAGAGTGGGTAGGGGATGTGTAGATCAAGTGTTTACATTGAAGCATATATGTGAACAGTATTTAGATAAAGGTAGGGAAGTTTTTATTGCATTTATGGATTTAGAAAAGGCATATGATAGAGTGGATAGAGGAGCAATGTGGCAGATGTTGCAAGTATATGGAATAGGTGGTAAGTTACTAAATGCTGTAAAGAGCTTTTATGAGGATAGTGAGGCTCAGGTTAGGGTGTGTAGAAGAGAGGGAGAATACTTCCCGGTAAAAGTAGGTCTTAGACAGGGATGTGTAATGTCACCATGGTTGTTTAATATATTTATAGATGAGGTTGTAAAAGAAGTAAATGCTAGGGTGTTCGGGAGAGGGTGGGATTAAATTATGGGGAATCAAATTCAAAATGGGAATTGACACAGTTACTTTTTGCTGATGATACTGTGCTTATGGGAGATTCTAAAGAAAAATTGCAAAGGTTAGTGGATGAGTTTGAGAATGTGTGTAAAGGTAGAAAGTTGAAAGTGAACAAAGAAAAGAGTAAGGTGATGAGGGTATCAAATGATTTAGATAAAGAAAAATTGGATATCAAATTGGGGAGGAGGAGTATGGAAGAAGTGAATGTTTTCAGATACTTGGGAGTTGACGTGTCGGCAGATGGATTTATGAAGGATGAGGTTAATCAAAGAATTGATGAGGGAAAAAAGGTGAGTGGTGTGTTGAGGTATATGTGGAGTCAAAAAACGTTATCTATGGAGACAAAGAAGGGAATGTATGAAAGTATAGTAGTACCAACACTCTTATATGGATGTGAAGCTTGGGTGGTAAATGCAGCAGCGAGGAGACGGTTGGAGGCAGTGGAGATGTCCTGTCTAAGGGCAATGTGTGCTGTAAATATTATGCAGAAAATTCGGAGTGTGGAAATTAGGAGAAGGTGTGGAGTTAATAAAAGCATTAGTCAGAGGGCAGAAGAGGGGTTGTTGAGGTGGTTTGGTCATTTAGAGAGAATGGATCAAAGTAGAATGACATGGAAAGCATATAAATCTATAGGGGAAGGAAAGAGGGGTAGGGGTCGTCCTCGAAAGGGTTGGAAAGAGGGGGTAAAGGAGGTTTTGTGGGCGAGGGGCTTGGACTTCCAGCAAGGGTGCATGAGCGTGTTAGATAGGAGTGAATGGAGACGAATGATACTTGGGACCTGACGATCTGTTGGAGTGTGAGCAGGGTAATATTTAGTGAAGGGATTCAGGGAAACCGGTTATTTTCATATAGTCGGACTTGAGTCCTGGAAATGGGAAGTACAATGCCTGCACTTTAAAGGAGGGGTTTGGGATATTGGCAGTTTGGAGGGATATGTTGTGTATCTTTATATGTGTATGCTTCTAGACAAGTGTTGAATGATGATGAAAGTATTTTCTTTTTGGGGATTTTCTTTCTTTTTTGGGTCACCCTGCCTCGGTGGGAGACGACCGACTTGTTGAATATATATATATATATATTATATAATATATATATATATATATATATATATATATAATAATATATATATATATATATATATATATATATATATATATATATATATATATATATATATATATTATATATAATATTAGAGAGAGAGAGAGAGAGAGAGAGAGAGGAAGAGATCGACTGTGATGACAATGAGATGTGCAAGGAAGTGTTGGAGTAGGTGAAGGTGGGGGTGGAATGTGCTGGGTGGGTAGTGACAGAGGGGCTATAAGTGGGTGGTGGGTTTGGGACTGGGAGTTGGCCATTATTGTGGGTTGGGGATGACTCCAGGGTTGGGGTGGGTCGTGATAGTAGGTTAGAAGGTGGTTTTTGACAATAGGATAAGGGACATATAGTCGTGGCAGTGGGCTGGGGATGGATGGTGGCAGTGGGCTTTGGGTGGGTTGTAGCAGTGTGTTGGTGTGAGTCGTGAGCGTTGCATAGCTAGTAACAGTAGTAGATGAGAGAGGGGTTAGCAGTGGCAGTGGGCTGGGGTGCATAATAGTTATCGGGTGGGTCGTGGCAGTGGGCCGGTGGGCGACGGAGGGGGTGGGGGTGATTGTGGTAGTAGGGTGGGTCGGCTGACTGTAATAAAAGTAGGCTGGGCAGTATATCAATAAATAAAGCCATACTTTATCACCTTTTGGCCCACCACCTGCTGTAGTCCCGGGCGACCCTGGTGGTACATACGTGGGAGGAGGACTGCTACGTGTTTCTAGCCCTAGACTACCTCATTGCTACTAGAAATGGTTATTGCTACCTGTCTGTAGTCCTAGACTACCTCAAGAGTCCCTACCCTGGGTAGCTATTACAAGTTCAAGGGAGGGAAAGGGGAGGTGGGTATGAGGGGCTACTGTTAGGATAGAGGCTACATAGGGACTACCTTTTGCAGAGATAAAGCAAACTCATGGGCTGCCTGCTGCCTAGTACCTGCCTACCTACCTACCTACCTACCTACCTACCTACCTACCTACCTACCTACCTACCTACCTACCTACCTACCTACCTACCTACCTACCTACCTACCTACCTACCCCTGAAAACCTACAATCTGTCCCTGAGTGGTGGGCTGGGTGTTATTTCAAAGAGGGAGGAGGCCTGCTACTTGTAGCCTAACGTAGCTACCTGCCGTAGCTCAGACTACCAAGGTCTGGACAGGCGCATCGGAACCGTTCCTCTACCCTGCCCTTGTTCGGAGATTTTATTGTTGTTTTCATTTGCATATTTATACGAGGGGAGGAAAAAATCCGCGCCGATACGCGGTGTGAAGAACCGCGGGTGCAGGTGTGTGCCCTGAGTTCAGAATATAAGAACTTAGGAACAGAGAAGAAACTCACCCCAGACAGGTCGTAAGAACGGAAGAACAGAGAACTGATAACAAGTTCTCTTATGTTCTTTACATATGATATTATTTCACTAATTTTAATAACAAAAATATAAAAATCATTATAAGGTATAAAATTAATGTTTTTTTTTTTTTACCAAAACAATTCGAAGTCTGATTTAGTTCTAAAGTCAATATAATTTTTTGTTTGAAAATCATTAATTTTTCCCCCACTCATATACAACTTTACTGTCAAAACTGTAATTTTCTCTGTCCTTCACAAATCTTAATTTGACAAATTGTAATTTACTGTCTTGTTTAGATACTCTGAGTGACTTTGGTATATCCTCACTATTTATTCAACTGTATATACCATTTTAATACCAACCGTCCTCCGTACATTACGCCTTTCTAGAGTGCGTAAACTCTCTGGTGTTAAACTATTCTGGCAGGAAATATTACACAGTATATCTAGTTTGTGATTCTTCTCTGGAGGGTGTGAAATTATTTACGAGTAATCTTTAATGTACTGTGGGTAAAAAAGATTTTTTTTTGGCTAACTTTTTCAGGACTCACTGATCCTCTGGGAAGATTATAGCTTTCAGCTCTAATGCTTTAGTTTCCTCTCCTAGAGTGACGCTTGCTTACTTGATTACTAATGAGATTTCTAGGCAGTCACTGCACAGGAGACACAACGCAGTGGCTTACTCTGAGTTACCTGTGTACAGGACTTCCCTATAGTTAAAACTACCTTACTGTAGCAGCTACGTGTTTGCTTGACTTGAGATGACTGTCTTTCATCCTTTCTGCTTGAATTATTATCCTGACGTGAGGCCAGCAATAACAGCCTCGTTGATCAGGCCCTGATCCACCAGGAGGCCTGGTCATGGACCGGGCAACGGGGATGTTGATCCCCGGAATGCCCTCCAGGTAGACTCCAGGTAGGTAGACCTCATCTGTCCGGAAACCAGCATAATGTAAAGTGCTTGACAGTAGTTGTCCTCAGGAGCTACTGTTTCAGTACCTGCGCCATCTAAGAAAAATATCCTCCCATATTCCATATATCCTGCCTATGTATTTTAATGCATGCAAAAGGTGCAGCAGTTGTACCTCAGAATTCTCAAGAGGCAGAGGAGCTGTATGTCAACTTCCTTATGGGAGCTAGGAGGTATAGATTAACCCTCCTGAGAGGTCCAAGAGCAGGACTTCAACATCTTAAAGAGGCTAAGGGCCTTTAAGTCAACACACTCAAGTCTAACACTTGCAGGCTAACACACTCAAAAGACCCAGGAATCAAGGATCAATACTCTTAAGACGACCAGGAACTAAAACTCAATCCACTCTAACACTGAAACTATTTACAACACAAAGACACAATACCGTGACTGGAACAATACACAAATAACCCGAACACAAGAAAGGAAACTACATGACGACGTTTCTGTCCGACTTCGATCATTAACTAGTAACTGAGTGTTCATGCAGTAACACAAACCCAGTCAAAACAACACCAAGACACAGAACACTGTTAACTAAAAGGACACAAGTGCAACTAGTGTGACATTTTACTGTGACAACGTTTCGCCCTCCTGTAGCTTTGTCAAGCTGTTAACGGCTTGACGAAGCTCCTGAAGAGCGAAACTTTACCACAATAAAATGTCACATTACTCGCATTTATATCCGCTTACCTAACATAGTGTCGGTAATTCTTCCAACATTATTACACAGAGAACACTGTCCTTGTATCCATGTTTCATTGACTTACAGAACCTGAGACACATAACACATAAACAACTAAACAATCACCACAACGACTCATTTAGCGACCCTCCAAATTGCTTCAGAAAATTGGGAACGGTATATGTACATTTTCTATAATATTATATATGGCATCTGACACTATTTGAAATAGAAAAAAAATGGCAAGATTTCATTATTTTCTGAACTGTTTGCTCATTTATATTCAATTTCGAGTTCTCTAAAATTCTGAAGAAAGTTTTAAGGAAATGTGAATTCTTCTTTGAGTAAAACAGACCGATGCTAAAAATCTGAAGCCGACCAAAAGAGTTATTCTTCAGCTATTACACAGACGCCAACAATTCCCAATTTACTTCCAAAGTTAGTAAGCAAAGTTACATCTACAATGGTGAAATTTATTGGAAATAATTCCTTGTACACCCGGGTTAAAAATTTGAAGCTGATTGGATGTGGTGGTCTCAAGTTGTAAACAAAACCCTTACCTAGAGTATACTTGGAAGGTGTTTCGGGGGCTAACACCCCCGCGGCCTGATCTATGACCAGGCCTGGCTGTGGATCAAGGCCTGATCAACCAGGCTGTCACTGCTGGCCCCAAGCAAACCGACGTACGAACCACAGCCCGGCTGGTCAGGTACTGACTTTAGGTGCCTGTCCAGTATCGCTCTTGAAGACAGCCAGGTAAAAAAATAGGAATCAGGCAGTCACTTGAATGCAGCCCTCCTAAAGGGAGATACATAATAGTCTCGTTTTAAACTACTGTTTTCTCTCATCTGTGTTTTCTATGCATGTACTTTCTATATTACAGCTTCTATCTTATCGTTTGTATTTGATATACCAATTTGTGGCGCCCAGTTTGTTCGCTAGTTAGTGTATCCAATACCTGCTTCGTATTCCTACTGTTTATTTTGTGTTGATCTCTGCAGCTGTGACTCACCTACCCATTGCCTGAAGCTCTCGACTCCTCCAGGCTTCATGCTTGAAGCTCAAAGCTCCTCCAACTACTTGCATGAAGCACTGTGCTCCTCCAAGCTCTGTGTTTGCAGCTGCCAGCTCCTCCAAGCTCCATGCATGAAACATTGTGCTCCTTCATGCTCAAGGTTGGAACTGCCAGTTCCTCCAAGCTCTTTGCATGAAGTACTATGCTCCTCCAAGCTCCATGCTCGAAGCTGCTAGTTACTCCAAGTTCCGTGCTTGTAGGTGCCAGCTCCTCCAAGCTTCATGCATGAAACATTTTTGCTCCTCCAAGCTCTATGCTTGTATCTGCCAACTCCTCCAAGCTCTATGCTTTTAACTGCCAGCTCCTCCAAGGTCTATGCTTGTACCTGCCAACTCCTCCAAGCTCTATGCTTGTAGCTGCCAGCTCCTCCAAGCTCTATGCTTGTAGCTGCCAGCTCCTCCAAGG
>NC_069400.1:18296529-18301529 GCF_026875155.1 Cherax quadricarinatus
TAACTCGATTAGCTTAAAATAGCTTTTCGTTTAAGTCGCGTCTTAAGCTACGGTGTAATCTTCTTTTTTCTTATAACTGATTAATCCCTGTTTCCCTGGTGGGATTTTCTCTTCCTGGGGATTACGTTATGTTCTGTAATCGCCTCAGAGTGACATGCCGAGACTTGTGCTGCATAGATTTATAGCCTCTTGGGAGATCAATCACTTTTTAGAGAGAGAAGTTACCTGGAGGTTACCTGGAGGTTACTCCGGGGATCAACGCCCCCGCGGCCCGGTCCATGACCAGGCCTCCCGATGGATCAGGGCCTGATCAACTAGACTGTTACTGCTGGCCGCAGTAACAGTACAAGCCACAGCCCGGCTGATCCGGCACTGACTTTAGGTATCTGTCCAGCTCTCTCTTGAAGGCAGCCAGGGGTTTATTGGCAATTCCCCTAATGCTTGATGGGAGGCTGTTGAACAGTCTTGGGCCCCGGACACTTATGGTGTTTTCCCTAAGTGTACCAATGGCGCCCCTACTTTTTATTGGGGGCATTTTGCATCGCCTGCCCACTCTTTTACTTTCGTAGGGAGTGATTTCTGTGTGCAGATTTGGGACCATTCCTTCCAGGATTTTCCAAGTGTAGATTAAGATATATCTCTCCCTCCTGAGTTTC
Source organism: Cherax quadricarinatus (assembly GCF_026875155.1). Lineage (NCBI taxonomy): Eukaryota > Metazoa > Arthropoda > Malacostraca > Decapoda > Parastacidae > Cherax > Cherax quadricarinatus. The sequence goes on from NC_069400.1 coordinate 18,297,186, forward strand.
AACGAGTATAAATCAAGTGCTTCCAAGCGTTCCCAGTAGTTAAGGTGCTTGACAGAACTTATACGTGCAGTAAAGGATCTCTCTACACTCTCTAGATCTGCGATTTCACCTGCTTTGAATGGAGATGTTAATGTACAGCAGTATTCCAGCCTAGAGAGAACAAGTGATTTGAAAAGGATCATCATTGGCTTGGCATCTCTCGTTTTGAACGTTCTCATTATCCATCCTATCATTTTCTTTGCACGTGCGATCGTGGCACTGTTGTGATCCTTGAAAGTGAGATCCTCAGACATTACTACTCCCAGGTCCCTTACATTATTTTTCCGCTCTATTGTATGGCCGGAGTCAGTAGTATACTCTGTTCTAGTTATTATCTCCTCCAGTTTTCCATAACGGAGTAGTTGGAATTTGTCCTCATTGAACATCATATTGTTTACCGTTGCCCACTGGAAAACTTTGTTTATATCTTCTTGTAGGTTAACCGCGTCCTCAGCAGATGACAGCCTCATGCAGATCCTAGTATCATCCGCAAAGGATGATACGGCGCTGTGATGTATATCTCTGTCTATGTCTGATATGAGGATGAGGAATAAGATGGGGGCGAGTACTGTGCCTTGTGGAACAGAGCTCTTCACTATGGCAGCCTCCGATTTAACTCTGTTGACCACTACTCTTTGTGTTCGATTTGTTAGGAAGTTGAAGATCCATCTCCCCACTTTCCCAGTTATTCCTTTAGCACGTATTTTATGGGCTATTACGCCATGATCGCATTTGTCAAATGCTTTAGCAAAGTCTGTGTATATTGCATCTGCATTCTGATTTTCTTCCAGTGCATCCAAGGCCATATCATAGTGATCCAGTAGTTGTGAGATTGTGCAGATTTTGGGAATCCAGGTGATTTGCAATCCTGCTTCTTAGCACTCTTTCAAAGATTTTTATGATGTGGGACGTCAGAGCTATTGGTCTATAGTTCTTAACTAATGCTTTGCTGCCACCTTTATGGAGTGGGGCTATATCCGTTGTTTTAAGTGACTGTGGAATTTCACCCATGTCCAAGCTCCTCCTCCATAGTGTACTTAGGGCACGCAAGAGCGGTTACTTGCAGTTCTTAATAAAAACAGAGTTCCACGAGTCTGGGCCCGGGGCTGAGTGCATGGGCATGTTGTCAATGGCTTTTTTGAAATCTATCGGAGTTAGGGTAATGTCGGAAATCTGGCATACAAATTTATGGAGTTTTGAGGCTCATTCATGAAGAAATCACTTGGGTCGCCGATCCTCAGACCGATTAGTGGTTCACTAAACACAGAGTCGTACTGGGATTTCAATATTTCACTCATTTCCTTGTTGTCATCTGTGTAAGTCCCATCCTGTCTGAGTAAGGGCCCAATACTAGATGTGGTATTTGCCTTGTTTTTGGCATATGAAAAGAAATATTTTGAATTTCTTTCAATTTCACTAATAGCTTTAAGCTCCTCCTGTCTCTCCTGGTTCCTGTAAGAGTCATTTAACTTAAGTTCGATAGTTTCCACTTCCCTGGTCAGCGCCTCCTTTCGTGTATCAGATATTCTAGCACTTCTGAGGAGCTCAGTGACTCTTCGTCATCTTCTGTAGAGGGAGCGTCTTTCTCTCTCAAGTTTACTCCTACTCTTCTTCTTTCTTAGGGGAATATGCCTAGAACATGCTTCAGCTGCCAGGAAGTTGATCCTTTCAAGGCACTGGTTTGGATCCATGTCATTTAAGATATCTTCCCAACATGTTTCGTTTAGGACATGGTTTACCTGGTCCCAGTTGATGTTCTTGTTGTTGAAGTTGTATTTTGTGAAGACACCTTCACAGGTACATGCATTCTGCTGATCAGGACCCCTATGCATGTACATCTGGACTTCGATTAGGTTGTGATCGGAATTAGTTGTTTTTGATATTCTTATGTCTCTTATCAAATCCTCATTATTCGTGAAGATAAGGTCAAGTGTGTTTTCTAGTCTTGTTGGCTCCACTATCTGCTGGCTTAAGGTGTGTTTTTTGCAGAGACTTAGTAGCTCATGTGTGTGTGACCTTTCATCTGCGCTACCTCCGGGGATTGTTTCAGCTATAACATTATTTGCTACGTTCTTCCATTTTGTATGCCTTAGGTTAATATCACCAAGCAGTAAGATGTTTGGGGATTGAGCTGGAAGGTTTTCCAGACAGTAATAAATTTTCAGTAGCTGTTCCTTGAACTGCTGTGAGGTTGCATCTGGTGGCTTGTATACAACCACAATGACTAGGTTTTGGTTCTCGATCTTTATTGATAGAGCTTCAACTACCTCATTTGTGGTATTCAGCAACTCCGTGCAGATGAGGGACTCTTTGACATACAGGCCAACCCCTCCTTGTTGCCTGTTCATTCTGTTGCATCTAAAAAGGTTGTAACCACTTATCCATATTTCACTGTCAAAGTGATCTTTTGTGTGAGTCTCTGTGAAGGCTGCAAACATTGCATTAGACTCCACTAGAAGTCCACTGATAAAAGGTATTTTGTTGTTGGTGGATGGCTTAAGGCCCTGTATATTAGAAAATATGAACGAGGTTGTATTCTGTGTTTGTTGGGGGGATTTTGTTATTGGCATCAGTAGTTGTAATTCTGGAGGGCCATGGGTGGCCACTGGCTGCGCCTCCAGTTCAACAAGGCTCCAAGGTGGTGGACTATTTTTGTTATTTCCTTCCATTTTCTTTTTCCGTTTCCTGCCACTAAAAAATCACCTGGAGTTGGGTTGTCGTAGCTACTATTGTTTGTCTTGTGGGGTCTGTGCCTCCTGGTCCCTTTTAGATGGTATGCAGGGCACTCGATGTTGTAACACTGCTTCTGGAGGACCGAGGAGTGACGCATTTTTGGGTGAAAGAAAGTACAGGAAGAAGAACGACACACTCCTTTAGACAGGAGGTCGCTACATTTTTTGGGATGCTCAAAGTTGCATGTCCCATTTTTTTTCCTGATATTCCATGCTTACAGATGCCCCAAGCATAATATTTGCACAAATTCATCTTTGGTTGAGAATTGTTGGGAGGTGTGTTGTCAATTTCTGCAGGTTCTGGGACTGCACTATAATCCTCAGTATCCAAGCCAGGGCCACCCCGTCCTGGATTCCATCTACTTTCCTCAGTAGAAGAAGAAGGAGGAGACTCCTCTCCAACATCTGTACTGTGGGCCACGGTCTTGTGCAATGATGGTTGTATATTTAGGGTTTTAGTGGTGGCTGTGGTAGGGTCCCTAGTAGAGTCTGGCTGGCAGTAAGGCTGGGGGCTGGGTCTGAGTCAGCACTGGGGCTGGGGGCTGAGCCTGGGCCAGCACCAGCACTGTGGGTATTAGTGCTATGACTGGGGGATGGGTCTGGTTTAGCACTATGTGGGTGACTAGATAGTTTCGAGTCATCTGTTGTGGTATGGACATTCTGCATTTTTTGATACACTATCTCTTGCTCCCATGATTTATATATTTTTGGTAGACTATCCAAGAGGTCATCCTTGTTTTCTTTATTATTTTTATCATTTATTACTCTCCTTAGTACCTTTCTGATACCTGCCCAAAGTTCTACATCTTTATTGCACAACCAGAAGCACCTTGCTAGTTCGAGGTCATTTTTTGAGGCTGTATTTAGTCTAGTACAAGAGATATGGTGTTTGGAAAAGCATAGATTGCATGTCATTCTGGACTTCCTTCCAAGGATTTTTTTACATGCCCCACAGATATGCTGTGCTGACATCCTGTCTGTATCCTACTACACTCTGTATGCCATGGAAGAAAACTGATTTCCACTTTACCTTTCTCTTGCTGGTGCCAGTAATATGCAAAATGTATTTATACGAGCCAAGTTTGCAGTATGTGGGTGGTGGTGTAGGGTGGGTTGTGGGTGTAGGTGGGTGGTGGGTGTAGGGTGGGTGTGAGGGCAGGACTTACCCACACTGCCACACTTCACTATTATTTTTTATTATTATTATTATTATTATTATTATTATTATTATTATTATTATTATTATTATTATTTAAATTCCTTTTATGTAGTGCTGTACACTGTTTATCTCAAGGATATACACTGTATTCTTTCAAAATACACTTTTCACTGCGCTATACTGGGATCATTGTTTTATTATTTACACAGCAGCTAGGCCTACGTTAACTTTCCCCTACACTTCTATGGAAAAATTTATTTCTTGTTTATATTTAGAGAGAGAGATTATTCGGTGAGATAGCTCTCTTTGTGTGTGTGTCAGTGTGTGTGTACTCATCTATTTGTACTCACTTATTTGTGGTTGCAGGGGTCAATTCACAGCTCCTGGCTCAGCCTCTTCGCTGGTCGTTAATAG